>JAAGVU020000040.1:16931244-16967307 GCA_011763525.2 Mormyrus iriodes | reverse complement strand
CTATCACAATCAGTGACCATGCACCGGTCACAATGACCATCACTGTAAAAGTAACTGCTCTACCTATTAGACGGTGGCACTCTTCATCCTCCATCAAAGCAGAGCCTCTCTTGCCCTAATCCTCCATCAAAGCAGAGCCTCTCTCGCTCTTCATCCTCCACCAAAGCAGAGCCTGTCTCACTCTTCATCCTCCTCTAAAGCAGAGCCTCTCTTGCTCTTCATCCTCCCTCAAAGCAGAGCCTCTCTTCTTCTTCATCCTCCTTCAAAGCAGAGCCTCTCTCGCTCTTCATCCTCCACCAAAGCAGAGCCTCCCTCGCTGTTCATCCTCCACCAAAGCAGAGCCTCTCCTGCCCTAATCCTCCATCAAAGCAGAGCCTCTCTCACTCTTCATCCTCCTCTAAAGCAGAGCTTCTCTCACTTTTCAACCTCCACCAAAGCAGAGCCTCTCTAACTCTTCAACCTCCGTCAAAGCAGAACCTCTCTCTGCCTTCACCCAAGTAGTTGGACTTCATTTTCTTCCTCTGCTTAAGACACCTAAGTGCCAGCTTTGTGTAACTGCTTCATTTCTCCATTGATCTGTTTCCTCTGCCAGTGCTCATCTTCCTTTCCCCTGGCCCTCACAACGAAACAGTGTGTTAATTGCAGGGTTGCTAGAGGCCGGGCCCTTGGAAGCCAGGCGGCCGAGCTGCCCCTACCCTGTCATTTAACTGCACCGAGCGCTTCTCAGCCACGGGGAAGCTGCAGATTTTCACGGCAGGTCCCAGAGTGGAGTGGACTCATCTGTGCCACAGCGGGGCAATAATGACAGCTGCCTTTTAGCGCAGCACTGAGAGGGGCGAGTGCTGAGCCACGGGGCGGCTCGTCAGCTTGAAGGGGGATCTTTTTTGTCATGGGTGGTTGACTATTTCCCCCCTTTCTTTTTGACTCCTTTCTGAGTGTGCATATGTGGGTGAGCGCATGGGCAGAGATTCATGTAGGTTTTTTTGTATGTGATGGTGTATGTTTGTTACTACACTACATCTTTCATCCACAGGTGCCTGTGGGGAAGCTGTCCTGCTCCATGTTGACCTGAACAGATTGGAACTGAGCGCTGGTTCGCTCAATGTATGGATAGTGTTCATAGTGAAAGTGCTTGATTTACTTTATTCTTCTGTAGTAGTTATTTTACTACTACTACTGCTTGTAATAATAATAATAATAATAATAATAATAATAATAATAATAATAACAACAGTACAACAACACAACAAGATGATGACAACAAAAACAATAACAATGATTGTAATAATAATAACTATTGTTGTTGTTGTTGCTATCGTTCACCTTTTTGCAACATTTAATTGCCAGTTAAGGCTTATATGGGTGGCTGTGTGGCTGTGTCAAGCCTCTGTCTTATAATGGAGGGTTGGATGCCTGTATTAGTCAGCTTCCATTTCCCTTGCCATCCACTTGCATTAAATTGTTTCTCATTGTGGATGAAATCTGTTTTTGTTTCTTTAACTGGGGGGGCTTAGTCACCAGCTGATCTTTAAACCAGGCTCGGATGGTGTACACGTATCCATATGGGTTAGGGTTAAGCTCAGGTGTTCTAGTCCCACAGGGCTGCCTACCGGTGCCCTCCCCTTCATCCTCATAATAGGATTTCACCTATTAGAGGCTGATTATAGAGCCGCAGTAATTAAACCCAAAAGGGACCAAAGGGCTGCGGGACAAGCCATGCACTGTGTGGGGGTGCGCACAAAGGCCGTCTGGGGGCAGGGGTGACTAAGGTTAAAGTCATTCAAGTTAGTCCTGCGAGTCCAAACCAGTAACAAATGAGAGCTCCGGTGCCAAAGGTATTTAGCTTTCTCCATGCATTGTTTCTGTGAGAGCTGATAAAGTTATTCTCCATCCATACTATAAAAACTTCACAGAGTTTGGGGGTGGGGTGAGGGGAGCCCAGCAAACAACTCGCAACTTTGTTCTCTGGTTCTGTCCCAGGGCAGGATGGGACAGATGTGGGGAGTGAAAGCTATCCGTTGAGAGGGCTGTCCCGAGGCCCAGTCCCAGCTGTCCCCCAGCCCAGCGCGGCAGGGTCACTCACTGAGGGAAGGTGAGGCTCACCTGGAGTCAGAGAGCCGGCAGACGCATCTGGGTGCGTAGAGCAGCATATGTGTGAGATTCACTAAGTGTGGGGGTGCTGGAGGTTTGAAGAGGGCGGGTAGCTTAAGAACTTAAACCTCCCCTGTGAGCTGGATCACTGGGGGCACCAGGATGAAAGTTGGGGTTGGGGGGGGTCTCTTGCTTTGCCATTATCCCCCTTCTCAGAAAAAAAGGCATTGGGTTTCCTCTCCCACTGTTCTGCTCATTGTGTACAGTGTCCTTTGTGAACTCATTGCTACACTTCAAAGCCATTACTGGGTCCCTGCACTGTACCCTGTAGGATGGCTGTCTGCTTCACAGGCTGCTGTGCCACTTCCTCTGACTCTCTACATTTCTTATGTCAACAATATTTACTGTGTTCAAGGTGTAATAATTCAAATGAACAGAAAAATCTGATAGGACATAAATTTCCATTAATCATTAATTACCTTAGGGAGTCATATTTTTCACATGAGGTGAAAATTGCATTGACATGTGTACGTTTATCATGTAACTTTAGGTTTGGCGTACAGATTGGCCACATGAAGGACTATATTTTCAGTGAAATGTTTACTTAGGATTAACACCAAAGTGATCTGCAAGTGGATTTAAACACAGGTCTTTTGTTAATGTTTTGTTCCTAGTCTATGGGATAAGGAAACTCATTCATATGAAGTGAAGCTGTATATTATCAGATAATGTCTGTCTGGCCTGGTTCATTGGCCATTACAATGCTGACATTAAGCTGACATTAGTGCTGACATGTGTCTTTGAACATATGTTTAATTCCTTGTAATTTTCCATGGCTACCCCCCCCCCCTCCACCAGCTTTGTAATACTGAACCCACTCAAGGGCCAGAGTTCTCCTGCCTCTGGGTTGGGACAGTAAGGCCCCCATATGCTTAACAACCTGCTCTTCAATATGCGTCTCCTAATGACTCTTACATCCAGATGAGAAATTGGCTTTGGGGAGGGGTCACAATTCATACTAGTTTAGAAGCAGAGGGCACTGATGAAAGCTTGTTCCTCTGCCTGGCTGACATTTACTGCAACTTAATGGGACGTCACCGTATGGGAGTTACGTATTGAGTTTGTGTGGCTCGGTGTGTGACAGTAGCTGCAGAATGGTCTGGAAAGAGGCAGAATGGTCTAAAAAGACAAGAAATAGTATGGTAGTATAGTAAGACACAGCATGGTCTAGAAAGAAACAGAATGGTCTGGAAAGATATGGAACAGTATAGTAAGAGAGAGAGTAGCTGGCAAAGAGACAGAATGGTTTGAAAGACATGGAACAAACCCGGAAATCACAGAATAATCCATTAAGACAAAAGTTCTCATTGGTGACCCTTCTTAGCATGATGGATCTCGGTGATGTTGTGCCAGTGCACTGATAGTGACAGCCTGTACAGCCTGTATTTGTGGGAACAAAGAGAAAGACTCCCCCAACCTCAACCTATGGTCCTGTCAGTGCCACCTGTGTCCCTAAATCCACCCCTAAAGAACATACAGCACTTGTGACATTGACATCGTTTAAATTAATTATTAAAGGAATATATTATACAGGTTCAGTCTATAAGGATGCAGACATCTATGTTTAGTACTAGAACAGTTTGGACAAAGGAGATAAATGTCCTTCCAGTAAATAGGGTTTATGTTGTATTTTATATGTTTTATTCCATTGTGTAAATCAAAAGCAACACGGCACACCTGAAGGGTGGACAAAGTTTTTGAAGCAGCAGAGCGTGAGTCTCCTGGTGACTCATGGCATCCACTCGCAGGCTCCTCCATGTCCTTCCCCTCACTTTCGGTGTCTGCCTTCCGATTTGTATACCAGCACTTTTTAAAAGCATTGAGTGACAGTGTCACATTAGCCGCCGGGACACCGGCGAGCCCGAACCGAGGACAGCGGCGCCTCAGCGCAGTGGGTATAAACTGCTGTAATTATAGAGCACAGACACGCAGAAGAGGAGAAAAGGGAAGAACAGGAAGCACACATTAAAAAGAAAAGCGTAGGAATAAAAGCAAGAGGTTTCATTGAAAATAAAGGGAAAAGGGGAGTTTAATGAGAAAAACATCCAGATTTGGAAAAAGAAAAAGATTAAACTGGTTCGAAATGGCTTGTTTTTCCTCTGGCAAAGTGCCGGTGTGTGCTTGATGCTGGACTTTGGGCCGCACTTTGTAGGAGTTGAGTATCCCAATCACCAGGAGCCACACTTGTGTATTCGGAGCTGTAGGGGAAGGAAAACACTTTAAAATATGAGCCTCTTCTATCAAAGAGTAGTTTTATGCCTGTGCAGGTGGTGGGGGTGGGGGTGTAAGACTCTTTTTTTTTTCTTTTTACCATGGTAACTCAGCACAAAGATGGTCAGTAGTGCTGTCCTGCCTGAAATGCCACATGCTTGTAATTTTTGAATCCTCTGAGAGTTGCATTTGAAATCTGCTGGAATCACTCACCTCTTCAAGCCGTTACATATCGCCTTACAAGTTCAGAGCTGTTGCTATAATTTGTGATTTTTCTCTTGTGTTATTTTTCTGTGTTGGCTTGGAAAGGGACATCAAATTGAATATTTTTGGTTCTTTTTAAGCCCTGTATAGTTTCTGATTTCTGATTTCGGAACACTTTTGTTTAATTTATTGTATATAATTTTTTTTTTTATTATTATATTCATGTATTACTACATAATCCATACAGTTTATGTTAGAAATAGCTGTTTTATATGTGGGTGAGAAAATTATGATTTGGATAAAACATATTGGAAAGAAAGTAGTTGGCCAGTTTCACTAATTGTCTAGCCTTGTAACCTATAACATTATTCTAGCAGTAACAGATATAATGGCAGCATATCCCAGTCCTTTTTATGTGGCCCTGTAAACATTCTCTTGACTTTGTAATGCGGGACCACGTTACATTAGCAAACCTTTCACCACAAAAAGAGCCCTTTCATGGCAAAGCAGCTATATGAATGAATGGATGGCATAAGCGAGGATGTAGTGTCCAGGCGGGCCCTTAGTAATTCATAAAGGGGAAACGCAGCAGTGAAGGGCATGCCAGCTACACCTGAGCATGACAATGCGTTTGACTCTATTCACTGTTAGTCAGGTCCTGAAAGGCGTGTAGCTTTAGCTTGAATGGAGAAGGCCTCAGAAAACAGAAAAAAAACTAAATGCAATTAATGAGAGTTTATTTTTTTATTGTCTTTTGAGGGACAGAACTATGAAAGACTTCAATCTGTAATTTTGTGTCTGTTATACCTGCATTAATATGCTTAATTATGTGTGATCCTTTCATGATATTGTGAGTGTCATGTTTGTGAACTTGAAATTCATTTAGCAATATTAATGGACATTTTAAGTGTACATTTCATTTTAAAGGATAGCGGTTCGAATGCAGGAATGTTGTGAGTGCACTGTACTGATTGCATGGTGTTTTTCTGTGTCGAATGTGAGACACTTTGCCCTCCAGCTCCTCCGTAATGTCAAGCAGGCTGTGGCCCAGCCTTTACAAAGCCTTGGCCACCAGGTACAACCTGTCAGGTCTGTGTGTTACAAAAATGCCAGATGACCTTCCTACTGCAGAGTCATTTTCACCGCAAGTAAACCAACTGCAGTTTAACCTTGTTCCCAAGGTGTTTTTAACATCCCATAGTTTAAGCGGTAACAGGCCTCCACTTCAAAGTGGTTTAGAAGGTGCCAGTGAACTGAAAATGGCAAGATTTGGAAGCTGAGTAAGGGGGTTCCTGCCCTCTTGGTTCGCTACCTGTCCTCATCAGGGCACCATGTACAAGCAGCTTAAACGGCAGTCTTCTTAAGTGTGGCAAACAGATTCAAAGGCATCGCTGGCTCACTCATCTTTAGAAGTCTACTGTACTTCAGGGTTGTTTCTTTGAACCTCCCGGAGGAAGGCAGACAGATTCAGCCGACAGAGTTACATGCTAGGGTATAACAGTCCCGGTCCTAGACAATGTTGCACCCTAGGCAAGCATCACTGCCAGTGCCCCCCCCCCCCCCCAACCGTGGCAAAGTGAAATTGCCTGGCAAGTCGGCGCCCTCTCATAAATTGGCACCCTAGGTAGCTGCCTATGTCAGCTATAGGATTGACCCACCCTGGGGTACAAAAAAGGAGGGGGATGGAAGAGACACAAACAAACAAAGAGACCCCAGAGGCAATCACCTAACATTCTCAGCTTATGTGCTGTCACCAAGAAGCTTCCAGTCCCAGTCCCTGGGGTTAGAGTACACCAAACTCTAGTGATGTGGAGGAACAGATGGAACAAAACTGTAAACAAACAGCAATGCGTGTTATATAAAGATAAGACTTGGGGGGAGGATTATGTAGGGGCGATTCTAGGGACTCTGGGGGCCTCTAGGAAAAAAAAACTGTATGGGGCCCTCCAACTCCCCCTCTCTCAACATGGTAGCATTTATTACCATTATCTTAACATGAAGTCTCTTTTAATAATACTAACAATTTAATAATCACAACTTTATTTTCACATTTGTGAATAACAGAATACAAAAATAATGCAGATTTGTTGTTGAAATGATGATGATGATGATGATGATGATTATTATTATTATTATTATTATTATTATTATTTAACTAGCTCTGTTTGTTACATTCCATTGTGTTTGAAGTGGAACATTGAAAACTAATTTAAAATATGGGTAATTCATTTTAAATGCAACAAGAATAAATCAATCAATTAAAGGTTTTAAAACCTGTTCATTCAGGAGCACTGTTGTGTAAATGAGTTAACCACGCAAACTGAGGGCAGATACTGCTGCTGAAATAACATCTATACATCTGCGTTTGGGGGTGGCGTGAGGTTTCCAAGGGTTTCAGGATGCCTGCATTGTTCAGCAATGCTTTACATTAACTGTACTTTCACAATGCCTTTATAATGCATTCATAGAACATTCATAAGCAGCATGTACCTTAACATCCTAATTATTGTTTTGTTATATATAATGTTTGTTATTAATATATATTAAATCAGTAAATATATGTTAGGATGTTAAGGTATACACAAATGCTGCTTATGAATGCATTATAACGGTTCATTGAATGTTTGATGAACGTATTATGAAAGCATTATGAAGGTGCAGTTAATGTAAAGCCAGTGTTGTCCTTCCTTTTGAATGCGATGGAGTGGTTTAATGACTTCTGTGGCAAGAGGTGTAGGAGATTTACTTGAGTCAGTGATCATGTGTACTGTTTGGGGGAGGGGCAGCTACCACAAACTTTTTATTTTTGATAAATTGGGCTCTGGAGGTGTAGCCATTGCATTAACGGAGGGCACAGTTGGAGATAGAGTACTGAGCCTTATGGTGAAACTGTGTGAAAAACAGGACAGCCTCAGAGATGGAAACTCACCCATACATTTGGCCTCCTATTAACAATGAAGCTTCATTGACAGGCAACAGATTCAGATCATAATGAGTAATTAATGGCAAAATGGTATATTTTAAAATATACGTTTATTGTGCGGGATGTCTCCAAAGGTGTTTTTCTAAGAATGTGCTGTTTATTGAACTATGCTTCTAATTGCAGATGCAGTGGAAAAGCTCTCTTTTGTGTTGTTCAACAATTAGGCCCACAATGAAATGAGTTATAATTCGTAAGTCCTGGAAACATTTCAGCTCACGCTCCCCTGATGACAGGCACTGTCAAAAAAGGCATTGTCTGTGCTCTCTGGTGTTGCCATGGGAACCCAAACCTGTAAGTGGCAATAGTTGTACGATGGTTTTGGTTGAGAAATGGGCTTGATTCAGATCATGGACTATTGCTCTTTGATTGATAGTTATATGAATATAACTCATAACCCAGAATCAGCCATGTATCTGACAAAACCTGACATTCCCCATGAAGGTGCAGTTTTGTAGCACTGTGATATATGATATGGGTTTAAAAATGGTCATATGTAAGACAGGTTCTAAATGCTCATACATCCTACGGGGTCATAGATAGTCATGAGAACTATGGGCCACAGATGGCTATATGTACCATGGCGTCATAAACAGTGATATATGTACTATGGGATCATAAGCAGTGATATGTATCATGGTGTTATAAACAGTTATTTGTACTACGAGATCATAAAAAGTTATATGTACCATGGCGTCATAAACAGTGATATATGTACTACGAGATCATAAACAGTTATATGTATAAAATTATATGAATGGTGTCATAAACCGTCATATGTACCATTAAATAAACAATCGTATCAGGGTCCTTTGGAGCAGTTACGACAGCTGCTGCAAGAGTCCCACTCTTCTGCTGCCATTTTATTTGCTGTACATAGCATTTGACATTTAATGTTCTGACTTCCCCTTTCAAACTTGATCTCTAATTTCCCAATGGGTTCTTCACCGTGGCCATCCGGTAAGATTAGATTTCTGAGCTGCACCGTTCTCTCCCCACTGACCATGAATCGAGCTGAGGGAGCATTGCAAACGCAGGCCAATGCCTCTTCCAGTCAAGTTGGAGAGGCATCACTGGGTTGACCTTATTTTTAATCCATTTTTGCAGACGGCTGGGGGCAGCTTTTTTGTTGTCTTAATTCTGTCGCTTTACTTTTGACAGTATTCTCTCTGACAGTATTCACTCTTATTCAGTACCAAATCACTTATGCAATCTGCATTGATCCTTGAAAGATGTTTTTTTATACCTAAACATTTCTGCATGCGATATGAGAAGAGGTGTGGAGGTTGGGCAGCCCCCACTAATGATTTGAGGAAATTAAGAGGAATAATAATAAAAAAAACATTCAAGCAATGTCATTTCAGTGGCTTTTGTTAGAGACATCTGCTTAAAAAGCCTCCCGCTCTGGCAGCCATTGTGAGCAGAGAGAAGTTTAAGTGAGTCTGAAGGACACATCGTCAGGCGTACGCTGGCGTGGAAACCCAACCTTTTTTCTCTGTTCTGTTTTTTTTCCCCATTTTTTTTCAATGTCTTACTCTGTATGGTTCCGCTGGTAAAGAGGGAAATATTTCCTGGTACCTGCTGTTCTTTCTCCTGCCTCTGACCAGAAAACTCGGACATGGACATCATAAAAAAAGATTCAGTGAAAACAGCCTTGTTTTGATTGGGCTAAGGATGAAGAGGAGGGGGTTGCACCGTACGGCTGTCATTTTCATAACTGCTGTTTTGTTCTCTGTCCTTGATTTCATTTCTTCAGTGCAAACGTCGAGGGTAATAAACAGAAATTGTGAGTGCCTCATCATGTTAAACTGCTTCAAGAAAACAAGAACTCCTGCAAAATGCATTTGTGCGAGTCTGACCTGTTCCTTGGAAGTTAGAAATAAATATAATTAAAATAAAGCAATTAAATGGCAGGGGGTTGATGTAGTACTGTGTCCCTGACTGGGTAAGCATTTGGAACCTTCTGAAGTCTGCAAGAGCACAGCTGTCTACAAAGGGGTTCAGTGTTATATGTTACTAGTAGTATTTACACCAGTTTACATTAGTATCTAGGTACTGATACAGTACTGCATATTTTTTCCTTCTACTGTGGCTTTAAAATTAATTTACGTTCATGTATTTTGTGGGAGAGTTAGTTACGTGAATTCAAGTTCTGGAAGTATGCCAAATAAACAATAACAGGGTTTTGTTACAAATATTTATTTCATTTTAGGCAGTAATTTAATAGAATTGTAAGGGTTGTTCTTTTGTATCAGAGTAAATATGTCCTGTAGGGATTCTGAATTAAACCTTGTTGAAATGCGCATTGCACATATACATTACATTAACATTACATAGTCTTATAATGTTATTTTATGGCAGTTATTATATTTTGTACCTGTTCATCGACATTTTGATGTTTTCTCTTTGGTATACTGTACATTTCTGCACAGAGGCTTTAAAATTCCTTTTAACCCTTGTACGGTGCCATTTTACATCACAAAGGAAATTCTGTGAATACAGAACTATAAATGTTAAAAATCAAATGTTACGTTCAATTACCTTTACGTAATAACATTCTGCGTACTTTAAGAGTACTTATCTGAGCCAATCCATTCAGGTTTAAATCCATTACCAGCTCAAATATGTTAAAGAATGTTAAAATTCTTGCAATTAGTGCTTGGAAAAACCATGTTTGTAGAATCAGCAGTGATTACCCAGTATACCTGAAGAATTCGCTTGTGGATTTTTTGGTGGTAGTATGATAATGTATACTAACATGTCATACTGCGGCATGATTCTATTATCACTTACAAGAGGGGGGAAAAATGGGTGGTAACCCGTGACTTTTACAATTCACTCTACGGTGACGGGCCCAGTCTCGCAGGGATGCTGTCTGATGCCGAGGAGATGGAGGCACCATTGGCCAGCTGTGTCGCATGTGTCCCAGAAGAAGGGGGGAATCGCGTGGGGTCAGGACTGGTCGATAGGCAATCTCCTAGAAGTTGTAGCGGAAGTGATGGGACCATTTCAGATGAAATGGGTCTTCTCTAGTGGAAGGAAAAAGGCTAATCTGGTGCAGATGTGAGTGAACTCAGCAGGTGTGCGCTGACTGGTCACGTGACCTGCATGGACCTAGGCTGGGTCTAGGGGTGGGGAGTCTGTTGTTGCCTTAAGGAGGGCTATATGTAGAGTCACTATATGTTCTGATATTTAATTTTTTGTGGATGTCAATATCCCATATCACAACACTGTGTAACATACATAAGAGAATTAAATTCAGTCAAATAAGAATGGATACATATACTGGAACTTATTCGGTATCTTTTCCAGTTATTAGACTTGTGGATAGTGTGGTGGGGAATAAAAACAATCCCAATCAGTAACCTAGTAATCCCTGTCAGCTTGTGCCTGTTGTTTAGTAGTCACCCTGTGTTCAGCACTGTTAGGAGGGAGCTTGAGGTTGAAGATGGTAGACAGGAGCAATAATTTGGTTCGTATGGTCATCAGTTATTCATCAAGTCCAATGATATTATTGACAGCTCCTGCGTTTGTCAATAAATGTGAGTGCAAGTAACGACACATATATACATTTATATAGCCTCCGTTATGCTATGTAAAACTTCACAACATTATATTACTGGCACTTTTTGATCCGATGAGCAAGGCAGCAGAGTTCCACTGAAGCCCGCTTCAGCCAAAGTGGCACAATGTCGACATCCTTAGATAACATCATCCTCCAGATTGAGACATTATTCGATTTCAATGAAAATTGGCCTTTTTCCCTCCTAAACTTGGCTTACAGAGGTACCTGTCAGAGTAACAGCTTTGAAACTGGGACATAGAACTAGGGAAGTAATGATGCCTGACCAACATCAATCATCCTTCATTAATGACCCCACCAGACTTCTGTGGATCTCCACTGGGAATCCCCCCACCCCCATTTCACAAGGAAGATAAAGATGCTAAGCTGTCATGGAAAGAACACCTAATTTAACCACTTTCTTCCACTTTGAAACTCTCTTCCTCTCACTCTCAAAAATCTCACAAAGAGCTATTGTGTTTGGATACTTCTGCTGCTTTCATTGTGTCCACAATCCACTACGTAGCAGCAGTAGCTCTAAATGCACGTTAGTGATTCACTTTTCTGTTTGATGGAACAGCTTAAAGCAGGGATGAAGATGAGTGTCATCTTTATATATATATATATATACACACACACACACACATATATATCTCTCGGATCCGCTGATTGGATCATATATGTGTGTGTGTGTGTGTGTGTGTGTGTGTGTATATATATATATAGGGGAAGGTACTTCAGGAAACAGTGATTTTTTTTCTAACCCTCTCAATCATTTTTACAAGGGGCGTCAGTAATAGTGAAGGGCACTGCACTGTGTATATATATATATATGTGTGTGTGTGTGTGTTATCTATACATAGACAGATAGATAAAGGAAGCCAAGAAATCTGGATTGACAGTTATTATAAAAATCTTTTTGCATATTACTGAGTACATGATTGATGTAAAAATGTACATTGTAAATCTTAAGAACGGTTATTGTACAAGGCATTTATCCGTATGTTACATTCAGGATTAGAGGTCCTTACTATGCTTTTTTAAAGGACCAAATCAGAATAATTTATAAATCTGGGAGCATTCATCTGATATGTATAACTTGATTGAAATTCCTTGAATGAAATTAATTTCTTACTTAATACGAACAAGAGTTTTACAGGTTTTCTCATTTTCTACGTAATCCATTCATATTCCAGGTTCTGCTTAATGCTGAGTTTTTGCAGCCTGTTTTTTCACTATTAAAAAAAATCTCTGGTTATAAACTCTGATCTCTATCAGTTATTATAGAGACTAAAAGCATTTTAACATTTTGCTTGAATATCAACCATCTGTTAACTGGTAATAAAAATGGTTTTCACCCTGTTAACTTCAATATCTCCAAGGACTGCTAAGGACTGTTAGCCTTCTGACCCACCAAATCTGTAGGTTGGTTAAAAAAAAAAAAATCTCTTAAATATGTAATGGAAAAAAATTCATTCTCCAGAGGGGTGGCAGTCAGTGATGGGAGGACAGGAGACAAAGCGAAATGAAGGAGAAGAGGATTCTCAAACAGAAGGAGCAGGCTTCCTGTGGTTATTCAATCCCAGCTGACCTGCCTGTGTAGAGGTCCATAGCTTGTTGACCTCCATGCTGAACATCAGATTCCACAAAGGACCCTGAACAATGACCACAGACGGTCAAATACCAATTAGGAAGCCTCACTGTTGGTCACCTGTAACCAAAGCCCTCAGGCCTACATTGGGCCTCGTGCTGTGCATGTCAAGAAGCACCCATGGAGGTGGGACCATGACACTCAGCTTTGGCCCGGCTGCTTTTGTATGAAGACATACCCAGTGCAAAACCTGTTGAAAAACCAAAGAGAACACACGCTGTTGGTGGATGGGAATGAAGTACGCTCACACAGTCAAAAAACAGATGAAAGCAAGCAGTGTTTGCATCTTGGTAAAAGCTGCAGCCTGGGCACCAGCATCAATAGAATGTTCACCTGGTTGGTTTCGCGGTTAAAGACTTGGTTTAGGTTGAATAGTGGCCGTGGTAAGTCAGGAATATAATGCCCCTGTCCTTGACCCGTCAGGACCCGCTGGGGAAGAGAGCAATGCTGGGGTCAGCACCTATTGGATTAGAAGATCTCCACCTTCTGGACCCTTCAGAACCTCTGACAGTGTCCCAATGTTCTCCGCTCTCACTGCACCCACCTAGTTCCACCTCCTGGCAGATGTTATCAGCACCCCCAGCCCCTCTCCATTACCACTCATCAGATTGTTCACCTGGTCACCAGGTGGGTCAGAGTTCAAGTTTCTGGTTTCCCACGCCCAGAACTTTCCTCGTATTTGGCCAGGCGCCCTCCTTTCCACACTAACCTTCTTGAGCCCCTCTATCACTATGATCTAAGATAAGGACCAGTGTTGGTGATGAATAAGCCTGAGTGTTTTTTGAGGAGGCTGCCATTTTTCTTTCTGGCACTTTCTAGATTTGTGTTGATTTGAATGTCCTGGAGCACTGATGTCTGTTTTTACTATGCAATGCCTAATGACAGCTCTCCCAAATGTAAGTCAGATGATGGGAACAGTGAGTTGTGGGGTCCTTCACAGTGACATGTCTTCTGTTTATGCAGGGAGGGGAAAGTGACACTGCTTTACCTCTGACATCTCCACATGTGCTGTTTGAGGCTGAAAGTGGCCTGGGTAAAAGTAATAGAATAGATTGTTCTGTATTCTACTTTAGTAAACCTCTTCCTCCCATCTTGCTCAAGCTACACAAACACAGTCCTGCTAATTAATTAATTAATCTGTTTTTAGCAGGTTTGTGTGTGTGTGTGTGTGTGTGTGTGTTTGTGTGTAACTCAAGCAACAGAAGAGGAAGAGGCTTATTGAGACAAGCACGCTATATGCTAATCACCCTGGAGGGCACCCTCTTGTCATCGGAACACTGCCTTATCATGTTTTTATGGATTTATATGGAAGCAGTGATGCACATCAGTACAGATTTGCTAAGAAACGTCAGCGTGACCTTGCATGACTCATCGTACTGTGTCAAGTGGGGTAACTGGGAATTTCAGAGAGGTGGAAGGGCAATTGTGGATAAAATGTTAGCCTTGCACACATGAAACTGATGATACAAGTACAACCTTTTAGAAGGTTTAAGGATGACTCAAGCTGAGGTAAATGATGAATAAACAGATGGAAATGGAAAAACAGTACAGTGGTTCTAGTAAATTTTGTGGTAGTAGTACATGAGACCTGGGCAAATATGCATCTTGTTTTTCAGGGTTAGGTCTCCAGCTGGTGAAGTTCCACTTCTGGCATTTCAAACCCAGCCACTGGGATTGTCCTACACTCATAAGGCCTCGGCGTCCGTGTCAAAGGGCTCCTGTGTTGTTCTGTTCCAGATCTACAAACAGATGGGGGGTCATTATGCCCCAAAGCCGTGCTCTTTGCTTAGGGATTGAGTGATAAATTATTGATGCAAAAATAGAAATATTTTGCCTGCTTAATGCCACCCATCTGAAGGGGTTAATGATTTTAGTTATACAGTCTACGTCTCCTATTACACCAGTCACCCACCATTGTACTTAAGATGTTCTTTCCTATGGGGAACAATCAATCAATAACTTTTTACCATTCTGTTTAAAGTTACCAAGCCACATCAGATTAACTACCACTGTGGTGTTGTCTAATACAATAAGTTGGATGCAATAAACTAAAATTCCACTCTTTCATCTGTCTTCCACCATTCATTTCAACCACCAGTGGTTCAGACACCAGCCTTCTAGTCACACAACTCCCTCACAAGGAATGTATGGGAGAGGCATGAGAGCACCAATCTGACCAGGATCGAGCCAGAGCTTGGCAAATCTCTAACCTGTAAGCATCTGTCTCGCCATTCAGTTCCCTCCACTCACACAAACTCCATCAGCACCCCAGGGTAACAGTAATGCAACCCCGTTTATCTCAATCAATATATTTATTTTCCTGACTGTGACTTCTCTATCACTCCTTCCCCAGAGCCCAGTAGTTTGTTTGCAAGCATACTCATTATGTCTTTCGATTTGTTTCTGTCATAGACTGGATAAGACTGGATCACCTTCCGGGTCGGATGCTGCTCTTTTTAACCCTCTCTGCACCTTATTCTCACCAGCTGGGTTTCAGAATACGCCCCACAATTGGTTTGTGAATTCAGCCAGTTTTACTCTACTGTGGTTCATCTATCATTTGCAATTAATTAATAACTGAATTAATTATTCGCACTGTACTCCGTTTTTACAACCCTGCTATTTTCAGCCTATTTTGTTTACTCAGAAATAGATTTTGTTTTTTTTGCTGTTTGCTGTTTTTCTGAAATTACGTATTGAATAATCAAGCTTTAGATAGAGTTATTTTGTAAATTACAAAAATAACATTTCTCTTTTATTCTAGGTCACTAAACGTGTCACGTAACAATAATGCATTCCACAGGACAACACATTCAGTTATTATTTGATAATTTAGATATATTCATTTGTCTGATTCTTTTGACCAAAGCAACTTACAGTAGCAGGAAGGGCTACAATTCTCATGTGTTCCCTGGGATTCGAATTCTTTAGCTTTAGCATTGCAAGTACTGAACTCTACTTGTTGAGCTGTTGGACCCTGCCAATTTAAAATCTCTTCCGTTCTCTATAATAAAGAATATAAATTATTCTATTAATTATAGAATTACTAGGACTAAATAGGTTTTTGCTGGTACATATTTATTTAGCGTTTCATTTTCGCATATGATACATACATGTTTCTGCTTTTGTATACAGTTTAGTTGAGCTGGACTGAGTGGCCCAGTGTTCGAGAAACTGATGTGTGCTTTCCGAAAAATTGCCTGTGCCTCCTGCAGGCTTGTATACGTGAGTCCTGCCAAGTTGACATTTTTTTAAGAGCTCTTCAAACAAAACCATAGAAGCTACAGCCAGGAGAGTGCATTAGGAGCGTCCGCAGCACGTCTGACATGCCTGCATTCAGCTCTTCCCCACTTAGCCTCCCGCTTTTCTCTCTTTCTCGTCGAAATGAAAATAATGACATAAACAGAAGTGGCAAGTGTGCCCTTTATAGCTGAAAACATTCAGGTGTTTGCAGATGGGGCAAATCAATAATTGCCTCAAAATATATGTAGATACCCATCAGAGGTTGACATGAAATTCTCCCAAGGGAGTGCCCAGGAAGTAGTGATGTTATCTATGGTAATAATTAATAATGGTGCAAATTAATATTTATTATAAAGTAATAATTTTGACAATAAAGCCTGTTATTTAAAAATGCCACCCGAAAGGGAAAACATACTTTTTAGTATATTTAAACAGGATCTTTTAATGCATGAACAAGATTCATTGAAAATTTATTTTGATCCCAGTTAATAAAAATATATTTTAATGGTGCTGTCATAAATTATAATATACCATAACATTGGCTGGATTGTGTTTTATTTTCCAATAATTTCCAGAAGCTAAGTTGACTTTTCTTCAACTAGGTCAAAAATGGCACTTATTTTTCTTGTCTAATGTGTGTGAATGAATATGCTTGTCATTAAAAAGATAGATTGGAGGGGTTCAATATCCATGCATTCACACTAGTCGATTCAAGGTGTGTGTTTGTATTTTTCTGTGAATGCACACACCAACAGATAACAGAGAGACAAACAACAGGATCTGTTGTTTGTGCGTGTGGAGCAATGACTCACAATGACAGGGACATTGTTTGACAGAATTTTCTAAATTAAAATTAAGATAAAGTGTAGATCTTACAAAGGGAGGCAATAATGATCCCATTAAAAACCATTTCTCTGCAAAGTGCATTGGCTCTACAAAAAAAATACCGCAAGTCAAGGACAAAAAAAAACTAATAAAAAAGGGGAGCTCTGAAGATAGATTGGTCATAAAAGAATACCTTGAGTACTTGTAATGGGTACTAAAGATCCAAGGGTTCATTGATGATGCATTTTAAATGGCTTTTCATTGTTTCCCCAATCTTAGTTAGCTAAAAATGAAACAAAAACAAGTTCATGACAAGTAAAAGGGCAGCAGTGTAATTTTTACATGAGCAGAAGTTTCCCCATGGGTCTGACTTGATGCACTGTTAAACATAGAGGGTGTGAGTGCAAACCTGCCTTATAATTATCTGTGACAATGTTTTGGACTTTATATTTCGTATTTTTCATGTGCATAGTATTAGCATTTGGCACTTTTCCTTTAGCATCTTCAGTTATTCCATCTAGAGAAGGATGAAGGGATTATGGTCATACATCCAAACACCACAGGCTGATTTTGGGAAGAGACCAGAAGGAGACTGAGGTGTTATAAAGTATTAACCCCATACGCAAAACACTTAGGCCAAAGTCACACCCATGAATTTGGAGCACTGGGATCACAATGTTAGTCACTGAGCCAGCATATTAACTTTTAGAAAAATAAATTTTAAAACGCCATTTGATAATAGGTTCATTTCCCTATGGGTAATCAAATTTTAATCCATGATGAGGAAATGACAGAGCACTTGAGAATTTTGTAACTAGTTTGATACAGATCTAAATGTCACAAGACAAAATTTTAAAATGATATATATAAAAATAGAGTTGCATGCCAGCTCTGTAATAGCACTATGGCACGTTTCCTACAGGGCTGTGGTGTCTTGCCATTGACTGTGTGGAGTTTACCGTACTGTATGTGTGAGCCCTGTGATGGACTGCAAACTTCTTCTGAATTACTGTTTGTTTTAATAAAGGATCCCCCTCTCATCATGGATATAAGCAACCATTTTTCTTCTGTACAAATATTCCATTCAACCATAAACTGGAGAAAAGACTTGCAATTTCTCAACAACACCACCAGAGGGCAAATACATTACAAATTCAGAACTTAAGCTGACCGTAGTACTGGAGGCTCGCTGCTTACTAGCTTTCGTTCTGGTTATCCTCTAAACCAGTTAGGTTTTCTTTGCTTAATCAGTTATTTGAAAATATGATATAGCTATAGATCTTAAGATTACTATTCTTATATCTAATTTGAAATTAAAATATAATCGCATATTGGTTTTTCTAGCACAATACTTAAAAATACGACTTAAATAATTACATTTATAATACTGCGGTTTTTAACGCAATTTTTATAGGCAAACTGTAATACAGGGTCACAAACATTAAGGAACAAAAAATATTTCGAATTTTATTGAACAAATTTCATGTAACCTCTGGGAACACCTAATAATTTTTAAAATAATTAAAATATGCTCATTCAATCAATCTCATTAATGTAGAAGGAACTAAAAAGCTGATCTCGAGAAAAAATCGCCAAGATGAGGTTTGAGAAGCAAAGTAATTGGTGTTGAGCATTACTGAATATACTATAGCGAGCAGAGAGGCCAGTTCAGAATGGCACACCAAGAAAAACATGATATATGTTTTCCCTTTGACATACTTACCAATAACTACTGTAAAACTTATTTTATAATTCATAATGTAAATCTGTATACATTTAACTATTTAAGTGGTATTGTTGTCATTGATTTATCAGTCTTCTGATTAATGGTCTTCCTTAAGTTTGTCAAATTGCAGTATTTAACTTTTTTCCCAGATTCGTATATGTATAATAATGACATTGCTCTACATTTCTGTCTTTGGAATCCATCCTTCTGTGATTATAGCAGAATCACTGACTAAGGTAGCAGAAACAGAGATGGGATGCAGACAATAGAGGGACAGCAGACAGACACGCTGTGCCAGCTGATAGCAAAGGGATCTAACAAACAAACCAATTTATCTATTATTCCCTGCTCTAGTCAGACACACGGTAATCTGTTCACATTTTGCTGGAGGATGAAGAATAAAGAAGAAAAGAGGGATGTATGGAGGGAGGAAAAAAGCAAAGAGATGGAGAGGGGTTTGTGTGGGGGGGCATGTAGGGGAGGTCCTGATGTCCCAGTAGAGAAAGGCAAATAGTGGAAAACATCCATAATTATCACCACAGGCTCCAGGGTAATTGAGTCATTTAGAATACAGATACATAGATGAATAAACGGAAGGGGGGGGGGGCTGTAAAATGTTGGAGACAAATCCAAATTGTGCATCTCCTACTAGAAGAGAGACCATTTTCTTCTTTTCATTTGTAAGTGCCTTTTTTGTCTTGTCATTGTAGGAAGTGACCTATGACAATGTCCCCTTTCTCTCTTGTATTGTCTGTTCCCTTTTCTACGCCATGATTTATTTAGAATAATGTTTTGTTCTGGATTCATTTCTATGCAGATGCATTATAACTGCAAAGAAAATTGTAATATATTCCACAAAGTGATCGCAAGAATGATGTTTTCTTCTTCATTTTTTCACCCATCCCTTTCTGAGTTTTGTCATTTTTTACCATGTGCCATTTTGAGCTCCAGGTTTCAAACTCAATTTTATCTACCTTGCTATCTTATTATGTTAATACTGTAATGTATGTTGAGTTTACTTGTTCTCTGACCTTTCTTTCGATCTCCAACCAACAGAGGCATTATATTAGAAAGAAATACACTCACACCATCTGTCTCCAGCCGCCATGTTCCCATCCAAGTGAAGAGAATATGAACTTGCTGTGTGCTTTACTTCATGGGCACAAACACTGTGTTTTGGCTTGAGACCGTGGAACACATAAGTTGTCAGAATGTTAAGGATAAATAGGAGGAGACTGTTGACAAGGGTTCTTTGACCTTTCTGTGGAAAACAAGTCATGTTCTGTGTCGATTAGTGTGAGAGGGGAATTGTATATACCTTCAGCTCCTCCTTAAACACTCACTACTCCCTGGCCCTCTCGACTGGGCAAGACCTCCCTTCAGTCCCACTGATTCATTATCAGCCATCTGATGCTAAAGGTCAGCCCAGGTGTGTGACACCAAGCCAAATCAGGCATGACCGATGGGAAATGGTGGGCAGAAGAGCAGCCAAGCGGGCACTACAATCTGGGCTTGAGTTTCAGGGTGAAAGATTAGAGTTACTGGGGTTGGCCTTTTGGGCATCGTTGTCGCATGGACCGTCCTGTTGAGCTGAGAAATTTATGTTACATTAGGATTTATTTCTCATTACTTTCAGAGGCTATGACTTATCAACATTCCAACTTTCTAGTACTTGTGCAGGAAAACAAATTTGGTGCATATGTCAGCATCTTCCAACCAGAGATGGCTGCTTTACATAGTTGACAGCATCTGTAAGTGATGAGTGAAACAGGATACGGATCATGGTGGTTGTGTGGTTAGAGAGTCACATCCACACAGTCTGGGTTCTGTCACTCATCCATTTGAGTGTGAAATCAAATCTTTGTTCCTGTTAATGAATGTGAGGGAGGGAAGGAACAGGGAAATTTGGATATGAAACAATATCCCATGTCCTGTTCTTGAAACTGCATTTTGATGCAAAATGCCACATCAATTATGCAGCAATTATGGCTTCAATTGGCCCCAGAGTATATTTTCCTTCTAGATTTTTTAAAGGTAGTCAGGTGCACCATATTCACTTCTGTCCCAGTGGAAATGATTCATGATGGTACAAAAGCAGTTCAGGACTTGCCCAGGAAATTTTCCACAGAAACATTTCAAAACCTGTTATTCAAGACCCTTGTCGACAAATTCAAGAGATGAAATTCAGATTTCACATTTCTGTCTTGGTGGTATTGTGATGGTTAAATTGTCATGTAAGGATAAGGCATCGCTTCCAAAACCGTCAGTGACTGAATCTCTCAGTTTAAAGCTGGGGTCGCCTCTGGCTTAGCACACAAGGTGACAGATATGTCCACAGATAGAGACAATGGACAGCATATTACTTTTATTGGGTTACAGGTTTTGTGAAGTCACATGGAATATGGTGAATAAAATGACAGGAAAAGTAGTTCCTGATGAAAATAGATTTCCTAAAGGAATTATGGTTATGTTTGGACTGTGTTATGTCTGTGTCTTCTTGTCTTATTGTTTTCTGTAACAAGAAATTTGTTGCTGATGGAGTTTTACAGTGACTGAAGGTGGATTTTATTCTGTTTGCCAAGAATGCAAATGAAAAGTTGATAAAAAGAACGGGTACTGATTTCTGCAAAGTCATGATCATGGTTGTCATCTAGACAAAATTGGATGCATTTCTCTAAATGATAGTGAAGTGCCTGCAGGATAGGCCTGAAACATAAAATTAATGCTTCTCCTCAGAAACTTTCAACATAAGGTTTCTTAGTTTAAGCTACAAGCTAAAGGCAAGCTTGCCAACAGCTGAAAGATCAGAAATACACATGCCTTTTCAGGTGTTACAGTAATTGCAAGGAAAATAAAATATGTTGCTTTTTATTTGCTGTCATAATCACTCGAAAATAACTGAAAATGTCAATGGATTGTTAAATATGTCTTGCCTCTTACCAAATTGACGGGTGGCGTTTATGACGATTGCAAGGAGACCTATTATTTAAAAGGAAGAAGTGCAGGAGTGCTGATATGCTCCAGCTATAGCGCCTTAGTCTATAGTAGTAATCTAAACAAATAAAATGAATAGCATGAGAGGTGGTGGTATAAAAAACGAATTTCAAAAAAACAATCAACAGAAACATGCTTCGTTTCAGAAACATATTTTTGTTTACTTTTTTCTTAATTATATAAAACAATTTACTAAAAAGTCAGTTGCATGATGTCTGATATAGGGACTGGTATGGATAATAGTTAGTGGAAATATTGAAATATGGACTAATTCAGCTGCTGCCTTATACTTGAGTTCAAAGCAGTGCATTTCAAATCTGGGGCTCAAAAAGGAAGCTCTGTTGAGAAGGACAGGGTGAAGACAGGCAGGAAATATGACACTGGATCAGGCTGACTTGCTAATGTTCTAGGCAATACCTCAATTACCCCTTCACCCCTGCCTCTGGTCATAAGAAACCTACCATGGCCTTATTGGCAGTCCTCCAAAAACCGACACCTGCTTTCGATATTGCCTTTTAGCTGACCCGTCAGAGATCTGCAGATGCAGCAATAATCACACCTCATACCAATTTGAGTCTTTGATGCCGAAACCCAGCTTTCCTCTGTACCAAGTCCCGAATTTAAAAACATTTCCCAACACATGTAAGCAATAGCTGGAGCCAGCTAGAAATTGTTTCGCACTGGAGAGTTTCCATTACAAAGTGTCTATCCTTGCAGCTTTCCTCTGCTCCCTGCTTCCATTTTGGAGGGTCATTAGATGTATGAGGCTAGTTCAAACAGAAACAGTATATCTCTGAATTCACCAGCTGCAGAAAATATCAGCATGCCTGTCCCAAGCACCTGTATCATAATGGCTGCCTTCTGTAAAGGCTCAGACTCAGAAACACTTTATTCACCAAATATGTGAAGCAAGGGCATAACTTTGGGTGGAGCATTGGGAAGGTTGAGGTCTCCCCATACTTAACGGTGTCGGGGGTTGTATTGGCTGGTTTTGATTATTGGGTTACACCCATGTGTCAAACATACTAGGATTTTTTTGTTAAACTACAGATAAGCTCTTATAAACTTCATAAGTATATTTGATATCTGTGATGACCGCGGAGCTGACGGCGAGGCATGACGCAGGCAGGGAGGGAACAATCCAGGGAGAGCAGGCTTGGAATCACCCCATGTGGGGACTTTATTGACAGGTTACAACTAAGTGCAGGCAAACAGGCAACTACACAACACCATAACATCAATAACCTGACAGGGGAGCACAGGACTGGGGAAACTCTTATACACAGGAACACCTATGAATGAACGAGGGGTACCTGTGACTGGTTAACAATAGGGCAGGAACACAAGGTAACAATCATGAGCTACAGGCGTGGCTGATTAGCAGCCCCGCCTGTGGGAAACACAGGGAACAGACTGGTAGGGCAGGGCTGGACGTGACAGGACCCCCCTCCCCAAAGGCACACACTCTGGGTGCGCTATCCCGACCAAGGGGGAGCCCGGGGAGTCAAGGACATGACGGGCACATGGGGTCAGGACACGGGGCGAGAACAGGGACGTCAGACCAGGGCAGGACTGCAGACGCTGGATGGAAGACCTGAGGAGACAACGGGATCAGAGGGGGACCACAAAGGCATAAACCAAGACAACGGACTGGACGGGAAAAGACTGGGGCAAGACCCGGGATCCTACGGGGAACCAACACAGAGGACACCAGGAGGGGACTGACACCAGTAGGGACCATCAACGGAGACAGGAGTGACCCACGGACATGGCCAGACAGTCCAGCAGGGGAGGAAGGACTACAGATAGGGCGAACACCAGGAACCGGGACAGGAACACCAACTGGGGAAACAGGTTCAGGGGATCAGGGGGCCACAGACACGGGACAGGACACCCGGACAGAGACGAGATACCAGGGATGAAGACGTTAGGGGCCTGAGGGGGAACCCCGGGAATAAAGGTAGGGGCTGGAGGGACCTGCGGCGGAGCACAGGTAGGGACTGGAGGGACCTGGAGCGGAGCACGGGTAGGGACCAGAGGGACCTGGAGCGGAGCACGAGTAGGGACCAGAGGATGCCGAGGGACAGGACCTGGGACACACGGTTTGGGGCCTGGAAGCAGAACATAGGGAGTAGTGGCAGGGACATGAGGTAAGACCTGAGGGACCATGGCAGGGGTAGGACACTGGCCCTGAAGGAATGGGCCACAAGCAACTGGCAGGGACCATACAGGAGAAGGGAAACCAGGAGGCTGAGGGGAAAAAGGCGCTTGCCGGGGAGGCAGGCACAGGTGCAGAGAAGGAAGGGGCCGGGCAGGAACCTGCCTGTAGGAAACACAGGGAACAGACTGGTAGGGCAGGGCTGGACGTGACAATATCTTTCACTGGGGCCTATTCCCACCTCACTGTTTAAAGTCTGCTCCTATGCACTGATTCGGTGTATTACCAGTTTTGATTAATATCCTCCATGAATCGCCACCTTATCATGGTGGAGGGGTTTCCGTGGTGGGGGTGTGCCTCCATGATCCTAGGAGCTATTTTGTCTGGGGCAATTGCCCCTGCTAGGGTCTGCCAAGGCAAATTGGTCCTAGGTGAGCAGCCAGACTAAATGCGGTTCAAATAGACCTCCATGAAGTGAAAGACAAAGGACCATGTTACCCCACCTGGATTGGGAGCCAGGCCTGGGGAAGGAGCTGTAGTGTGAGCGCCTGGTGGCCGGGCCTCCACCCATGGGGACCGGCCGGCCGTAGCCCAAAAAAATAACATGAGTCCGCCTTCCTGTGGGCGCACCACCTGCAGGGGGAGCCGTGGGGGTCGAGTGCAATGTAGATCGAGTGGCAGTCGAAGGCAGAGGCCTCGACGGACCGATTGTCGGCTACCGAAACTGGCTCTTGGTATATGGAATGTAACCTCTCTGGTGGGGAAGGAGCCCAAGCTGGTGCGGGAGGTAAAGATACCGAATAGATATAGTTGGGCTCACCTCAATGCATGGCTGGGACTCTGGAACCAAACTCCTGGAGAGGGGGTGGACTCTATTCCATTCTGGAGTTGCCCACGGGGAGAGGTGCCGGGCAGGGATGGGGCTAATAATAGCACTCCGGCTTGGTGATGGTGCGTTGGGGTTTACCCCGATGGATGAGAGGGTTGCCTCCCTTCGCCTTCATGTCGAGGGACGGGCTCTGGCGGTTGTTTGTGCGTATGCGCCAAACACCAGTTCAGAGTATCCGGCCTTCTTGGAGGTCTTGGAGGGGGTGCTGGAAAGCGCCCTGTCTGGGGACTCCATCATTCTGCTGGGGGACTTTAATGCTCACGTGGGTAATAACAGTGTAACCTGGAAGGGTATGATTGGGAGGAACAGCCTGCCTGATCGTAATCCAAGTGGCGATCAATTATTGGACTTCTGTGCTAATCACAGTTCGTCCATAACAAATGCCATGTACTAGCATAAGGGTGTTCATATATGCACTTAGCACCAGAGCACCCAATGCCGTAGTTCGATGATCGATTTTGTAATCGTGTCACCGGATCTGCATCCATATCTTTTGAGACTCAATTGCTGAGGCAACGGTGTGGAGCTGTGGCCGTAAGGTTGTTAGTGCCAGTGGTGGCGGCAATCCCTGAATCTGGTGGTGGAGGCCAGCTGTAAAGGGAGCTGTCAGGCTGAAGAAGAAGGCCTTCGGGGCTTGGTTAACTTGTGGGACTCCGGAAGCAGCGAACAAGTACCAGCAGGCTAAGCGGGAAGTGACTCGAGCGGTTGGCGAAGCAAAAACTCGGGTGTCGGCAGAGTTTGGTGAGGGTATGGAGAAGGACTTTCAGACAGCCTTGAAAAGGTTCTGGCAAACCGTCAGGCGACTCAGGAGGGGGAAGAGAGGCTTCACTAATGCTATTTACAACAGGGAAGGAGAGCTGCTGACCTCAACTGGGAATATAGTCGGGCGCTATAAGGAATATTTCAAGGATCTCCTAAATCCCACTCATACGCCTTCCTTGGAGGAAGTAGAGCTGGACACCTCAGAGGACTTGCCCATCTCTGGAGCTGAGGTCATTGAAGTGGTCAAACAACTACTCGATGGCAGGGCGCAGCGAGTGGATGAGATTCGCCCTGAGTTCTTGAAAGCTCTTGATGTTGTTGCACTGTCCTGGCTGATACTCCTCTTCAACATTTCGTGGACGTCAGGGACAGTGCCTTTGGATTTTCAGACTGGGGTGGTGGTCCCAATCCTTAAGAAAGGGGACTGGAAGATGTGTTTCAACTTTAGGGGGATCATACTCCTCAGCCTCCCTGGAAAGGTCTATGCTGGGGTACTGGAGAGGAGGGTCCATCTGTTGGTTGATGATTGGCAGATTCCGTCTTAGCTGCAGAAACTGGACCATCTCTTCACCCTCACATGGACACTGGAGGGCTCATGGGAGTTTGCCCAGCCAGTCTACATGTGTATTGTGGGCCTGGAAAAGGCATATGACCGTGTCCCTCGGGGAGTCTTGTGGGGGGTGCTCCAGGAATATGGGGTACGGGGTCCGTTGTTGCCAGCCATCAGGTCCCAGTACAAATGGAGCAAGAGTTTGGTTCACATTGCCAGCAGCAAGTCAGACTCGTTCCCAGTGGGTGTTGGACCCTGCCAGAGCTGCCCTTCGTCACCGATTCTGTTCATAACTTTTATGGACAGAACTTCTAGGCATAGCCAGGGGGCGGAGGGGGTATGGTGCAAGGGCCTCAGGGTCACATCTTTGCTTTTTGCAGATGACGTGGTCCTGCTGGCATCATGGGGCTGTGACCTGCAGCGGACACTGGGGTGGTTTGCAGCTGAGTATGAGGTGGCTGGGATGAGGATTAGCACCTCTAAATCTAAGACCATGGTTCTCGACCCGCAAAGGGTGGATTGCCCTCTCCTGGTGGGGGATGAGTTACTGATAAGACTGACAGGTGGATCAGTACAGCGTCAGCAGTAATGTGGATGCTGCACCTTTCTGTTTTGGTGAAGAGGGAGCTGAGCCAGAAGGCAAAGCTCTCAATTTACCAGTCGATCTGCATTCCTACACTCACCCATGGTCATGAGCTCTGAATAGTGACCGAAAGAATGAGATCGTAGATACAAGTGGCCGAAATGGGCTTCCTCTACAGGGTGACTGGGCTCAGCCTTAGAGATAGGGTGAGGAGCTCAGACATTAGGCAGGAGTTCAGAGTAGAGTTGTTGCTCCTCCGCATTGAAACGAATCAGTTGAGGTGGTTCAGGCATCTATCTAGGATGCCTCCTGTATGGCTCCCTGTGGAGGTGTTTCGGGCATGTCTAACTGGGAAGAGTCCCTGGGGCAGACCCAGGATATGGTGGAGAGATTATGTCTCTCAGCTGGCCTGGGAAAGCCTTGGAATTCCCTCGGTGGAGCTGGAGGAGGTGGCTAGTGAGAGAGAGGTCTGGGCATCCCTGCTTAGACTGCTGCCCCAATGACCCAACTCTGGATAAGTGGCAGAAAATGGATAGACGGGTGGATGGGTGGATTAACAAATCTCTGGAAACAGGTGAAACCATATCTCTGTTTAAAACATCTGATACCACTCCCTCACTGAAAAAACCAAATCATTATCACAACTTATTTTCCTGCTACAGGCCCATCAAGAAGCTCACTTTTATAGTCAAAGTACTTTAAAATGTCTTAATTATTGTCTCATGTGAGCTCCCATAATCCCATATGAGATCCATCTATCCATTTTCCATAACTGCATATCCCATTGGGGTCAGGAGCCTATCCTAGAGGCTGCAGGTGCAAGGCAGGGAACAACCCAAGATGGGGCGCCAACCCATCACAGGGCTTCACTCACACACCATTCACACCTATGGGCAATTTGGCAATTCCAATTAGCCTCAGCATGTTTTTGGACTGTGGGGGGAAACCAGAGGAAACCCCACGACGACACAGAGAGAACAGGCAAACTCCACACACATGGAACCTGGGCAGAGACTTGAACCCCGGTCCCAGAGGTGTGAGGCAACAGTGCTAACCACTGCACCTCCATGCCCAAATGAGATCCCAAAATTTTAATTATGTTTACCGTTTTTAAATCATGGAGATGGTTAAATGTAACTTCTCAAGTCCCAGATTGTATTGTGTTGAACAATTGCTACACCAGTCACAACATTAAAACCACTGACAAATGAAGTGAATAATATTGATCTTATTACAATGGCACCTGTCTAGGGTGCCATTATAAATTAGGCAAGTGAACAGTCAGTTCTTGATATTAATGTGCTGGAAGCAGGAAACACGGGCAAGAGTAAGGATCTGAGCAAATTTGACAAAGGCCAAAATGTGATGGCTAGATAACTGGTTTAGAGCATCACCAAAACGGCAGGGCTTGTGAGGTGTTCCTGGTATGCAGAGGTCAGTATCTATCAAAATTGGTCCAAGGAAGGCCAACTGGTGAACTGGAAATGAGGGTCATGGATGGCCAAGGCTCACTGATGTGCTTAGGGAGCAAAGGCTATTCTGTCTGGTCTGATCCCACTGGAGTGCTACTGCAGCACAAATTGCTAAAATGGGCATGCTGACTATGACAGAAAGGTGTCAGAACACACAATGCTTTGCAGCCTGCTGCGTATGGGGCTGTGTAGCTGCAGACTGGTCAGCGTGCTCATGCTGACCCCTGGGAAGGAGGCAAGCTGGCAGAGGCAGTGTGATGCTTTAGGAAATGTTCTGCTGGGAAACCTTGGATCCTCGTATTTGTGTGGTATTTAGCAAAAATGTTATGGCTGATTGGTGTATGTTGCCTGGAGTTCTTCTGTCAGGGTCATCCATGGCGAACAGATTTTAGCATTTTAGAGAGATTTTAGACTTGCCGGTCAAAACCTACCACCAATATTGGGGGTGACCGCAATACAACAACAACAACAACAACAATAATAATAATAATAATAATAATAATAGATTCAATCCTTTATTGTCATTGTACATAACTGTACAACGAGATTGGGATAGCAGCTCCCGCAATGGTGCGAACGAAACACAAGACAGTACAAAACACATGGCATTTAACATGAACAAATTTGGAATAGTCAATAAATACGTGCAAACCAACAGCAATAATAATTTTTTTTAATATATTGGATAATCGATTGAGAACTATTATTCCCATTCAGCCTATTTGCCTTATTCCAATAGACTCTAAATGTTAAATCAATCTGTATTTGAAAAAATAAAGCCACAGATATACCTGTATCTATTTTATTTTATGTGAAAGTAGAAAAACAGTTGGTTCGAAACTTTCTGCAGTTAGCACGGAGGCTTAATGTCTATTTAATCCTGTGCCAACTGAACAGCGGCACACCCTTCGGAACTTCGGGCTGGCTCGTCGGCGTTTGAATGTCTCGGCAAAGCCGCGCTGTGACGTAGCGTTCTTTTCGTTCCGGAGTCGTTTCCGTTTCCTGGGTCGGCGCGTGCTGTTTTTTGTCAGATACTGGTCTTCGCTGTAGGAATGATGATGATGGCGGAGCTGGTGCAGGGGCAGGCCTCGGTGGCTCAGTCCGGAATGAAAGCAGACGGCTTCGCCGACGCTTTACACCGGGCTCGACAGGTAATGCGCGCAGGGAAATTACTGCACAAGTCGTACTGGCCCGATTCAGGACTTTTGGATTTTTTTAATCCAGCATTCCTTCTTTTTTAAATTTGGAAAACATTTCGTTAACTAGCTAACTAGCTCGTAAGTGTGTCTGACAAGGCACAGTCACAGAACGCATGCTGTGCATGCAGATTTAGTAAATTAGTCATGAGTTCATGACACAGCTGAGACGGCATGTTAATGTGCTCAGGGATCACGGATCCATAGCTGGTTAGCTCGTGTTGACAGCAATATCAGTGATTTGCGATGAAAAATGTAACCTGTTTGTTAATATGAAGGCAAAGTCATGGGGTATGCACCGATGGCTGTGGCCTAGGTCAGAGAAACCGTTTCAACTTGCTTGCTGTCACAAATTTAACCAGGATATATGTATACGAGAATAAATTAAAGAATCTACTCGTGACGTGGTCTGCTAGAATGTGAACCAGCCGTCGAGTATGGTAAAATACAGCAGTACAAGAAGTAACAGGACAGACGGAAAGCAACAAAAATCGTATAAGTTTTAAAGCATCCGTATATTTGTAGTTTATATTATATTTCGCTAATAATTATAAGCAACCTTTCCCCCTTCCGTACGAATCAGTTCAAATGCAAATAGTTTTTTAAAAGTTGCATTAAGACATATTTGTTCATTTGATAGAGTACTTAAAACTTAAGATATTTGAGAAAGTGGGAAGGGATACCTAAACAGTACCCCTTAAGAGCAATGTGTCACCAGTGTCATAAAGCCTGACGAAGGGATGATGTAAGAGTTTTGAATTATAATGCTCTGTATTCTTTGAGCCAAATAACAGGAACATGTTTACTTACAACCCCAGTTTTATTTTAAGCTTTCCACATAGATTTTGAGCGTCCCCCCCAGTGATCATTTGCTCTTTTCCATCTGTTCTAATACCCCCTATTCACACAGCAGACATGAGCATATTCCTTATGAATATATGAAGCAATTAGTTGATGGATCCAGTCCAAATAGTCAGCTTCACTTTAAATGGCAGTTATTCATATTTTCCCATAGAAAGAAGCTAAACTTTTTATCTGTATTCATTGAAAGGTTGCTGTTTTATCATTGCAATAAATTTGAGTTTTGTGTCTGTTTTGGTATAAATATAAAGGCCCTGACATACAAGGTTTGGCCCCTTCTGAAACCTGGGCAGCACGTTAGGCTCCTAAACTGATCACTCTTGGACACATGTTACATTACTGGAAGATGGTGGTACCTTGCAAAACAGTTTGGGTAATGTGAAGGATTTGCAAGGAAGTGTGTTATCTGTACATAGACTGAATGGGCAGTCTTAATTTGGAAACGGGTCGTCTTGTTTATAAATCAAGGCTAGCTGTCTGTGTATAATGAAGTATGATCCCTTGTATTTATTTTCAAAATGTATTCTTTATGAATAGGGTGATTTTCAGCCTGTTATTTTTTAGTTATCTCTGTAGATCTCATCCTCCCCCCGCTATGAATTAGCTCTGAAGAAATGTGGCAACAATAAATATTCCTTACTTAACTCTTTGTGTACCCAGATCCTAATTACTTAATAACAGTTGTCAGGTAAATAGCGCCGTTATTTTCATTTATAATAAATTACTCAAAATCATTTGTAAAAGCCAGTTTACCACATTTATCCATCAATTTATCTCCTCAAGCATAGTTTTTGCCACCTGGAAATGTTAGCTAGCTTAATTAGGCAAAACTTGATTACTAGCAATTTCATTATTAAGTTTGTATTGAGAGCCAAGATTGAAGATTGGCACCATGATTAAGTTTAATATCCACATTTTAGGTGACTTTGTTCAGATTCATTGCCTAATGAACTTCATGTTGATGCATGAAGTTTTTTGGATTGAGGGCTGTTGTTTTACTGTATTTACTATGGAGGAATTTGCACAAAAGTTATAGAAAATGAGTGATATATTCCTCATGGCTAATTGTGGCTGATGCTTTTGTTTTTTTCTCTTGAGTTGTTTTCAAATATTCTGTTATGGGTGTATAGGAGTTTGAGGCTTTTTTTAACATATTGTTCAACCCCTTGAAATAGCCATGGGTGAAAGGATGTTTAATTATTTTATTACAAAATTTGCCTTTGTGTCTTATAAATATAACAGACATGCTTTGATTCTTGGTTGTACTTTTATGTTAGCAATTTTTAAATAACCTTTTAGGGTTTAATCTGCCTATTTGGTGAAACCTTTTTTTCTCTCTCGGGGTGTTAATGTTTGTCATCCTCATCCCTTTCCAGTTCATGACCCTTCATTTTTCAATAAATACCATATGCATTGAAAAAGTAATGTATTCCTGGGATTCTTGAATCTTTTCTGTAGGACTATTGGTTGTGCTTGTTCTGTCATAGCTCTGATCCTAGCCTTGATCGTAGTCCTCACCACTACTATTTGTGCATTTGTCAAGATATTTGATCCCTTGAGAGAAAATTAGTTGTCATAGAGCTTGTTTTAGTTTAGTGTTGTCACGATACCAAGAAAAGTATTGGAATTCAACACCATTTTCAGTACTCAACAGTTACATAATGTAACCCAAAAAAGTTTATTTCAATTGGAATTTTGTATGCAGTAAAAACTTTACAACCTTTTGAAAACTTATGTAACTGTACAGATAAACCTTCGCCTTGCATTGTCAGTCTAAGCATAATAATGATTAGTATTGTAGTAGCCATTGCACTTGTGTTGAAACGTTTGTGAGCATTAAACATTATTAAAAATTAGATGTTGCTGTATACTATTATTACAATGCCCGGTAGAACAGACATACATTACTTTTAGATGCCTTCTTCAATGCAGAAATATTTAACCAACTACAAAAACCTGTACAAAAAATGCATGTCACTTGTCTACTTCAACTGCAACAGACTCGTACAGATAAATATTTTATTAATTCAGAAATAAGATACTTGTATCGCAAAACTCTTTGTATTGCATCACTTGTTGGCCCTTTCGTGATATTTACCCCCTTTGTCAGTATTGTGCGGTGGCACAACTTACATACAGGCTTGGATACGTCCTGTGGTTTACCGTCTTCATTTGGCACAAAGCCAATGTATTTCCAGCGAACCAGAAGTGCAGGCTGTAGAATCGATACTATGAAAATTCAGCATTGAAACCCTTCTACACATGAAAATATTGATACCTTTGACAACATTACTTTAGTTAATAGTTTAACAGTTAAGAATGGTTATTGGGGGTAATTTCTAGTTTTTGATTATATAAAATAACCACTGTATTATTCATTCAAAACAAGTATTCAGTTGATGGTGTTTTAAAGGTGCAGTTTGTTGAATCAACAGGTCATTTTTATATTATTAAGAGCTTAGCTGTAGCAGAAACAGACTAAGAACCTGCAGTCTACGTGGTGATGTTCATACTGTGAATTATTTGGGCAACAGCTAGCTGCAGTCCACATGCAGTCCATAGTACTTTGCATACTTAATCAGCATCTTTTTCCTTTAGGCAGTTTCATAGAATAATTAAGGTAGATGGCAGCAGATGCAAAGCATTCAAGCATAATCAAGCATTATTTTTTAGCTTTTAGTATGGTGTCTTCTGTAGATTATTTATATTGCTTGGTTATTTATATTATGGAATGGCCGTATAACTATTACAATGCAAATTTTCTTTGGCTACTAAAATTAGTCTTGTGTCCATTGCAGGGATTACCATAACTTTGGGGGAAAATAACTCCGAACATGTTTCCTCACTGGGCAGAAATTCATAGCACAGGGCAACTTTTTTTTTAAGTTGCCAGTCCCAGCATATCAGCATAGCTTGTGTGCCAACTTATAGTTATTCGGGAATACTGAATTAAGTTTTATTCTTCAGCACTAAGTAGTTTTGGAGTTTATTAGCAACCTAGCATCTGTATGGGCGGAGTGGTGGCTCCGTGGCTAGGGATATGTCCCAGCAATTGGAAGGTTGTTGGTTTGAATCCCGTAAATGCCAACAGTGGTCCTACTCTGTTGGGCCCCTGAGCAAGGCCCTTAACCCACATTTGCTTTGTCCTTGGTATGACATCCAGCCCTGTGAGGAGGTCCTCCAACTTACAGGGAAGTTTCGGAGTTGGTGGCAGGTTTGGCCCTCCAGCCACTGGAAAAAAAAAAAAAACCCTCACACTGGTCCATTTGGACTATTGTGGTGCTGTAGTATCACCCACCGCATGGCTGCGCTCAGGTTCTCCATCCTGAGGTGGTTTGTCGTGTGGTGGATGCAGCAATGTGCTGTAATCAGCGTGTGCTCCTTACCTTGCATCTGTAATGTGAATATAAGGAATACAAAAAAATAGACCAATCCAGTACCAGTCACAGAATGTGACAATTATCCAACTATAAAAAGTTGATGGGAAATGCTTTGCATAAAGGTTCTAGGATAAGAGAACCTATTTAAATCTGGTTTAGTGCCTTAATGGCTTCCTTTTGAATGTTGACCATGTAAAGAATTGACGTTGCTGAAGGTTGTTGTACAGCTGACTCTGCATTTCACTCATGGTTTCAGCCATTATAGATATGCTTTGCTTTGTGTGCTTCATGATGTGTTAATACCTTCATTTATGCCTAAATGTATTTTTTAATTTAGTATATTCTTCCCTTCAATTTACAGGTCAGTGTAGACGCAGCGTCTATGCATGTTACAATTATAACGTGCCGTGACCTTAATACCTTTAGTCATTGAACTTGTGAATGGATGATGTACAAGGCTTTTGGAACAATTTTTGGTTATAAACATTTTTTTGTCAAGAAAAACAATATTTAGATGTTTAATAGGATCATTAACTGAGTGTCAAAGGGTATGAATTAAATATCAACCCTTCCAAGTACAGGTTTCATTAGAGTGGGAGGAAAATGCGGGCACTTTACACCCCTCTAATTATTCTGCATTCCACATTTTATTTATTTCACCCAGTATTTATCTGTAAACGGATACATCTGTATAGCTAGTAATCAGATCATTTTGAGTCATACATAGGACAACTGGGTATTGAAAATGGATGGATAGATCGTTTGACATTGTTCATGAACCATCATCAGTTTCGAACTTAAATAGTTTGCACAGTTGAAATTTTGCCAGTGTTTGCAACTAAAAATCCTGTTCCTTGTGTCCTGGCTGTTTTTACTATTAACAATGGCCTTGACATAAATGGCTGTTGTCTGATTCCTAAAAGCACACCTCCCTGTTTTTCTGCCTTGATATCATACACCAGGAAAGCTGCAGCTCTGCACTGTAGCTCATAGAACTCGCTCAGGGCCACGTTATATCGGTTCTGTCCTGTCATGATGCAGCTCCACACAGCAAGCCCTCAGTTAGCTATTGTTTACCTCTCGAGGCTGTTTTCTTGGCTCTCAGAGAATCCTCCACCCCATGCATAATTTGGTCAGTGCTCCTGCATTGCTGACATTCCATTAGCGCATACCTGAAAAAGGTGGTTTTGCTCAAGGGGGGGAAGCACTGTTGCTTGCTACACCTCATCCCTGGTCTCGCAGGGATTTGCTGTCTCACTCCAGTGCTGGATTTCTCCTGTCTGTGTGCGCCAGAATAATAGCATGCATCTTTAAGCATGATTGTAGCTTTTCTTTTTATATGTCGTATTTAAAAATGCCATCTGTTTTGAGCAAAAAAGAATTCAATTTTCTGTAATTTTCCAAAAACCTGCATAAAGGGGAGAAGGCAGTACAGTAGCTACAAAAGCTCCCAGTATCAAATTTTAATTACAGTCCTCAGTGACTAATTGCACTTGAAGGTAGAATAATCATTGGTTTTTCTACTGTACCATCTTTCAGGTTTAAATGTTCCTTCCCCTGGCCTTCATAATTGGTGTCACGCAATAAACTGAAGCAGAACAAATTCTTGTGAGTGTTTTATTGCGCAGATATTTATGTTCTAAAGGAACCAGGTATTTATATTCAATTTTTTATTCGTTATGAAAAAATATAATTCTAGACATTTTTCAGACTAGTATTAACCCTGCATTGAGGTGACCCAGCTGCCTTTTAACTATTTTTGACACTTATGACACAGACGTGTTTCATATATTAGTATATGTCTATTTAGCGGTTGTTGTGACTGAATGGTGTTTATAGTAAAATTATACTAAAAAGCATCTCGGATATCTTGAAAAGATATACTGTAATTGCAATTGAAGCAGAATGTAGATTGTGCTATGAGGCACTAATGCCAAAGTAGGGCTACTTTCAAATGTCATCCTGTCATCCTTTTTTTTTTTATTTAATTGCTTTCCATCACACCACCTTGTCTCTGACCTCCTATATCATGCATTACGAATCCAGTGCACCTAAAACTCTAAACTGAAGCACTGGAGTACATTAAACATTGATGTTGAGTGAGAAGCTGTTTCGGGGATCTATTTATGGTGTTTGCATGATGGCTGTGTGGAAAGTGGTGCTTTTATAGAAGACATGTATGATGGAGACTATCCCCATGATCTTGACACATGCTCGAGGTGAGATCGCTGAGTTAGTGACATTGTTCACAGTAATAGTTACAGGGCAGGGTCAGCAAATTGGAAGAAAGTGGGAACAATTCGTCTGACTTCATTGTGGTGATCACAACAGGATAATCTTGAATCTGGTTAGATGTGACAGAGCTACAAGGAAAGGAACATATGGTGAGGCTCTGGAGAAGGTTGGCAGCTATGTGGAGCAGAGAAACTGGAAGGTTCCTTAACTTGTCTTTCTATGCAGGAGTAGGAGTGAGGAGTAGGAACTCCTGGCATAAGGCGCGCAGTCAAACGTATATAAGAAATTGGTTGGGCACAGTAGCGATGTCAGAGAATACACGTGTACAGTTATCCCTCATCCGTCGTGGGGGATGCGTTCCAGAACCCCCCGCGAAAGGTGAAAATCCGCGAAGTAAAAACCATATGTTTATATGGTTATTTTTGTATAT
>JAAGVU020000040.1:16915905-16931144 GCA_011763525.2 Mormyrus iriodes | reverse complement strand
CGGTGAAATCAACAGGGCAAACCAACTGAGGCAGCATGTACCAGGAATAAAAAGACCCATCGTCCGCAGAAATCCACGAATCGGCGAAAAATCTGCAATATATATTTATATATGCTTACATATAAAATACGCGATACAGAGAAACCGCGAATGTCGAAGCGCGATAGAGCGAGGGATCACTGTAATATGTAAGAAGTAAAATGCCGAAACTGCAGCAGCATGAATAGCAGTAGGCAGTATCTGGTAAATTCTTTGTTTGCCTTCAACCAGATAATTCTTTTTTCTTTCATTTCTGCACTGAGTTACATTTTTCTTGTTGACCTTTACACTAGGTTTGCTCAACATTTGAATTGTACTAATTAAACTTATCATCCATGACTTAAATCCGTCAGCTTTCCAGTTGCTGCAGTAAATGTGCTTTATGCCATGTTTTTATTATTATATAGATCTTGTCTCTTAGCTTCAGCCACTTGCAGTTCTTACCCATTTGTAGCATATTACTAGAGAAATTCCTGCTACATGCATTAAGGACCTTGAACCTTTTGGGTATGAATGTCTGTCCTTAACCACCTTAATGTGTTGAAGTAATCTTGTAAAATGGGCATTATGGCCGGCTGATGCCAGAAGAATTTGTATTGTATGAAGACCTTATAATGGCACCTGATACATCAAAGAATCCTGTCTTCCTTCATTCAGATTGCTGCAAAAATGGGTGTTGACCCCCACGTGAATAGCCCGTTGTCCACTATTGACACTTCCCTCTACGGCTTCGGAAGTCAGAAACGCACCTTAGAGGACGGAGGTAAGATGGTTGATCGCACTGTGCTCAGATTTTGGTTTCTCCATGCTGTTGTATGTGGATCATATGACAGTTCTGCCGGGCAAGGTTGCTGGGTTTGTAATGAGAGAACCTGTTTTTTTAGTATTGGAATGGTAGGGTTTCATTGCTCTGCTAGCAATTTTAATTGTGATTTGAGGAGCAAACCATTGCTGGGATTGCGGCTTTGAATCCTATGCCTGTTGTTGGGTTTTATAGTCATTCTGTCAGTTAACACACAGCTTGGATGCAGACGAGGTGTCATTTAACTGTAATGGCAGCCAAGGCATGCAGTAAACTCCTGGCTCAGTTGAAATCCCATCCGCTCCGCACAAGTGTGCTCTGTCCTGGCCTGTTTCGCTGCCTGTGAATTTTTCATTTACGTAAACCCCTTTCTGAACATGGCCACATTTGAATTTCCAGCTGATACTGCGGTGAAGGGTCGGCCTGATCTCAGCTGAGCTCGGCGTGCAGCCAGCGATACACCTGAGCTCCGAGCCGGGTCCAAAAGGACGCAAGGTGTTACCCTAACGAAATATGTCAAAGGAATCAATGAAATATTTAAGAGTCATTATTTGATACTTTTTTTCATGTTTTTTTATGGAATATTATTACAGGATCTTTTGTGCAGACTTACAGAAATAGGGGCACAATGTCCCTATTGGCCTGGGTCTGCCTTTTGAACAGGCAGAACTGATGTTTTTGTTGCAGTTCATAAAATGGTAAACATTCAGCAGCAATTTCACAAATCCCTGCCAATATTGATTCATTGTAGCCTTGATTCCTAATCTCTTCTGTACTGAATTAGTTTAGAATGGAAATACTACTGTGTCATCTTATAATATAAAACGTAACAGAATGTAGTGTACTGTGACACATCCGTACTTAAATTAAAGCCAAATTTTGGACACGTGTAGAGCATCTAGACATATTTGATGGTTAATTATGCCTCTAATGCAGGCATATTTTAATTAAGTGTATTCCATACTGTACTTGCTGTGTACATATGTATGCTTAATGTGATGATTTTCATAGTAGGGGAAATGTAGACATGAAGTGCAGGCTGGGATAACCTCCGTGCCGCTGGGCGGACGGATCAACATCCACAGGATATGGTGTAATCACTGGGAAAAAAAACATGCAACAAATAATTTTAAAATACCATTCTCACCTTTGGTAGCTGTAACTTAACATGTTTATAACTGAAAGGTTATAAACATGGGTTGGATCTGTTTTATCTGCCATTAGTCCAGCTTGTTATGCACATTTATGAATATTCATTGAAGAAATCTGATTAAATTTTCCGTGTCGGTTTTCAAAAATAAACAAAGAAGCAAATGGTCTAGAAAGAGACTTTCCATTGCTAGCCAAATACAAACGAACAACATTTACAGTCTATTAAGCAATTTAGCTTCAAAGCTTGATAAATCTGATTTAGTGTGATGATGTAACCTTATCAGCTGATTGTCTTTTCCATGTGTCAGTTTCATCTTTCCCAGTTCGTAATGCGGCTAACCTTCTGTATCATGTCAATTTCTTTGTTTAATTTTGCTTATGCTCCATTCATGCATGCTCTGATCTGTTCAAGCCTTAAATGTTTCTGCCATTTGCAGACTTAGGCATTAGGCTTTTCACAGCACCATTGAATTATTTCAAAAACAACATGTGCCGTACTAAAATTCTCTATTTATTCCTGTACAGAGTTTTGGTGTGCCTCTCATTATGAGGGCACTGCTCGACTCTTTAAAGATGCATATTTTGATGCAATTCTGGTTCATTATGTAGCTTAAGGGAAAAGAATATCAGTGTCTTGTATTTCCCTTTCATTTAACATTTTTATTGCAAGCAAGTGTTTTTGTAACTGTCCTATCCTGCTGTGCTTTATTCAAAGAAGAATTTTTCTTATTGGCCCTATTGTGGATTTGGTCCATAAATGTAAGTACTGTACTTTGTACTGTACAAAGGAATGCTTTTACATGCTCTGCCCTAGAAAATAATCAGTAGGTAGTGTATCAATAACCCTTCTCTGTCTGTCTGTCTGTGTCTGTATGTCTGAGTGTGTGTGTGCCTGTGTGTGTGTCTGTATGTCTGAGTGTGTGTGCCTGTGTGTGTGGATCTGTATGTGTCTGTCTATGTGTGGATCTGTTTGTATGTATGTCTGTGTGTGTGTATGTCTGAGTGTGTGTGCCTGTGTGTGTGGATCTGTATGTGTCTGTCTGTCTGTCTGTGTGTCTGTCTGTCTGTGTGTCTGTCTGTGTGTCTGTCTGTGTGTCTGTCTGTCTGTGTGTCTGTGTCTGTATGTCTGTGTGTGTGGATCTGTATGAATGTGTGTCTGTGTGTGTGGATCTGTATGTGTCTGTCTATGTGTGGATCTGTTTGTATGTATATGTGTGTGTGTGTGTGTGTGTGTGTGTGTGTGTGTGTGTGTGTCTAAACATCTGTGTGTGTGTCTGTATGTCTGAGTGTGGGTGCCTGTGTGTGTGGATCTGTATGTGTCTGTCTTTGTGTGGATCTGTTTGTATGTATGTATGTCTGTGTGTGTGTGTGTGTGTGTGTGTGTGTCTAAATGTCTGTGTGTGTGTCTGTATGTCTGAGTGTGGGTGCCTGTGTGTGTGTATCTGTATGTGTCTGTCTTTGTGTGGATAGTGTCTGTATGTATGTCTGCGTGTGTGTGTCTGTGTGTGTCTGTGTCTACGTTTGTGTCTGGTGCCTGTATGTCTGTGACTGTTTGTCTGTGTCTTTGTGTGCTCACATGCTGTGAGGACCCAGTGCTTTCGTTGTGTATCTGTCCTGTTTTCCACGCTTCAGACTGTCAACGTGTTGTTTCCCCTTTCCATTTTAAAGCCTTCAGCATTCACTTCCTTCGGCCTGCTTTGTACAGAGATTCAGATGCCTTCTCTGGTTGAAGCATAGGTTTTTTGCTGTGCTTTTTCCCCCCTTTTTTCTTTCTTTGTAAGTCGTAAATCCAGGGTTAGTGCGAGGCCCCGTAGGGCTTGTATCACATTCATTACGGGATTGTTCAGATGTTTCTCAGAAAGTGAGAGGCGGGGCGGCCAACCTCTGAAAAGCTGCCCTGTCCTTTGGCTCTAACATCCTTTTAGCTGCTGATTTACACCTGGAACCCCAGGTGAGGTGAGCTGCTTGTCAGATAACCCCAACATCAGGTTGCTACCCACAGAGGCCTTTGTGTGTGAGATAGTCGTTTCACTGAAAAACCAGCCTTAGTTATTTCTGAACATATGGAAGCTAATTGCGATGATGAATGGTGGGGCTCATGTTGAATTGTCATGAAGCTAAGTGCTGGTCTCAGTGAGTGGCATTTCTGCTGTGACCTACAGCCTCCCCAGGACAGGGGGTGGACAAATACTAACACTAGCTTTATCCTACTGCCTTTGCTGCATCGCAGAAAGAGCAGGATTTAAATAAAGTATTATTTGGGGGATTGCCAAGCTCAGCGCGTGCAGTTTTAGTGTCCGGTGCACCCAGAAGCTCTTGTACTTTACTTGTCGTAAGTGCATGCATCCTCTGAAGTGTCTCTGAAATGCACACATTTTTCCCTCTTTCTCTTCCCCACCCCCCTCCTCCTTTCTGTGACAGACCATCCGGATTATTAAAAAAAATAGCAACTGCCCAGGATCGTAAGTAGGTGCTCTACCTTGCCTCCACCTCGTGTTTCCTGCCTATCTGTCCTGTCTCTGCTCCTGCCCATTGCCCGTCTATAGCCCGGGAGAAAGACTTCTTTGCATGACATTTTCAGCCTTGCAGCTTTTCTGTATATGGAAAGACTTTCGTTTTCGTTTTGCTGGAGAAAAATCCAATTTTTTCTTTTTTCTTTTCTTTCCCGAGTTACTTTCTTTTCAGTTTTACTCGGCTTGTGATATGTGAAGATTTGGTTCAAGTTGGGACTGTTTGAGTGCTGTTTGTTTTGGTTTTTGTGGAACTTGTCTTTTCTGTCATAGTTGATATAGAATTTTTTTTTGACGTGTGTAAATGCTAAAGTGCTTCATGTTTGGGTGTTTTAATTTTTTTTCTATACCTTTTTTAATATATACTTTACACTCCTATGTGTGCAATGATGCTGATATTCTCTGAATGGATGGGAAAAGTATAACTTGCTGCATAATGAAGGTTTGAGGATGATGGAATCATACTGTTGGGAATATTTACAGCAGGTCATTTAACTTAAAAAAAAAATACAGGATTTAGATTCTTTGTGTAAGTTTTCCTTTGAAAGCTGCTTGGAGTCTTGAATTCCCCTCCGTCGAGCACTGCAACTCGAAAGACATCTTTACTTTTTTTTTTTTTTTATTTAAACTTTCCTCCCCCGTGACTGAAGACAAAGTGTAGCTAAGCCAGAGACAATCATTGGTTGCTTTAGAGACGGGGGTTTAGATATTTAAAAAGTATTAATCCCCCCCCACCCCCGTATGAATCTTCCCACGTTCAGACAGTCTGAATGTTGTAAGAAACGGCGCTTTGCCGGGGAGCAGAAGGGCAGTGCCATCATACCGCACAAAGGCGTTTGTCACTCAATGGCAACTTAAATCCACCTCCTCTCCCCCAGCCAGCCTGTTTAAGACCCACTGGCTCTCCTTCGCAGCACGACGGGGGCACCCCATGCCGGAGGGCCGCCTGGAACAGGCCCGGGGGCTTTGGCTCCATCCCTCCCTCCTCCTGGCTCCCCCTTTCATCGATCTCCCAGCCCGCATTGGGAGCATCTCACCCCAGAAGACTCTGTCTAGGACCTCGCCTCCATCTCCTGCACTCGAGACTCTTCCTCGTTTGTGTGTGTGTGTGTGTGCGTGTGTGCGTGTGTGCGTGTGTGTGTGTGTGTGTGTGTGTGTGTGTGTGCGCGTGCGTGTGTGTGTGCGTGTGTGCGTGTGTGCGTGTGTGCGTGTGTGCGTGTGTGCATGTGTGCATGTGTGCGTGTGTGTGTGTGTGTGGAGGGGGTCCGAGAAGACGGGACGGTTTCCAAAGCTGTCTGCCGTTAACGGCAAGTGCCGCCTTGCCTTTGTTGGGAGCATTTGTTCTCTTTCTTATTTTGTAGAGTCGTCTAAGGGCAGCGGTGTGGTTTTGTGTGGCCGCTGTGTCGCTCACTGTCTCCAGCACCGTGGCCCCGCCTGGCATATGGTGCTTTCCTGAAGGGGCCCTGTTCCGTGAGCCATTCAGGCCCCTGAGTCTCGATGTTTGTGTTAACGCCAATCCGGTTTGCACTGCCCCTGATTAACTCCTTCCACGTTGAGTGTTTTTTTTTTTTCTTTTTTTTTTTAATTTAAGTATGATATCATCCTGTCTTTTGTGTGACACAAAAAAATGATGCATGAAATTTTTCTTGAATGCCTTGTTTTGTCAGCAAATCTTGCCTTGGATACACAGGCTTTCCATGTACTGGGAACGGAGAGGCAACCTGTGTTATTTGACTTTGAAGCTTACAGTCATCTGCAATGGGGGCCAATGGGGGGGGGTACCATCTTCACGGCATCTTGATTTGAATCCAGTGTGATGTTTCCTCTGGCCCAGAAGTTGCCTGAGTCTCACATTCCTACCCAGTCTGGTGAGGTTTAGTGATGTAAGATTAAACCATATTTTGCTTTGGACCATGGAAAGACAGCATGGTCAAGGGATGGAAACTAGCTTTTGGCTGAAAACTGTCTTTCTGAAGCGAAGAAAAAAATCCAGGAAAACATTTTGCTGCTGCTGCTCCCAGTCATTTAACTTGTCTGTCACACCATACTCTAGGCCATCTACACTTCACATATAAGCAACTAACCTTCTGTGTAACTCTGGAAGTTGTTTCTTGCAGTTTTACTGGCTTAAAAGTGGCAGGACGATGTCTGATTTTCTCATCCGGTGGGTTTTAAATGAGTTCTGTCCTGCTAAGTGCTGGTTCATACTTCTAATGCTAATGTACCAGGCAACTGCTGTAGAGCAAAGCTTTTCTTGGAAGTTACGTTTCTGAAGTGTGGTGTGGGTGATAAGAATGAATAATCACCTAGGGCTGGGCAGTATATAGAATTTTCACAGTATATCGGTATATTTTCAAAACGAGGTATTGGATGTCAGAATACCGTTTATATCGATTTACATCTTATTGTATGTTAAAACCTGTAGTATTCCTTCCTGGTTGTAAACGACGTGGGAGCTTCGGTCATGACTTTGCACAGACTTCCAGAATTCACAGCTAAAATCAATCAGTAATCATCTCACGGTGTTGTTGATGGAAGTGAAGAATAATTGGAACTTGTTTCATTTCATTTAAAGACATTACTGAACGGCTCACAGGTTTAAAATATCGTAATTTGCTAAATTTGTTTTATTTTATGGATCGACCGGTCTGCATTTATAGTTCTAAAACATACCTTTATTTTCCCAAATATTCTTAATAGAAAAAATATTAAGTTTCTAAAGAGGATGTTTAAAAAAAAGACTGTAAACTAGTTCATTTGAAAGACTGTGATTGAAGTTTTCACCTTATCTATAAACTAATGCATGATATATATGCAAAGGCTATTAAGAGCTATGTGTAACTTTCTCCTACCTTCTCCGACATATACAGATGTATTCTGTATACATGCAGATGATTGCACATTTTGGAACAGTTGTAGTTTGCTTATTCACCTTCTTATGTTGGCTCAATTTGGTCAGTACTGTATTTTAATCTGGGTGCAATTCACATTAAAAACTGAAACTTTATGCACTACTAATTCATTTTTAAGAAGTGTCCTCTTTTCCAGAGTGGGGGCAAAAGTTGCCCCAGATATATTTTAATTTCCTACACTGCTAACAGTATGCAAGGTGGGGCAATTATCATTAACAAAGACATTTCTGAAAACTGAAATAAAATAAGCTGTGTATTTAAAATAAAAACGGCAACTAAACTAAAACTTCTGAAGCTACTTCTGAAACTAACTGATAGAAAATAAACACAACTGTCAAAACGTTTTCCATTGGCATTTTTAAGTACCATTTAGCTAAAGTAAGTTATCTTTAGGCCTCTCATGCAATGCATTTGAACCATAGAAATAGCCAGCAGCACTGCATCGTGACATATTGCAGTAGCTAGCAAAGTCCTACAAGTTTGTCTATCCCTAGAAATAAAATCACAAAAACCTAAGCTTAAAATTTACAGCCAAATAGATTTACATCTTTAAAATTAATGAAACCACTCTAAAAACTAAACTAGATTTCAAATAAAAATATATGAATAATATAAAAACTAAATTAAATCAAAACCATAACAATGACATAAAAACATACGCAGGTACACCACATGGACCAAAGCATTGGTACACCTGGCCATTACACCTATAAGAACTTTTATGACATCCCATTAAATCCATAGGCATCAATATTGAGCTGGTCCCCCCTTTGCAGCTATAACAGCTGCCACTCTTCTGGGAAGGCTTTCCACAAGATTGTGGAGTATGTCTGTGGGAAATTTTGCCCGTTCATCTAAAAGATCATATGTGTGGTCAGGCACCGATGTTGGATGTGAAGGCCTGGCTCCCAATCTCCTTTCTAGTTCATCCCAAAGGTGTTTGATGGGGTTGAGGTCAGGACTCTGTGTGGGCCAGTCAAGTTCTTCCGCACCCAGTCCAGTCATTTAGTTATAGAGCACATTTAAAAACAACAGGAGTTGACCCAAAGTGCTTTCCAGTTTAGAAAGAATTAATTAGGAAATACTGCAGACTAAGTGAAATATAGACCACCTAACTCACCCAGCCATGTCTTTATGGATCTTGCTTTCTGCACTGGGGCACAGTCGTGCTAGAACAGAAAAGGGCCTTCCCAAAACTGATCCCTTCACTAGAACTAATGGGCCTAGCCCAGCCCCTGAAAAACAACCCCATACATTATCCCTCCTCTGCCATACTTTGCAGTTGGCACAATGCGGTTAGGCAGGTAACGTTCTGCTGGCATCCGCCAAACCCAGACTCATCCATCAGGCTGCCAGACAGAGAAGCGTGATTCATCACTCCACAAAATGTGTTTCCACTGCTCTGCAGTCCATTGGCGGTGCGCACTCCATCCAATGCTTGGCATTATGCTTGATGATGTGAGGCTTGCATGCAGCTGCTCGGCCATGGAAGCCCATTCCATGAAGCTCCCAGCACACAGTTTTTGTAATGGGGTTAATGCCAGAGGAAGTTTAGAACTCTGCAGCAATTGAGTCAACAGAGCATTGATGACTTTTATGCATTATGCGCCTCAGCACACAGCATCCCTACTCTGTTACTTTACATGGTCTGCCACTTTGTGGCTGAACTTCTGTTGTTCCAAAACACTTCCACTCTGCAATGACACCACTTACAGTTGATAGTGGATTATCTAGCAGGGAAGAAATTTTACAAACGGATGTATTGCAAAGTTGCATCCCATTGCAACCTATGGCTGTACCATACTTGAATTCACTGTGCTCTTCAGAATGACTGTTTGTGAACCTGACTGCCTGGCTGGGTGCCTGATTTTATACATTGGTCTGAATGAAGCACCTAAATTCGAGGTGTGTCCCAGTACTTTTCTCTAGGGATTCACCAATACCAGTTTTTTTTTTTTTTAGTCTGAGTACAAGTACCGAGTACTTATTTTTCAGTAGTCACTGATTTAGAGAATCGACACCTGTTTAGATTTCTTTTTAAAAATAGTCACAATAATAGTGAGATTAGTCATTTTGAAGTGTTTATTTTCATTGATTATTAAATTCACTCCTTTGTTTTATCAATTTCAAAAACTTTAAGCTCCGAGAAATAGAAAATAATTGTAAAACACTGGAGCTGTAACATTCAGAAAAGTGTTACGTGACAATATATTCTGTACCTGTCGCTTCTGTATTGTCTCTTTTAAGTGATCCACGGCTGCTGCTAGCAGCAGATTCTGGTGTTTTAAGTGTTTTATTAGGTTACTAGTATTGCTTTTTTTTTGGCAGTAATTGCTTCAACAGTACCTCCGCGTGCTGACTTAACATAACTACATGATATCTACCACATGGTATCAGTTGCAGGTATTTGGAAATTTTGGTCAAGTACGAGTACCAGCATGTGAGTGTGGTATCGTATACTTTTGTCCATATAGTGTATGAGCATTGTAGTACAAATGTCTTTTATCTTAGTTTGTAACCATCTGGAGTCATTATAAGCCTGTAGCAAGGAATCATATAAATGCCAGTATTTCCAGACTTTCTTCGTCAACCATTCTTCAAATCCGATGTTATGATTATGTTATGATTCATTTTTGCTATGATTCTGGTCATAGAGGCTAGCAAAGGTGTTTGCATTCAAACTTTGGTCCGATCTACTTTCTGACTTACTGCGACTTTTCCCCTGGCTAAAGAATTATCAAGGTTTGCTTGCGTCCCTGAGCAGCTTGAGCCATAGAGCCTCTGTCTTGTTTAAATTTTTGAGTGTCCCGTGGCCTTACGCACGGCCTCCCTATGCCAAGACCAGCCCCTAAGATGAAAATTACATTGCAATCACTGTGGTGCTGCTGCAACCATGTGAATTATAAACTAGGGATGCATAAAGTGATGCATGATGTAAACAGATTTTTTTCTGCCCGAAGTTTCATGTTATTTTTCAGAGTTATCTTTTAAATCAGTTAGAAGAATAATTTTGAATTATTATTTGGATCATTGTGGGTGGCTACAAGATATAAATGCCCATTCCGTTTGAAACACAGGTTTGTGATTTCACTAACTAGTCATTTCATTTACTACAAATGATTTAAAAGAGATTGTTATATTCCGTAGTCGACCCAGCAAGCTAGTACACAACAGGCAATGGGCTGAGAGCTGACCTTTCCCAGCTGTCACCCTGGGAAACTCACATGGGGGGGAGGTGTCTGTTTTATTTGCAGATTTCTTTCAATCCCCTATGCAAACCCAAACTTTTAGACCTACACATCACTTGTTGTTTTTAGCTATATGCATTAATTCCTTGAAATATTGCAGAAGAAAAATTATGTTGTAGGCCTATTGCTTATATGTAATTACAGTTGTACAGTAGTAATTCATGTTTGCCTAGTGAACTGCAGTAACATCATAGCCTAATTCTCAAGAGACAATGGAGCATTGAAAAAATATGTATCAAGAATTTGTGTGTGTGTGTGTGTGTGTGTGTGTGTGTGTGAGCGCCATATGGCACTTTCCCACCGCAGGAACTTTTTTTCTGCAACCAGGAACGCCGTTTTAGGAACTCTGTCCAATTGCAGTTTCTTGGAGGCATGACTTGGGTGGGACTTACAGCAGTAACTTGCTGATTGGTTCAACACAAGCACCAGAAGTTGTGTGGAAGTGGAGGGAAAAGAGACCGAAGTAGTGGAGCAAAAATTGAGCAGATGAAATTATTTATTAATGCCTTTTTGCTTGCAGCTCCATATATTGCTGGTGCTGGCGGTGAAACGTGCCCGTGCTTATTAGCGGAATAACGGTACATCATTTTTTATTTTGTAGAAAATGAAGGATTGATCTGCTGGCCAAATTTAATAATAAATTATAAACCCGTTGTGTATCATATATATAAAATATAAATAAAAGGCTGTGTCCCGTTATGATTGTAATCAATCCCCCAACACTGGTCATTTGTTGTTTGTAACTAACAAAGGACCAACATAACTACTTGTTCACCATCCCTTATATTGAGGAAACAGTTTCCTATGAAATTACGTGTTAGGTTTAAATTATAAGATTTTTGTACTTCTTTAGCATAAAGGCTGTTCCTGTTCCTGTTGTGGAAAAGTGACATACAAAAATAGCGGCTGACCACATACCTTATGTTTACCTTTGTAAATTTATTTGATGCTTATGTTTTAAAAAGCAGCGTTTAACTTATTATTTAACTAATTTTTTTCTCTTATGCAGTATTTTACTTGGTGACTTTTAAACTTTAAAATAAAACATCACATTGTTATTTTGTAAATTGTATATTTATTTCCAAAGGCTTTATCAGTAATACAGTTAAGATCTGTTGCATTGCATGTCAGTTTAAGTGGTGCGCCCAAATTTTATGCTGGTGCTCCTAAAATTTTCAGTAAGGAGCACCAGTGCTACTAGTGGGAAAAGTTAGTTTGGAGTCCTGATATGTATGAGGTAGTCCATAGCATAATGTGCAGACAGGACCAGTGCACAACAGAAACTACCTGGTAGGGCCACCCAAAAGGGTGAAGAAAGGGGAACACACTAGGGAAAGGGTCACTAGTTACTAGGGAAGTGGAGCGATCAAAATAGAATTTGCCCCATTCTGCAAATTTGATCCTCAGGGTTGGGCCAGCAAACGATTATTGGTATAGAAACCTTGGAACTGGATCAAAAACAAAATCGATGGTGTTGCCCAGTATCCAACCTCTGCAAGTTAGTCTCCCCATAACATTTAAGGTGCTATTGTCAAGAAATTTAGACTGGGCTAAAAGGGTTATCGTTACAGTCATGTGACCATACTCTGTAGTAGAGCACATGCAATTTAGTTTATTATGATCGTTATGATGCAGTCACATTTCTGAATTATGTATCTTATGTACTTTTACTGTATAAATAAGAATCTTGTAGGGTTTGTCATTCAAACACATCAACAGACACCTTATCTTGAGGTTTGGTTTACAACTGTTCCTATATTGTGCTTACAGTTTTATTAAAAAACAATTTAAAAAAATTGTTTTTCCCTGCTGTATTGAAAGTGCACCAAACTGTGAACCCAATTAGATAGCCGTACTAATGTCTAGATGTCCATTTACTTCATAGAAAGTTTGCCCAACATTTGCATTTAAATTGAGATGGTGTTAGAGAAGTTTCTGCACACTCTGGTTCATTCATAATAGCACCGGGCCAGGCTCGAGCATATTTCTTCCTTAACAAAGTCAGGCCCTGTGCAGCTGGGCAAATGCATTAAAAGTAAGAAATGTAACCAACATAATTGCAGTCACCTACGTTTAAATTAATACTTATTAGTTGATTTTTAACTCTCATGGCGATATAAAAATCGCCACTTCAAAGAATCGCTGCCTCATATTAATGAGAGTGGTTAGAAAGGCACTTCAAGGACAATTTGCAGTTTATCAGAAAACTAAACAAAATTTTGTTTGCAGTGGGTAAGACTTTGCAAGCCGGTTCCACTTCATTTTCCTCTCTCCAGTAGTAATCTGTAGCTCAGAGAAACCTGCTGAATTGTCTCTGGTGTCTTTGGGCCTGACACTGAGTGGCCGTGGCTGTTTTCTTGCCTCCTGCCGCTTGCAGTTATAGCATTCCGGGCAGTTTAACATCTCAGCCTTTCTGTATGCTGCACGTACAACCAAGCTTGTGTTTCTGGTTTATCTGTCTACTTTCAGCAACAGAGAATCACCGTGGGTTCGTGGCTTAATCAGTTCTGGCACCATAACCTCTTGAAACCTGATGAAACCATTTACAACCATTAAAACTTTTGGTTTGGTTAATGTGTGGAGGTGGACTGATGAAGTTGCATTGGAGAATTTGCTTGCAAGACACCCTGAATTGCCTTAAAGTCCAGCTGTATTATTTTGACAGATTTTTAGTCAGGCTTAGTTTAATGGTCAGCCTTAAAGATTTACTTTTGCGTTAAGTCCTTTACAGTTTATACTCTCAAGTGGTCATACTGAGGACTCTGACTTCATACTTAACTCCTTTCTTAAGTACCTGATTATCTTTCGTTGTTGTTGCTTCTTGCAAAAAGTACAGTATTTCAGTACCGAGAGTGAGCATGTTATGTATGTTTAGTGGGTGCTTCGCAAGAAGGAAATTTAATCTGGCCACTTGTGTTCTCGACATGGAACCGCGAGTCTGCTCATATTTCCCTTGTTGCTGCTTGCATTGAGTTTGTGTCATGGCTGAGTTAACCTGGATGCTTCTCCAGTGGATGAGCTGCCCTCATTGGCTGCCTGGCACTTTCTACGGCTGTATTTATTTATTTTTGTTTTTTTTTTAAACGTTGGCCTCTGTTTCTCTTTTGTGTTCATTTGGGTCTGACTTTTATTTTTGTTTCTATCTTTTTTTTGTTCCCTTTGGGTATCATCGTTTAAAAATAATTTGAATTGCCTGAAAACCTAATATGAATATGAATATACACCTACAGGGGGCTCTCTTCTGCTTGTGTGGGAGATTCACCATCTTTGTCTGTGATGGACTGCTGACCAGCTTAATACCGGTGATTGGGGGTGTGGCCCATTTTAAACCTGACGCCAGTTCTCGTGAGCTGGTTCGTTTCTGGCGCTGGAGCTGCGGCCCTTTACTCAGTGCCATGTCCTCTACCACAACACCACCCTGACCCCGAACCGGCTCCATTCGTTGTCAGCCTGTTTTCATCAGCTTGTATTCCTGGTCTGCAGTCACTTCGGGGGGGGGGGGGGGCTCAACTTACCCTTCAAGCAGAGCTTTAGCAAGCAGAAGGGTGCCCCGATATGCGATCATCACAGCCGGGCGCCCTGTCCGCGGCAACCCCCCCCCCCAGCTCCCTGAAGTCTCCAGCTGTGCGTTCGTTATAGAGAGTATCGACAGAATCTTCTCATTCCATTTTCAATCTGCCTGCCCCGGGTCATTACATTTTCAATCTCTCTGTTTGCCAGCACTGTTCCTGAATGTGTTGTATTTTTTTTTAAGACGACGGGAAAGTTAGATTATCCCCTAATGATGTCCCTTTATGTACCCCCCACCCCCCCACCCCCCACTTTCCATTCTCCCCTGCCTTCACAGTAGGTAACCAGCTTGGAGGAATGGTACATCAAAGGTAAGCAGGCTCATCACTTTGCCTTGTATTGATAGGCTCTAAGTAGGTATTGATTTAACAACCCCAGCTGGCCTCCTTGTGCCTTAATTACATACCCACCCCAGCGGTATGCGTGCGTGTGTGGCTGTGTAGGCCTCGCGTTACTGCCTGCAGTCTTGTGTATTGGTATGTAGGCTGATATTACTTTGTGTTATTATGTTATCATCTTACAGTGTACAAATGAACAAACATTCCTTAATATGCTCTGTGCTGCTCTCTGCTGTTTTTTTTTCCATCCCTTGCAGGGCTATTATTACAGAAGACTTCAGAGTGCCTGATAAAATGGTGGGCTTCAGTAAGTATGCAGAATGCGTGCATGCAGGTTTGGGCAGTACTGCCTGGGCTCTCTGGAAAGGCCAGGATACACTGTCTGAAGGCATTACTGCAGGTCACACATTCATAGCTTAGATTGGTTATGGATATAAAAAACTGGCAGTAATTGCAGCCAATGGACAGCAGTCCTTGATTGAAAGGGGTAATTATGTGAGTTATGTGGATGCCTATTTATGTTAGACCTGACAAGGCTGCCACCCACCCAGACTGGTACTTTTAGCATTTAGCACTGTTAACATTTCAAAGAAAAAGAAAGCCAGTTGAGTCTTCCTGCCCAGGTACCCCCCCCCCCACCCTGTCCGTGTTGCTCAGGTCCCCCCCCC
>JAAGVU020000040.1:16889113-16915092 GCA_011763525.2 Mormyrus iriodes | reverse complement strand
GCCCTGTCTGTGCTGCCCAGGTTCCCGCCCTCTCCGTGCTGCCCAGGTTGTGATCCGGCTTGACATTGACCACCACATATGTAGGAATGCCAGACTTTAATTTATTTTAATTTTTGTAAGGCACAGGACATCTGTCCTTGCTCAGAGGGGTATCCAGTATGTGAGTTTTCACATTTGCCTGTTTTCTATTCATGTGCTTCCATTGATGGGTCTGTTTCAGCATTTACCACTGAGATGGCCACTTCTTCTGAAGATTTTATTAATTTTTTATTTGCCCTTGAAAATGTCTTATTCAGTTTGATTAATTTCCTTCTTTCAGTTATTGGCAGAGGAGGAGAGCAGATTACAAAAATTCAACTGGAGTCAGGCTGCAAGATCCAGATTGCCGCAGGTACGTGCCCCGTGATTTTTCCTGTTACATACAGTGAGACTTTTTTCAGACATTAAGACTGGAACTGGCAGTTTGTTACCCAAGGTCTCCCGTCGGCTTGAGCCACATACATAGCGATGTTGAGGACACGGGAGCGCTCTCTCCATGCACTGCAGCTGCACTGTGGTGATGACTGGTTTGGTAAAATGCTGGTGTTTGTCCTGGCAGACAGTGGCGGCCTGTTGGAGAGGCCCTGTACTCTGACCGGGACCCCAGAGAGCATCGAGTGAGTGCCGCGGCTCGCCGGCTGCTGTGGTGAACCACGTCCAAGAGAAAAGCTAACACATGCGAGAAGCTAGAATGAAGCACGTGCAGGAAATGAATAGGGGCTGGTCCGAAATAGTGGCGTCCCTCACTGTGCCCTCTCTTGCAGGCAGGCCAAGAGGCTGCTGGGCCAGATCGTGGAGCGCTGCCGCAATGGACCTGGCTTCCATGGTGAGCTGGAGGGCAACAGCGCCGTCCAGGAGATCCTCATCCCAGCCAGCAAAGTGGGCCTGGTCATTGGCAAGGGAGGGGACACGATCAAACAGCTACAGGTGCAGCTCCAGTGCATGGCGTTGCCTATGTGTCATTATACTTATTGTCTGTGGCTGGCTTGATAAAGTCATTTTGATGAGGCAGAGTGCCTGTAGTGTGTATTTATCCTGCATGGCATGTATCAGGACATCGGTTACACCAGTCTGTCTGCCCCATCTGTTCCAGGAAAGGACAGGAGTGAAGATGAACATGATCCAGGACGGGCCCATGCCAACGGGTGCAGACAAACCCCTGAGGATCACCGGGGATGCGTACAAGGTGCAGGTAGGTGGTGACAATGCACAGCGACATTGGGGGGGGGGGGGTGTCAGATATGTGAATTTCGAGTGCAAGTTCAAGATTCTTAACGTCCTGTCCCTTTTCGGGTCAGACCACACGCTGTTGTATCGTTTCAAAGTCCATCTCAGCTCACCTGATACTTTAACGCCACCCTATCTGTTATATCTGGATGGAATAGGGTTATTTTTAAAATAAGAAATTTAAGAAGTGCTTATGAGTACATGTGTGTTGTTTCCCCGTAGCAAGCTCGAGAGTTGGTGCTGGATATCATCCGGGAAAAGGACCAAGGAGACTTCCGATTAGGCAGGACTGACTTCGCATCTCGACTGGGGGCAAGCAGCTTGGATGTAAGGGCTTTTATTCTGATGCGGCCTCAGTGAGCTTTATGCAGTTGACTTTCTGGGTCATTCACACTCAGCTTTCCCCGCTGGATCTCCATGAAGGTGTCTGTGCCGCGATTTGCTGTTGGAATAGTCATCGGCAGGAACGGCGAGATGATCAAAAAGATCCAGAACGATGCCGGTGTGAGAATCCAGTTCAAACCAGGTGTGGAAACTGCTAAATACACACGCAACCTTTGGTCTCTGAACACGGGATTTTTCCAGACAAAGCATGTCTTCATTTACATGGGCAGCAGTTGGTTCGGGTTCCAGTTGGGACTTTAAATGAGGTGCTTTTGCTCAGTTCATTTTGCTGCAAGCAAAGTAACAGGTCTGTAGTGAGTAAGCTGGGGTGATTTTGTGGTAGTGTGGCTGGTAGATTTAGTAAAATTGTGAGTTTTTTTATTCCCCAGCCAAAACAAGGTTCCATCAAACTACTGGATGTAATGTCGCATACAAAAAAAAGTCTGCATTAATTGTTTTAGCCAAACAAGAATGAAAAATTCAACACATTTCTGTCCATAACTTGTGGTGTAATCTGGGCTTGTGCATACGCCTTAAAGTTTACATAAAAATATACATTTGCTTTTATTTAGCAGATATGTCCAAAATGAACTGCAAGTGAGGATAAATGCCGGATCAGACAGTGTTCCAGGAACAGTTGGGGTTAAGGGTCTTGATTTATATCTAAAGGTCCTTTATATATAGATCAAGACCCTTAATGATGATGAAGATATATAATTTACAGTGTCTTCTTTATTATTAGTCTTTGTGTACAATGATTGTTTCTGGGTAAACAGTCTTCGCTCTGTTACTTGTTAATAACCCGGCCATTTTTCATGTTTCTGTTCAGCGATTCCAGCTGTATTACAAGAGTTCTGCTTATTTAAAGTTCGATTCAGCCTGTGCTGCTCCCAGCTGGCGACTCGGCTCATTATCAGCCTTTGTCTCACTATGCAGCATGTCGCCTGGTGTCTCAGATGGTTTTGCTGTGATCACTACTAGCACCACACTGGAGTTTTTAAAGCCCTGTGATGTATCCAATCTCAGGCCTAAGCTGTTCTTGTCAGTTTTCTGGGTTATACTCCCTGAATGCTTTGGGAGTCTGGTGTGTGTTCACACTGTCCTGCCTACCCCCTCACGCTAGACGATGGCATCAGCCCAGAGCGCGTCGCGCAAGTGATGGGGCAGCCTGAGCGGTGCCAGCACGCCCTGCACCTCATCAACGAGCTTGTCCACACGGCGCAGGTACGGTCCGCATCTCTCATGCCTTTCCTATTTAACTATTTGCTGACACTGCGTCATGTACATTATGGAGGAAGGGCTTCCATTTCAGATACTGTTTATGATGGTGCATGCCTACTCCTGTTGCACAGCTGGTTCCTTTCCACGCTCATGGCCTGGGCAGTGTGTTGGACTCTTGGGCACTGACCTTACCCCTGTTGGGGGAGGCGATGCCTCAGACAGGTGGGATGGTGACAGTCTCTGCTCGTAGCCCCCCCCACCTGCCCTGTGGGCCCCCACGCTGCAGAGTGGCATCTGCTGCTGTGTCAGGGACTGCTGGGGTGGAAAACTTCCTCCTGGTGCCGCGTTGGTCGCATTCCTGTGTGTGATTGACGGTTGCTTTTAAAGGTATTAATTTGGGCTCTCTTAATTTAATGGTAATTCAGAAAAATTAGACATTTTAAAGTGCTAGCAGTAAATCAACATGACATGAGTCACTCGGGGTGGCATGGTAGTGGGGTGGGGGTGGGCGCTCTCCTCATCTCTAATCGTCATTCAAAGCGCAGCTTTTATGTACTACTGTGGGTTTATGTATGAATTACATTTTCAGTTATCGCTAAATAGTAACAAGTAATGCTTGTTTACACTTACCTGTACACAGGACCTGGAAATTTCTAGTAGTATCAAAATTTGTTGTAAAGTTAACCTGAAATAATTAAGTACTCTGGAGATTATGTGAGGAAAATGACCTTATCGTGTTTTTGTGCTCTCTGGGAAGTTTCTAAAACCACATATTCAGGCATCCCCATTTCAGAGTAATTCTGGGCTGTGCTGGTGCAGATAAAGAGGGACAGAGTGTAGATTACCAGGACACTGAAAAGTACCATAAAATCGGTGAAGTGTAAGGATTCCCCAGACTGGGTCTGCACTGAGCATTTTGCTAGGTCCCCCAGATAGTCTGACTTACAAAGATCCAGTACAAGTGTAAGATTGATGGTATGAAATTCCATGTGGTGCTGTGTGCATGACTTTCGTACATAATATAGAGATGAGATACCTCATTTTATATGAAACGATCAGGAAGACTTGCTGTAACATTATGGGGGCATGTTTGCTGAAGTGTGTTATGTACACAGCATAAGCACATTTAGTATTTTACGCTTCTCCAGTCTGTTAAGCCCGCGTCCTCCTGTCCTTTCTCCTTTCCCTTGTGTAGCGGTCCTCAGTGGTAAGGTTTTTCAGCTCATTTTAATGTTACCAGAGAACGGAGAGCTCGATGAAGGATTAGAATACTAAACATCACCTAATGGAAGAGTGTTTTTTTTATCATTATGGCTTGGTGATACTTGGTTAACATAGTTACCAGCTGCTCTGGCAGGGTGCTTTGAAGACCCTTAAGTCATATTTATTCAGGGTTTATTAACAACACAGGTGGCCATATCGAAAGGGACAAGGCTGCTTTGTGTTGTTGTAGCTGGTGTACTCAACGCTAGGCACAATTATCAGGGATGTCATATCAGCCCCCTTATGGAGCTGATGTCTGCATGAGGATCCGATCGAAAGGGGGAGTGTGACTGGGAAAGTTTCATTACAGTCTGACATTTTACCCCATGATGAAAATGTAATTAGTGTTTATGTGTACCTGTCGGTTTAGCAGAAATGTTTGTCCAAGTTGCATAGCTGAAAGTGTCTCCCAGTTTTACAGCTGAACTTATAGTTGGAGAGTAGTGGTACATTTTTCAGTGGTATGTTTCTCACTGTGACCTGTGATTGTCCTCTGAGGGATTGAACCTCAAATCCCTTTCTCTCATACCAAGTCAGCTAGCCGTTACACACCACAGTGCCGTGTATCTGCTAGTATATCTGAATCAAGTCTTTTCTGCAGGAATGTCAATTAACAAATTCCCAATGTATTAATGTATTTAAGCTGTCATTCTTGTTATTTCTTCTTTTTTTTTTTTCTTTTCAGGAGCGCGATAGCTTCGGGGGTACGGGAGGCTCCCGAGTAAGGGTCAGAGGTCATGGGGAGTGGAACGTGGGGGCACTGGGGGGTCTGCAAGAAGTGACGTACACGATACCAGCCGACAAGTGTGGCCTGGTGATCGGGAAAGGTAGGTTTTATCCCGCTGAAAACTACCTATGTGGCTTTTAAACGGCCTTATTTGGCTTTTTGCTTGCTTTTACCATCATCCTTATCGCCTGGTGCAGTTTTCTGTTTGCAGTCACCCATCGAGGTACCAAATGCGGGCTCCGAGGGACAGTGAAGCCGCATTATTATGTTAATCTTTCAAGCTAAGCAACAATTTTTTCATTATTTCTTGTAAAGGAAGTCGTATTAAGTTTTATAATGAGTCAGGAACACCTGGGTGGCCCCTACCCCCCCTCCTCTCCTCTCATGTATATATATTGCTTCTAAAAGAAAGTGCCATTATGTCCCTTCCTAAAGGGCTTAATGAGGGGGATAATGTGTGTAAAGTAATGTGACATTAATTGTTAGAGGTTCATAATAACAGCCCTCAATCATGTGGAAGATTGCCTCTTGCTTTTAATAAGAGCAGCTTTCAAGCCAATGGAGTCGAATGAGGGAATGACAGAGTCAAATTAGCTTATTGGCTATTCATGTTCACTCTATTGCCTGCTATTTAAAAGTCATTGACCATTTAAAGATTGGCTGCCGGGAGCCGCTAGTGTGCGGGTTGCGGGTGGGGTGTTTGTGTTGAGGGCAGGGGTGTGTGTGTGTGTGTGTGTGTGTGTGTGTGTGTGTGTGTGGGGGGGGGGGGGGGGACGGACTGCTTCCACCTATAATAAAAAATGATGCAATAGAAATGTCAAGTGCCTTCTGTGTGGAGGCGAGGGGGACAAATAAACCTGGGCGCGAGGGCCCCATCTCCACATTACCATAAGAAACGGGCCAATATGGACGGCAAAGTCAGCGGGTCTGGGTGCTGTCAGCCATGCCTTTTGGCCTGCGTGATTAATGTATTTACGATGCCTCGCGCAGCCGGGCCATATCTTGGCCCTCTGTCGGAGCAGCCTGTCCCCTGTCCACGCCCACCACAGCGCTCGGCGTTCCCAAACCAAATCGCTCCCGAGGGCCCCTGTCGTCCCGCTACTCTCAGGCTCTTATTTTTGAGAATAAAAGAAATAGCCTGCAGACATTTCTGTCTGAGACTGGTCCCCAGCATCTGTACCCCATGCCCAGGGACTGCAGCAGCCTGACTTTGTACATTTTCTTGGGTAAAAAAGGGCACAATTTCTTAGGTCTTTCCCTTCAGTTTCATTTGTTGGTCTCGTTTTCTGTAAGCGGTCCTCAGATTCCCTATGTCTCTACAAGCTCATATTAGGTCCATAAAGGCGATCTTGGCGATCGTTACGTTGGTGGTCGTAATCGGAATATAATAGGGTGTTTTCACACATGCATAAGACCCCGAATTTTAGAGCTGCGTCCCTTGTCTTTGGCCTGCCCGATATTGACCACGGCATAACTGCTTAACCACAGCATAAGCCAACTATTACTCTTTATGCAATTTGCATCACGTGTGAATGCCGTTTGTGAATGCGTTGACTCATTTTTGTTTCCCTTGCAATCATGCTCTTGGCCCACTTTCTCTTCATTTGAACCTCTTTGGCCTCTGTCTCCAGCTCACTAAACCAGTTTCATTGAGAAGGCTGATTATCTCTCCTCAGCACGGCCAACTCCATGAACTGAATGGTCACTGTCTTTATTTCTCTCCTTCTGACTGGAGACCTAATAATGGCTTCATTAATGCAGAAGTTTAATTTGGTTTACAATGGGTTAATGGCCCGAGGGTAGTCTATTGGCACCCGGGCAGGGCCAGTGGAGGGAGGAGCCTTTTTGAGAAGTGTTTTCAGGATGGGGTCAGCTGGGGTCAACCGAATGTCACCCAGAAGTGAACAAACATGTAATTGATGTTCGGACATCTCTGGCTGCCCCCCCCCCAATGCCTTGGAAAGCTGTTTAGTCTTTTGAACAGGAAAGCAGAAGAGGGGGCAGTCCTGGCTCTTAGAAAGCCTATCACGAAGGGGACCAAGCCCTGAATGCGTGCCTGAAAAGGAGGCTCAGACTGCTAACCAGAAAAGGGTTACGCTCTAATTTTTCTCTCTACAGCTTTAATGTTTCTGTTTCAGTCTTGACGTGTAATTGCTCCCAGGACACAGGTTGAGGGGCAGAAACGTTGTCTGGGATGCTGGTGTTCTCCAGATAACCCCCTCTCCTGTGTGGTGGGACGGGGTCTCTTTGTCCCTGAATTTCACGGATTTAAAGAAAATGCGGGCGAGTGTTGTAGGCCTTTTATCGGCCTGTGTTTGGATAGTAAAGCCCTCGTTCCGTCCTCTTTTAGGTTAGTTCCGGACAAACTTGCATCTGGGTGGTGCACGCCTAAGGCAGGAGTGAGGATACAGTAAATAAACCTTTAGTTTGCGGCGGCCAGAATGAGGTCCTGCTCTGACAGTCACATGTACACATCTGAGTGCTTTGCTTTGCAGACCAAATTTTTGTCGTAATACTTTTTGGGTGGTTCAGCTGAATTTTACTACTGTTAAAATTCAGACTGTGGGTGTTTTTTAAAGCACCTGCATCTTTGGTAACAGGCTTGTAACAAGTTTTATGTTTACATTAACTTAATTCTACACGAAGCAGGCATAATCCTCTTAGTCCTTGTTTCACACTGGATATGGAATTAGTATTTAACATAGCAAATGTTATAAAATCTGTCCAATCAGCCATCTAATCCAAACACCACATTTGCCCAAATTTTTGTAGTATGGGGCCCTTCCAGGTATTGAACCCAATTTGAAATGTGCCTGCTTTTGGGATCAGTGGCTAATCCTGCTCACACTGTGTTCTTATTGGTTGGATTTCAGAAATTTCTTGTTAAATGTGCTGAGGATTTTTTTATAACATCTAAGTCAGAAAAAATGTGATTACTGGTTTATTCACTGTTATTAGATGCCTATGGAGACCCCTTGTGCAGTATGACATCAAATAAGATGCATAAATGTGTCTTTCAGGCGGAGAGACCATTAAGAACATAAACCAGCAGTCCGGGGCCCATGTGGAGCTGCAGAGGAACCCGGTAGCCAATACCGACCCCAACGTGCGCATCTTCTCCATCAGGGGCACCCCTCAGCAAACAGAGCTGGCCAGGCAGCTCATCGACGAGAAAATTGGAGTACGCCTTCTCTGCTCTCACTATTCATACTTGTTCACAATACTCTGGATCAGTGTTTCCCAATCCAGTCCTGGGGGACCCATAGACAGTCCATATTTTTGCTCCCTCCCAGTTCCCTGCCAGACAGTCCACGTTTTTGCTCCCTCCCAGACAGTCCACGTCTTTGCTCCCGCCCAGCCCCCTGCCAGACAGTCCACGTTTTTCTGTCTGTGGGTCCCTGAGGAACGGATTGGGAAACCCTGCTGTAGATGGCCAGGCTGTCCCTTTATTCTTTTGCAGCTGCTGCATTAGTGAGCCACGGGGGCAGTGTAATGGTGGGCTGGATAACTGCCCACCTCCTCCTTTGGCCTGAGCCCTGCAGCCCCTCACTTATTCACCCTCGTCTCCAATCTCATGTCTTGTCAGGGACCAGGAATTGGGGGAAGCGGCAGCTTTGGACTAAGCCCCTTCTCCCAAGGGCCAGGTACTCCTCACCAAAAGTAAGCGTCATTTAGCATTTCGTAGTATTCCATTAAATGTCCCTTTTTAAAGTGGCAGTGTTGCCCTTCCTAGTTCATTCCCCCCCTCCATTTTCTTTGCACTTTCTTTCATTGCAGTGGACCTCAGACGTTTATGACTGGAGGATGGGGGTCAGCGTACCAGACGTGGCAGACACAGGGCCAGCAAGACCCCAGTATGCATTTCCTTGAAGTTCATTCTTGAATTTAAGTGTCATGGAGGAAGTAAAGAATTCCTAAGCTGACCTGTGCAGTGATAGCCTCAGGTTGGATGCTTAAACCCACAACACAAAAAGAATGTGGTACAGAAAACTGTCATAACGGTGCTTCTCTATCTTGCGCATTTTTGAAGCTGAAATGGCTGACCCAGGTTCACAAAGGTACTTAAGAGTGCATAGCAGCCTCAAAGTAATAATGTGCCCCCTCGGTGGAGGTCAGTCAGTGCATGACTGCTACATGATTGTAGGGATTGTGCCCCCTCACTAATTTCAGTCTTAGCGATTTCATTGTGGTCCCAGCACTGTGAAAAGGCCACCTTTTAGCATGGCCTGAAATGATGGCCTCTGGCCCCTAGAATATGAAGACATGTCAGCAACACATGAATCCATGCGCAGCTTCTCTTTCTCTAATCTTAATCTGTGTTTGTTACAGATCACAATGGATCCCAGACTGGACAGATGGATTATTCTAAAGCCTGGGAGCAGTACTACAAAAAGCTAGGCAAGTCTGGTGCTATAAACTGTCGCCTAGCACTCTTGTGTTTACTCCTCACCGTCGTGCAGGCTTTGCAGTCAGACTGCATATCCATGGATACTCAGAGGCCTTCAGATTGCTCCGAACACTTATAGGTCACCGTATCAGACACCTGCCCTGACCTCCAGAGCTCCAGAGCAAAAGGAAGACTGTGTGATGCCTTTCTCTAACTGCCTCTGTCATCCAGCCTGGCTCCCAGTGTGGGGGAGATGCCGTCATGACCCACCTGTCAAATAAGGGCTTGACTTATAGCTGGCTTTGTTCCCGCATTCATACAGATGCCTGCCACCCCCTCGCCTCACCCGCCCCCAGGCCTCACTCTAGTGCTCCATACATGGCTGGTGACCACCGTGTTGCCGGTGGTTGTTCTTTCGAAGCTGCTCGCTCTTTTGATGCCGTAGGCCACCCTCTGGCATGCGCTCATGCACAAACAGACGCACACACACACTTGCATGGACACACACCCTCACTCAGTCTCATATGTACACTCACACATGCACACACACTCACACACAAACACACAGACCCAAAGCAGTTTCCTAAGAAGAGAAAAGGACAGCCTTGGGGCCTGAAACTGCTCTACTAATCAGACACGTTGCAAGCAGGGGGGATATGGGTGTTACAACACCCCCACTTTTGCTGAAACACAATTCCTTCCCCCCCACTTTTGTCAGAAGAAAATGATACTAAAATATGTACTGCTATGGATATAAGAGTGAACTCAACTGTAGCCCTGATCTGGGAGGGGGAAAAAAACACACGCAGACTTAGGCTGTACACATAGGTCCGTTAGTTTGATTGAAGGACCATTCAGTCAATCACAGCAAATATATCAGTTAGCATCAGTGACGAGGGAATGAGGGCTGCTCCTCCTCAAAGTGTGTAAGTTGGCAACGTACTGACCTGTTGGATTTGGGAAGAACATTTTCTACATATTGTATGCTACACAAGGTTAATTATCCCTGTGAACCCTTGCTAGCCAATGGCATTGCATTTAACATTATAGCAGCCAGCTAAGGGGTAACCTTACTGTATACGTTAGGCAAGTACCTCCGTGTTTTTCTTTTTTTTTTTCAGTCTGTCTAATGCATTATATTCCTATCATAGAGCTGTGTCTCAAAGCAATCATTCCATTTTTCGTTCTTTTCAACTGATTGTCACTTGTTAAACATTTGCTATTTTTGAGAGTAAATGAGTTTTAAAAGTTGTATAATAATTAAAGACATTAAAAGTCTTGTTTTATATGATACATCATGTTTTGCTTGCATGTCTGAAATAAGTACTAAAGCAACATAATGTAGTTCTTTTGCCTTAAAATGTGGTCAAACTCACTACACTGACTTACAATGCATGTGATGGTGTCTCGGGCATTGTCAATCCTGCCTATGTTGATGTCACATAGGAGTTAATCGTTTCATTTTTCAAGATGTTTTTGTTTATAAGAATAAGAGGATATATAGCAGTGAAACTTTCCTGTTAGTATTATCATCACCATTTTTTTTATTTATGTACAGTGACTGATTAGGCCTGTATCTGCCTGTCCTTTGCTTGGCAGCTACTCTAAAAGGATGCAATCCCAGAATGGTCACCGACACCGCAGGGGTACCTCCTAGTGGCGTGTCTGTCTGGTCACGCTGCTCTTTCCTCCAGGAAGCTCCAGGTCTTGCAGAATAACACATCCTAGCATTGTGCCTTTTTATTACGGACTCATGTCTTTTTTGTGTCTATCCAGGCCAGCAGAGCCAAGCTCCCAGCACTAGTCCTGACTACAGTAAGGTGTGGGAGGAGTACTACAAGAAGCACAGTAGGTCACTAGTAGGGGCCACAATCCAACAACCCCCCCCATACGAAAGTATTGTGCATATGCACTCGCTCAGGCACCTGGAGTGAAGTACAGCAGCGTGTCCCCAGCATGCCAATGGTTCAAATACCCTGCTGATGAGTTACACCTGAGGGACGGTCTGTAGAATAGAAACGGCACCTTCAGAAAGTATTCAGCACCCCCTCCCCGACCCCACCATCATTAAAACAAACAAGCAAAATGGACTGTCAACCCACAGTAACCCCATAAGTGAAAACATATTCTTAGGAAATTTTATGGACCTGAGTACTTATATATAATGAAGTATTTGTTTTTAATTTTAATTCATTTGCAAAACTTCCTAAAATGTGTTTTCAAGTTGTCATTATTGGTTAGCGTGTGTAAAAAAATAAATAAAAGAATAATTTCAATCCATTTTGCAATTAATGTACAATCCAGCAAAGTTTGTAAAAAGTGAAGGTGTCCGAATACTTCCTGAGGCTACCTATGCAATGTGGAGTCATTGGAGTTCTGGCCGGTAGCCAGCTGCCAGCATCTGTCTGGGGCTGTTGTACAGGAATGCAGTTGTCAAATCCAGTGTAGGTTATAGTATGTAAATCAGTGCCTGTGCAGCCCATGCTAGTGTTTGCAAGAGCTACAGTTTTACACTTCAATTGCATCATGGTAAAACGTAACACGAGGGCTCTAAACACAGAGAAAAGGCGACTTAGGCGCTCTAAGGTACCTAGTCAACCAGGATCAAACTGTGGGGCTTTTTTGGCTTTGCTTACATCTTTTATAGTGATGTTTGCAAATGAAGAAGAGACATGCATTCCAGCCCAGTGTTTTTTTTGTTTTGTTTTTTGTTTTTGTAATTTTCAGGAAGGAATGTTTCTAAATTGTGTGCATATATGTGCTTGCTGTTAGTTGAATTTTGTCCATTTTTTTATCCTTTCCATCAGGTCATGCTACAGCCAGCACCCCCCAGCAGAGTACTACCCCAGACTACAGCGCAGCCTGGGCAGAATACTACCGACAGCAGGGGGCGTACTGTGGGCAGAGCACCCAGCAGGCAGCCGGCCCAGGGCTTCAGGTAAAACCTGCCATCAGCCCACCTCCCTGAAAATACCCAGTTTATGCTTTTTAACACTGTCCTGCCTGAATTATTTGTTTAGAATGCAGGCCTTTACACAATACTAAAGATGCAAAACAAAAGTGAAATGTTTTCCTGAAATGGTTTGCTTAACGTGGGGCTGCTTTGTGAAGATCAACCTGTTTGCTGATTTTCCTAATATTAATTTTCAGAAGTCCTGTCTGCACACCGCTGGTCAGCACTGCACCTAGTCACCTTTCCTTCTTATGGATTTCTATTTGTGTCCCGTCACCCCTGATTTTATTCTGTTCCTCCTCCCGGATTTCTATTTGTGTCCCGTCACCCCTGATTTTATTGTGTTCCTCCTCCCGGATTTCAATTTGGTAACCCATCACCCCTGATTTTATTCTGTTCGTCCTCCTGGATTTTGATTGGTGTCCCGTCACTCCTGATTTTATTCTGTTCCTCCTCCCGGATTTTGATTGGTGTCCCATCACTCCTGATTTTATTCTGTTCCTCCGCCCGGATTTTGATTGGTGTCCCGTCACTCCTGATTTTATTCTGTTCCTCCGCCCGGATTTTGATTGGTGTCCCATCACCCCTGATTTTATTCTGTTCCTCCTCCCAGATTTCGATTGGTAACCCATCACCCCTGATTTTATTCTGTTCCTCCTCCTGGATTTCGATTGGTGTCCCGTCACCCCGTAATTAAATCTATTCCTCCTCCTGGATTTTAATTTGGTGTCCCATCACCCCTGATTTTATTCTGTTATTCCTCCTGGATTTTGATTGGTGTCCTGTCACCTCTGATTTTATTCTGCTCCTCCTGGATTTTGATTAGTGTCCTGTCACCCCTGATTTTATTCTGATCCTCCTCCAGGATCTCGATTGGTCTCCCGTCACCCCTAATTTTATGACGTTTCTCCTTTTCTGGAATAATTATAGGCCTAATGCTTGTATGATTTTATAATATCAAATCTAATAATCTGCAAGCCGGCCCTCTGACGTGCAAAAGTGGGAGGAAAAGTGATTAAATAAAAGAAAGTGATAAAGTAATAAACTGAAATGTGCTGTGAATGGGCAAACTAACAGGAGCCACATACACTCTCTTTCCCTATGCTGGGTGGCTAGGAAAGGCACTGGGCACCATGCATGATTATCACCCTTATCTGTACGTTTTGCACAAAACATTCTTAATTCATCACCCAGCAAAGGCTGAATGAAGTTTGTTCTAGTACGGCGATTATTTAACAACCAAAAAGCATTTGTTTATTTACCCTTTTTCGCTGGGAAGAGTTTGTTTTCATGCTTTATCCTGCAAGCCGCAGAATGTCAACAAACGCCGAGTGCTAGTGAGTCGCGCCAATGGGCCGCACCATTCATCAATGCGCTTCCCGCTGCAGAGCCCGTATTGCATGCGCCTGATCACATGCTTGTTTCGGGCCCATTTACTCTGTTAATGTTGGCTTTATGGACTGGTGAGCCCATGCCTTGCCAGCACTCCGCCATGCTGGTCCGTCGCCATCCTCTGCGTCACCGAGCCTATGCCCTTTTAATTATGATGCTTACTGGCACATTAGCGGTGTAACAGTGTATCTGCCAGCACATGGGGGCCCATTCATTTGAAGGGCTTCACTCTCATTTACTTGTCACAGTTGTTGAAGTAACACCCACATTTGAGCAGTCTGTCTCTGCAAGCTACAGAATTCTGCCTGATAAGGTGCCTTTTGCGTAAAAAATTTCTACTTTCCATTTTTTCTTCATCAAACAGGAAAAAAATATATTATGCAATTTTTAAAAATAAGACTTCCTTTGGTGTTGTAGTAACATTTAATTATTTGCTTACCTTCCAGGAACATTAATGGATCTCATTTCACTGAAGATTTTGGAATCATTGAATGAAAACAAGCTTTTATATAAATGAGGTTTCTAAATTTGCAATTCCTTGAAGACTTTTTCTTTTCTTAGAGCAAAACACTAACTATAGGATGACTTCTACAATCTAAAGAATGTTTCAAATTTATTGTCTGAATCGGGAACATGTCATTGTAACTGAAAACATGGACACCAATATGTTTGAATGGACAATATCCAGGACTCCTTGTTTGGCCTGAGATTTTTTAAAGAAAACTAATATATCCTGGATTTGTAACATTTCACCAACAATATTCTTTCTTTGCAATAAATTGTTATGGGCTTAGCAGTCTTGATTAATGTTGTTCATCAAGAGAAGTTTTTGAAGTATATTTGTGCTTTGCTTATTTTCACTTTTATATGAGACTTTTTGATTCTGTGAGATGAAACTGTTTTTGTTACATTAATGGTATTTCTTTTGTTACAAAACGCCAAGAATGGTGTTTAGCCAATTGCAGTCAGTTCGTAACATAATTGCCGTTTTCCTTGGTATTTCCATGTTTGACATTTTTCTACTCAGATTTTTGTAAGGTGCAATATCTTATTTCATTTATAACAGATGTTTAACTTGTATCTTGAAATAAATTGTATTATTCGTTGGATATCTGGAATTGTAATCATGAGTATGTTTTATTACGATGATCTGATATGGGTGAAAGGGTTGTAGCATTTGCTATCATATTAAACTGCGTGTTCTCAAATACTTGACTAAATACCTTATTTAAAATATATATGATTTCATCAGAGGTTTTATATGTTATGTTCATGGGCAAAAATGTCCTTGTTAATGTACAGTTTTCATGCTGAAAATTGTTTGAAAGATTGTAAATGTGTGATTTGAAATTTGATGTTGCATCTTTGCTAAGGACAAAATGTATTTTCGTGCTTTGCACCTTAAACATTGAAGACTGCTAAGCCTATATTTTATTCTACCTGTGTAATTAATACTTTTTGTAAACTAGCTAGCTCAGCCAACACCCAAACCAGTACACACTGTGGACTCATCCAGAGTCTGATGCTAATACCATTTTAATTGTTATTCTCGCTATTTTGTGTGATGTATACATATACACACATACATACAAGCATACATTGGTTAGTTACAAAATGACTCCGGTTTTAATTATATTACCTAAAGGAAAGGGATATTATAATTTCAGATTTTAATTTGTTGCTTTTCCCCTCATGTACAGTTAACATGTATTAAGTGTCAGGAGTAATTTTTGTTGCAATGAAGTGGAGTTTTATTATCAATGTTTGAGTAGGGTTTAGTACATTCCAGTTTAAAGTGTTGCTTTTAATTTGCAAATAATTTTAAATCTGCATCTATTCTGATTGCTTTCATTGGACTGACTAAATATACAATATATAGAAATTTATATATGTTGTATATAGAAAATATATAAATATATTCTCTCTAGTTCATTTTTACTTTTACTTCTCACTCTAATAAAGTGGCCTCAGATCTTTTGTGTTTTGTACTTTTATTAAAATCAGTTGCAATGGTTATGCTGACTGTTTCTCTGTGACCCCTAAAAGTTTTCATTGTCGTACCGATCTATGAAAATTCCAGTTCTAGGCTTTTGTATATAAATTCTCTTTCAGGCTTTTTTCCCTTAACCTTGATAGCTAAAGTTATGCTATGCTAAATGGATTTGTTTGATATAAGTACTAGAAGGTTTACATTTTAACCTGAAAATGCACCTCACTTTGGGTGAGTTGGATGTGCAGTGTAATACTGGATTATCGTGAGAAATGAATGAGACAAGGTTTGGCTCAGTTGCTAAGTGATAGTTTAGTGGGGATTTTTTTTCTGTAAGTGAGGAAATAATTATATTGATATGAAACAACTACAAAATTGTTCGCACATTAAGCTGTTGTCTCCCAGCATAAGTGCCGACTGGTGAGTAGTCAGAGTGAGCGACGTGTTGTGTTCACTTTCATACGTGTTGTTCCGTGCTGTGCTATCTTAAGATCGAAAAGAAACGCACAACACCGCTGACATAATCCACTGAACGGGGGAGGGGCGAGGTTTACAGTATGGTCGCCCCCCACTGCCCCCAGACGCATACACAGCTGGGGACGCCATCAGCCTCTTTAAAGCCTTCCGGTAATTACACATCAGATGACCGCTACAGAAAATTAATGCTGAAAAATGGGAGCGCTAAATGGGCATTTTAAAAGTTGGTGGTGGGACGGGAAAGGATCGCAGAAGATGGGGCTGAGAGTTACGTGTCGGCGTGGGAATTGCTACAGGGACGATATTGTTCCTCTTTTGCTCTAATAGATGTGCGGCTCGCCGTGCCAAAATAGCATTTGGCATCAATGGCAAAAGAGTAATTATTCTGTAATGAACTGGAAGGTGCCCACTAATTGAATACTGAGTGTAGCAAAGCGGTGCCAGAAGTAATAAAAGCAACAATATCAGCAGAGGAAGCTTCCTCTTAAGTGGAACTGTAAATACAGATGAGCCTGCATTTGTTTCTGTGGCCTTGAAGCATCTGACCACAGATTAAAGATTAAAGAACTGGGGGTAGGGAGCATTTGCTTTTAGTTTTTAGAAAAATGTCTTTATATACGTACATTTAGTTCCGTCCTTGTCAAGGTCTAGTATATTCCATCTCAAGGCTTTTTTTATCTGTGAAATTGCTTAAAGTGATTGGGCAAATGTACATTTGTTAGGGAATGACTGGCTTTCGGCGTCTAAATGACATTGGGCTTTTTATTTTCTACAAACCCCCCCCCCCCCCCCGCCCCTTTCAAAGAACTGCAGTTATGATGAGGTTGACATGGTTAATATATGCAGCTATTATTCGGACTCAAATTGAAATGATTTAAAAGCAGAATCTATTTAATCACAGCTGAATAAGGGTGTAAATTTTCTTTTGCTCCCACGTTGTGTCTCCTTTGGACTGCAGACTCCGTGACTCTGCCCTAGGTTTATATATCAGGCATCATGTCGACATAAAGCTTAAGAAAAATAAACTTGTTCCTTTGTACAGTAATCTGCAGGCTGACTTAAACCACTGTATGTTATTGAAATTTACTGCTAATAATTTAATATGACGACTTCTCCTTTTACAATTCTGTGTCTAGCTGTTCTCTTCGGAGACAGCTCAGCTTCACAACCTGTAGCAGTGCCATGTCTGATACCTGTTTGACGCACACTTTCCACTTACATCTACCTATTTATACGGTATACAGAAAGGGTAAACTGCGAGCAGCATAGTACTGTTTACTACTACTGTGTGCTCTTGTATCCAACGCTCCTGAACCAGGAAGAGCGCTTGTTTTCAAGTAGAGGACAGGGAAGCTCTTCTCAGTTGAAAGGATTGATCTTTTTAAAGAATGTGTATATGCTAAGCTTGTTTTGATTGGTTGACTTTAACTGTTTTCTTTAATCCAGACTCTGCTCTGCGCAGGTGAAGAGAGCCTGGTGGGATTAGACTGTGCCATCCTTTTGTGCTGGTTGTCAGTCATTTGTCAGAATGGCCTTGTCTACATTGATGGAGAACCACAGGGGTCCCTTGTATCCTCCATTCATGGTGTGAAATTAAGGCTTTCGCCCATCCCCACAAGTCAGCCGGCCCCCTCCTGGAATCAGCCCTCTTTTACTTTCTAATTATTTTGGTGCTGGCTAAGACCAGCGCATGTTTATACATTTCTGTTTTGAGTGGGGATCTGACGGTGTCTCATGGACGGTGTTTCATGTACGTCGTCTCTGGCTGGGTGCTGCATCGCACAGCATCGCCTGGGCCTGCGGGGCTGCTCAGCAGAGGGTACCAGCAGACGTATGACCCTTTCTGAAAGCTCTCATAATTACAGGCCCGGGTCACCCTTAATGCTGGGATCTCCAGCCGTGTTGCCAGATGTGGTTTCCTTAAACCACACACTGACGTCGTCCTCATTTCATGAGACTGAAATGCCGTTCTGTCATTTTCTTAATCGCCCACCATTTATTCTTTGTATACACATGCAAACAAATATCTAAGCTGCTAATGTTATAGCTGCTGTTTTATTACTATTATTATTTCCCAATACACCCAGCCACATATCTTATTGTAGCTCTCAATATATGAAAATCAGTATATAGACAGGGTTTGTAAATGCTTACTGGGATTTGGCAAGTAATTTAAATGCAGTTGATTTTTTTTCTTTCTAAATTAATGATGACATCTCAATAATATGTTTTTCCCTGAAGCTTCTGCATGGGACATGTTGCTTGGTTTGTTTCATTCATGACACCCTGACTTTAAAGCTATGAATTAATCTGGTGCTGTGATCTTCTCGGCCGGCTGATGCTGCACTATCTTACGCTGATCTGTGAGGCCAGCCTGTGAAATCGATGTGGCTGGAACCCCATGATGCTCCCACAGCGGTACGTTTAAGCCTTAATAATGCCATAATCGGCGCCATCCAGCATCAGGCCAGAAAGAAGCCCCAGGCAGCCTCAGGCTCTTGTGTCATTCCTCTGAAGTCAAGTGAAACGCGACCATTCAGCGGCTTGATTTGTGTAGAAATTCCAGTGGGAAACAAACAGGTCCCATTTCATGTCTCAATGAGTCATTAGTGTCAGCATGCATTGTGCCATGCGTTGGGATTTCTTTCATATTTATTTAGCCCTTACTCATGTTGTCATTTTATCTACTGTTGCACCTTTCCTTGTCTAAAGCTGTGAAAAGCTGTTGCCAAATAAAGCTATATCAAGCCCGGTCATTTAAAATGTCCACATTTACGGGTGAGGTGTGGCCTCCAGCCCTGGCTTCCTGGAGCTCCTCTCTGTCTCTCACTGACTCAGTGTGCAGCTGTTTTTTATCCTCCGCTTTAGGTGTGCGTCTCTGGGTTTTATTAAACTCAACTTATATGAAACAGGAATGGAGTGCCTTTGTGGTGTCTGAAAAGACAAGTTACAGGTTTCCAGAGAGCTGATGATTTAATTAAGGGAATAATTAGAGAATTGAGATTCTTGAATAAATTTCAGTTACATTATCTCATCCTCTATGAAATTTACTAAAATTGAATCAACTTTTGATTTAGTATAAGCAGTTGGGCTTTTTACTGGATATTGTCTCTACTTAAAAACTGCTTAAAATGTATAAATTGCAACACCCCAACCACTAAAAAAAAGGCACGCGCCATGAACTCCCTTCTAAGTTGCCGCTTATTCACATTTATTTTTCTCCCCATTTATTTAAAGACAAGTAATATCCTTGATAATGTGTCTATAAGCAGCACAGGTCCTGAAAAGACTCGTCTAATTCTGTGAGGCTTTGGCTGTTAACAAGTGCGAATAGACAGCGTTTACTGGTATTAACTGGACTTTTAAAGCTGTTCTATTCATCGCATTACTACTTCAGGCTTGTGCGTCACTAAAAACATGCGTCCCACAGCCCCTACTCTGGCGCTTACAGCCGGTGTGTCACAAGTAATGAGATGCAGCGCAACCACTCGATGTGCTTAATTAGAGCCCTATTTACTAACCATGTCAATTAGTGCAACACCATTAACCCTTCGTGATAGGTTTTAATTAAGCTGTGTAAGCGCTCCGGCTCAGTGAAGTAGAGCCGGATGGGGGTGATGGATCTTCTCACCTGTTACAGGCAGGTAGCAGTATGTAGATTTTGTTTAAATGGGAAAAAATCATATCTGCATGTATGTACTTAACTAGGTAAATAAAATTATTTGGGAGTGTAGTTTAGGTGTACAGCGCGTAATGGGAATATATTACCGGTAAATGATACAGATCAGTAGTATTCAAAGTCAGACAGACCCAAAGAGGATTCTTGCCGTCACTCTGTCATTGTCGACTCATCGTAGTTCTGTTAGGAACGATGCACTGCGTGGCCCAGATAACCAGTAGTACTGCGCACCCGTACCCGTGTACATCTACCAGTGGCGTTGGATCACCACCTGCTTGCTCGCAGATCTTATTGATTTACGAGGCTGACATTCATTTTGATAGGTTCCAAGCGCAAAGCATACTAATTGGATGCACTTAATTGCATGCCATTTAGCAGAATTATAAGGAAAACCCAGTTACGTTTCCCACTGGGAGCGTCATGTAGAGGTGTACGACTGATGAAAGATTATTTAAAGCCAAAGTGTTAGATGCTACAATTTTGAAGGGATGAAAAGGTACTTCAGGATTCATTGCATTACTACTTCAGGCTTGTGCGTCACTAAAAACATGCGTCCCACTCGAGCTTTTTGCTGCCTACCCGTAAACAAGACACGATTTTTTCCTGTATTTTCAAGAGACGGTCATCGGCTACTTTGTTTACTAAGTCACATGGGCAACTGAATATATAAAATGCGAAATAGTATAAAAGCAACAAGTCTGGCAAACAACTAAGCGGAACAATTAGTCAAACGTAATGAGTTTACGCGCTGAGCAATTGACTTTTTAACCTCTTATTCCCAATTCAAACGGATGTACTGTAAATACTCGTTTACGGAAACGTGTAACGAAGAATTGAAATTTTCCATTTACTTTTCGTCACAGATTATTTCCCCAAACGTTCACTATCCGACAACTATTTGCCAAAAGTGCGGCCTTAGTCTCATGAGAATTTTATTTGACACATTGCATAGATTTTTAAACCACCCCCCCCCCCCGCTGATATAGTTGGGACTGCAGAACGGTTCATATTGGATAGCTACTCTAATCTTTTTAAATAGACCTTGTACGTTTTCAAGGGTCTCAGTCATTTTTCAGAGGGAATTTTATCCTTTTTCAATATTTGTTTTTAACAAATACATTTTTGTGCAGTGAGGTTGCACAAAAAATGACAAATGTAACGTTTAGAAATAATTCAACACTTGAAAATCTGACATTTTAAATGGCCCTATTAATAGTAGTCTACATATTTCGCACGTATGAGATTGCGATCGTTGTGGTTATACTGCAATAGACTGCTAATGAGGTACTTTACCCGAAGAATGCAATTTAAACAATTCCGGTCATACAGTCTATGACAGAATATTTTTGTCTTAAGTCGATTTAATACCTTGGTATTGCAAACGTTTGTTGATTTTATATTAATTGTAAAATTAATTACAATGGTTAGTCACTGTACTATGTTCCGTATTAAACGTATACATGAGAATTTATTAACAACTTAAGATTTAGCATCATTCGTCTTCTGTTGGATTTTGCGTTCATGTAGTTTGCGTTTTCGACACAGGTGAGAGACTTCAAGATCACTGGAGCTACCTTGTCCTGCCACCTACCTACCAAAGATGGAACTCGCCCGTATTTGTTTCGCTTAAAAAATAAAGTTGCTTTAGAGAGGTTTTGTAGCCTACAGTTCCACACCTGCGAATAACTATGAACGTATAATGGTGAAAGAAACCCAACAGATTTTGAGTACATATAATTTTTTGGTTTCTTGGTGTATGTCGCCAACTAATGTTGATGAGTTTGGGGAAAAATTAAACAAGTTGGCCCTGTTGAGTGTTATGTAGGAATTCATCAGAATTTTAAGTATTTTTATATGTTGTGAAATCCCGAAAGCTCTTGCCTTGTGGGGGGAAAACAACTTTGGTACAGAAAATTATATTAAGCGCGCGCCTGTGAACACACGAAGAGTGAGGACACTGATCGTCCGCAGCCAATGGATCGTTTGTTGGCCGAGAAGCTGTTTGGTAATTTATATAAGTGGTCTTGGATATTTAAACCGCCGGTCACTTATAAACATGAAATTATTTGTTTCGGCGGTGTCGACATGATTTCTCAAACTCTTGATTAACTGCATTTTGCCATTTCCTTCGGTCTGTAATTGTTATTTAGTTTATGTAATAGTTCAGTTCTTGTTTGTGTATTAAACACAGATGGTTGAAGTCAGTTAATGTACGATATGGTTATTTTTACCAAAGGTAGGCTAAGCGAAGTTTTTCCGAAGCGTCTATACCATTTGTGAAATCTTTACGCTTATGGCTCTCATGCCTTTTGTGTTTAGTAAAGAGAGAAATTTCTTTTATGACGAGGTACACAGATTTTGAAACTAGTGTTAAGAAATAAAGCACTCGTTTTGGGTACAATTTGATTTCCTCAAACAAATGGCGTAAAGCCGCAAAATGAAGAACCGCACCAGATGAACACTGCCCTCCGGGTGAGTTACTGAACGAGTGCAAATGTGTGCTTGCCATATACCAAAAGAATTAGTGCTATGTGAATAAGTGCTCTAAGAATTGTCTGCATGCAGACTATGAATATGTATAAATGTCTGACAAAATTGATGCCTGTTTTCATGGGCAATTTCTAGCACGCCATTTGGGCACATTCCCATAACCACCTCTCTGGTGTCGCACTCTACCCAAACAGCTTTTTAATGGCTTCTGTTTGATTTAGAACCTCTTCTGCTCCTTTCGGTCTTTTCATCTCCACGTCTTCAGCTGGTCTAAGTGGGCAAAACCTGGAGAAACCTCTATTTTTGTCTCTCCCTTTTTCTCTTTCAAATAATCAGCCTTGTGCCAAAAGTGTCCCCCTTGTTTTTACGCGTGCCAGTCACCTGCCGTCTCCCTCAGCCCTCCTCATTCTCTCTGTCCCCAGTTGAAAAAGCTTGCCTTTCTCTCCCCAGTTCTTTTGACTTTCAGCAGTCTGTTTCCCCAAAGAGATTCGGATTGGGTACATATTGAGTTCCCTTTGTCTTTCAAGGGCTGTACTAAGCTAATTAAATTTTATCCTATCAAATAAAAAACCATCGCTCTCTCGCTCTTCCCCATTAAATTCAGTCGCGGCTTTCCAGCCAAACTCGTCTATTTTCTTACCCTGGAAAAATCCACTGTTCATTGAGTCAAATCTATTGAAAAACATTTGCAGATCTCTATTATTCCAGGATTCTTGTCCTTTCTCCTATTATAAAAGCTCCCGAAACAGCTTGCTTCTTTGTGCAACAGAACTGCGCTGGGAAGGAGGGGAAAGCCATGAATGTTAAATAAATTACGCACCGGGGTAACTTTAAGTTCTTTTAACATCAGCTTTATTTTTCCGCCTTACAAATTGCTCTTCGTCTATTAAGTAATGTTTACCGATAACTGAAACAGATATCCTGCAAGTGTCCCCACTAATTGGCATTGAAATAATGATATATTCCCCAGAAATGAGGCAGTAGGTGCAATGATTGCGCTTCAACAGTGCGAAATATTTCTAAATTTTATCCTATTTATTTATTGCCCATATTAACTTATGCATATGTATATACACATCTAAAATATTTACAGTTTCATATGATTTGTTTTGTGACTGAAACCTCAACTTATTTTAAAAATATATCAATGAACTGATATGAACGGACCATTTCATACACGTCTTAAATAGATGCCCATTTAAAATTTGGTTCAGTTTTACTGTTCGTTTTATTCACTTTAATTTTTAAGGTCACCGTTAAATAAAATATGTATGACAGTTGCTTGCGCTTAAGAACGGCTTTGATCGCAGCTATTTCTTTTTAGTACTTCGTGATTTATTAATCGATTGTTTTACTAGAACTAAAACAACTTCAGGTTTGTATTGTTGCTTCATTTTGCTCATACAGAGCGTACTGTGAAAGGCATGTTGTATGCTTAAATTCATATCCGCAAAACATTTGACGCATCTGTTTAAGTGGTGACCTTGGATAAATTTTAATTTAATGCCACTGGATGTGAACGCTACTAAAAAGCTCTCATCTGATAAATCGATTTAAATTATTTTCATAACTGATGGAAAAAAACGCTTGAAATAACCATTAGTTTAAAATGTTTACCTTTTACAATAGGGAATCCTACGTATAGAACGTCGAGGAGAAATAATGGGTTAATTACCGCAAAGCAGATCAAATTAAACTTAGTCAACGCATATTCTCTCAAAAGGATTTATTTAATACCTCTTTAATAAAGACCCCTTTCTTCTCCCCCTCTCCGTCATCCCCTTTCTGTCTTTTACTTTTTTCGAAGTTGAAACATCTTTGAGTGCAATAAATGTTTAACTACAATAAATATAAATCAATCTCAATGTGTGCAAATCCTATTCAAGGAGGGAGAGAGAAAAAAATCCCCAGTAAAAAAGAAAAATGAAGGAGGGGGGAGACCCCAAAGCAGCTGTTGAGCAGTAATCTTTTTTCGTGCCCTGTCACTCACCTTCATTTTAGCTCGTCACCGCGTTCCATACGACCCGTTTCACTGCGAAGCCGTTTCCCCACTTTCATTTCATTCCTAGTCCCTACTCGTCAGACCCCAACCTTGTCCAGATTTCTGGACCATCCCCTTGTAGTTATCCAAATAAAAGAAGAGTGCATGGATGTCAAATTGCCCTCAAAAACACCATGAAAGATTGATTTGCAGCACTTTTCTTTCGACTGACATTATTTCGGAGAAACCTGAATAGGAAACCCGCGAGCCTGGGATGGAATAAAGATGTTCTCTCTGCAGGAAAAGGGGGGAAACTGCCCATTTACACCCAGTCCATCAACCCAGGAAAAAGAGAGGAAAATAGAAAGAACTGTGGCTATTGAAAGAAGAGCTATATACACCTCCAAACACTGACACAATACTTATGCCTTTTATTAATATCCAATGAATATTAAACCGCTTAGTGGCACAAAATAGGAGGAATAGAAAATATATACTTCGCCAAGTGAGCTTTACATATTTTTGTGACCACGGACAATACGTTAAATAACATTCAGCTATACTTTCAAGTACTGCAATATTATTAATGTTCACAATGTGATGAAAAGCTAACGAAATCTCGGGCTGCTTTTTGTTAACCAAAAATGGGAGACGTTACTGTAGTATTCGCACAGAAATATTCTATTTTATTATATACATTATATATATTTTTTAAATGATCAGTTTTATAGTTTGGATCGGACGATATGGTTTCATTATAATGTATCTTCGACTCGAAATACACGTTACAATTTTGCGCGTATGTTATGGTTTGGCTGTAACATTCGGTATAGGAATAATTCGCAAAAGGTATATTCCCATATATCATATGAATAGCATGGTAAATTCTAAGTTACTATTTGTTTTTTTTTTCAATTACCATTTTTTTTGTTTTTTGTTGTTTTTTTTTTTGGAAGAAAGCTGAATGCATTTAAGAGCTCTGTTGCCCCAGAGTACTTTTGGTGTGATGGTGTTCTTTAAGAAGACAAAGTAAAGGATTTTTCTCGTCTGAAAAATGTTTAGAAGTAGACTGAATTCTGAAAACACAAAAACATTTTCTCGCTCTATCAAAGGCTATACATTCATCGGATGCACGCGTAATGAAAATATTTAAAATGAAAATGCTGATTCCATTAATTATCTTTATATGTTCCATGTAATGATTGTTGGATTTAACATCATGTGAGTATAATACTTATATATATTAAGAAGAATAGTGGGGCAGTGCCACAATATTATTACGACTTTTTGGGGGGCTTTATTTTCTTAAATTACACTTAAAATGCATCAAATTTGCTGACTCCCGTTATTTTTCTCTTTTGTTTATGCAGAGTGTGTACAGTAAACTGGATACAAAATAAACTATGCATATGTGCTGATAGTTTACAATTAATCCAATAAACGTGTTTGTTTTCATGCTGATAACTCGTTTTGCCTTTAGTTAGTTCGGGTTTTGCCACCGGTGTGCTAAGCGGAGGTATTAGGTTCCTTGGTGGAGGCAGCAGCGGGTGAGGATGCCTCACTGGTGAGCGCATGGTGAGACGAGGCTTGTTATTATTGCGGCAAGGTGGTTGTTGTATCTTGGACACCCCCCGACCCCCCTGACACCCCCCTTCCCCCAGTAGCCCCCCACCCCGCATCCACCGTGGGAGGCTGCCCAGGCCGCAGGCTTGACACCCCCCCTTCGCGCTACCCGCTCTCGCACACCCCCCTCCCGCGGCGTAACCCCG
>JAAGVU020000040.1:16864937-16889013 GCA_011763525.2 Mormyrus iriodes | reverse complement strand
CCCGTCCCCCCTGCCACCCCCCTTCCCCCCGTAGCCCCCCACCTCCGTTCCCCAAAGGAGTGGCCACTCAATAAAGGCTTGGCTCTTTTTTTCTGGTAGAACAAGTCTATAGAACATAAGGGGTGGGTCATTAATAACTAATTAGAGAGGGTCAAACCGGCGGCATATAAAGAGAACTGAGACGCAGCATTTCAACCAAGCCGTATGCCAAAGAGGAATACTATTTGGCAGCATATATAGATTACATTACTGTCACAGAGAATATCTAGCTTTCCATCCTTAGTTAATTTAGCTTACTACATTACTATAAACAAAATAAGTCGGGTTTAACACCTTATTTTGTTCCAATCAAATTTTACTTAGACTACTGACATGGGCTCGGTTTTGCCAGCAGAGGCTTTGGTACTGAAGTCTGGATTTAAACAACAGAGTCTGTCATTGTCTGAAATCATTACATCCGACATCCTCCACAGCTTTCTCTACGGTCGATGGAGAAACGTGCTCGGGGAACACCTTTTTGAAGAGAAAACCAGCAACATTAGTCCCAAGACAGCGTTCACCGCAGAAGTTCTGGCACAGTCTTTCTCAGGAGGTGAGTCGAACAATTTGATAAATTTGCGATTGTTTTTTGCCAGTATTTTATGTGGGTTATGTGATATTGGAGTCTAGTAAGTTTTTTAATGTATTGCATGTTAAATATGGAATATTTCATTCTAAAAACATTTGTGTTTACTATTTATTGTTACATTTATTCAAACTTTGCATCATATGCTTGTTGTACATGTACAATATACGTAACATCTTATAAAGACGCTGCTCAGGTACACTGGGGTTTTTGCTCTATCTTACCGTTTTCATCTAGTATGCTAAATATATTGTCTTTTTTATCTGTTAATTTACTCACAATAATTTATACTGCCATGGTGCCAACGTGAATTAGGCTATAAGCAACATTCGAATAAAAATCGTTCTTATAATCGGCAATTTATAAAACTTCAATAAACTTTCTCTGGCTCCCACTGACAGACAAAATGGATTTAAAAGTAAAAAACTTACACGGTACGCACTGTTCGAAAATTCTTCCCAAGGTCCCCGTGACTTTCCCATTACTGTTCTCCAGTATTTTCCCACTTTCACCCTTTATTTCCACCCATTTAGCGTATTAACCCATTTAGCACATTGATACCTCGCATTTAGAAGCTTGTTAGGCGTGTAACTGTTGCTGACTTAAAGAAGAAGGGAATTAAATTCATTTGGTTAACGTTGTGCTTGACCTGAGAAAGTTTTCCACTTAAACCGAGCACTATAGAGAATGAAAAGTCCCTTTTCTTTAAGATGTCCTGGGTTTTATCCCCCATTCATCAATCTCCGGACAGTTTCTTTTCCCTTGCTTTGGCAGCTATGGCGCGCCTGCACTTTTCCCTTTCTCTCTCCTTAAAAGATTGCTGTTCCTCCACTAATACACCGTGAAGGCTAATTCTATTGCCATTCACACCATGTCAACCATCTAATCGCCTTTCCATTTTTGTTAGAGAAATTCCTGGTCCTTTTAAACAAGTCCTCATTTCATTCAGACTAAATTTATTGCTACAAAGTTCTTAAAGGGATAATGAATTTGGAATTAGCCATTTCTTTCCAGTCGAGTTTAAAGAATGTATATCACATCTAAGGCATGGCGAATTGTTAGATGCCAAGTAATAGAGGACCATTTAACCCCGATCTTGGCCCAATTTTCCCGTCTCAGATATAATTCCTTTGATTTTAACATTAAATAACCATAAAAAGTTTTTTCCTTAGCTTTTTGAAAAGAGGAAAATGTATTCCAAGCACTCAGTCCATTAAACAATGTTTAACCTTATCCATTTAATCTCATTATCTGATGGAAAAAATATTTCGCAGCCTAGCTGAACATATCACAACCTGTTACTGTACTATAATACTGCTACAATAAAACGATTACGTGGGCCAACCAATATTATCAGTATTAGAATGTTTAAAATTTCATATAAAATTTCACATCAGAAGTGGTGTACAACATCGTCATTAGGAAAAATGTTGAGGTAAAAATATGAATTGCACTAACTTTAAGTTTTTTTTTAATATATTGATGTAGTAACTGGTATCATAGGTTTGGTCAAATACGCATTTGCATAGCAATTGCGATGCAAAAGTTGCTTGTGCGGATGTGCGCTAACCTCAAAACGTTTTCTTTATACTATGCGTTTATCGCGAGGCTGAGCAGGCTGCAGCAGCGCCTGATGCCTTGGGCTTGGCGACGCTTTACATAAATCCCGTACTTTACTGATAGCATGTTCTATCTGCAGAAGTTCAGAAGCTGTCGAGCCTGGTGCTGCCGAGTGAAGTAATCATCGCACAGAGCTCTATTCCAGGAGAGGGCCTCGGGATATTCTCCAAAACGTGGATCAAGGCTGGCACAGAAATGGGACCGTTTACCGGCAGAGTTATCACACCAGAGCATGTGGACCTCTTCAAGAACAATAATCTAATGTGGGAGGTAAGTTGCAGCATATTCAAGACAAACCAAAAATTCAGTATTTCAGGAAAAGGACGTAAAAATGTCTTTGGATCGTAAGTTATTACCGGGAATATGGACTTACTGTAAGCAGCTTCAGTACTTGTGTTGGAGCAATCGTTCTGAATGAAGTACACCATGATTTTCGCAGGTGTTTAACGAGGACGGCACCGTGCGCTACTTCATCGATGCCAGCCAGGAGGATCACCGCAGTTGGATGACATACATTAAGTGCGCCCGTAATGAGCAAGAGCAGAACCTCGAAGTAGTGCAAATCGGCAGCAGCATCTTTTACAAAGCTGTAGAGGTGATTTTGATTTCCTCAACAACCCAAACACTTGTCTTATTAATATATTTGTCATTTTAAAATTATTATCGTGCACTGTTAAAGTTCACAATGTTTGTTTGTTTTCACAGACCATACCCCCTGATCAGGAGCTTCTGGTGTGGTATGGAAACTCTCACAATACCTTCTTGGGGATTCCTGGTGTCCCTGGTTTAGAGGATGAGCAGCAGAAGAAAAACAAGAGCGGTGAGGCACTTTGCTTGAAGTTGCCAGGAGCAAGGGAGGGGAGGAGACAAGGGATTTGGCTGGACTGATCCTAATCATGGCCGTTCACAGGACAATAGAGTTCATTAGTGCATCCGGTCATTACCTTTCAGCCCTCTCAGATGTCACAGTAGGGAGAGTTTGTTTAAAGAGGAAGATAACTATCAAGTCAAAGCCCTTGGTCTGTAAAACTCCATTGTGCTGTAATATAGTTCACTACAGTCTAGTATAGTACATACAGAAGAGTCTATTTATTCTGTAACGGTTGGGCTTGCAGTTTGTAATCTCTTGATATAAAAATTCTTTCCCGTCTCCTTTTAGAGGAACCTGATATGTCCAGGTTCAGTGGGAGATATGATGTCCAATAAAGCACTAAAGTTCTCCGGTCCTTTCCCCACTATAACAGATGATTTCCACCTGTCTGATGGCTCCTCATCCTCATCGTCCTCGTCCTCGTCCTCCTCGTCAACAGCCAGCCGCATGCGCTGCGTCATCTGCCACCGTGGCTTCAACTCCCGCAGCAACCTGCGCTCGCACATGCGCATCCACACGCTGGACAAGCCCTTCGTCTGCCGCTTCTGCAACCGTCGCTTCAGCCAGTCGTCCACACTCCGCAACCACGTGCGGCTGCACACCGGCGAGCGGCCGTACAAGTGCCATGTGTGTCAGAGTGCCTACTCGCAGCTGGCAGGACTGCGGGCACACCAGAAGAGCGCCAGGCACCGGCCGGCAGGGACAGCCTCTGTGGTGGCCTTACAGGCTCATTCCCCACCTCCTCCCCAGATGGCACCCGTCCCCCACCCAGCCTCCCTGGTCCACCACATCCCCACAATGGTGCTGTAATGGAAGAGCACAGCTCGTTACAATGTGCAGACTGCTGCAGAAACAGAACATAAAGCGCTTTGCTGTATCTTTCAATATTTCTGATATGTCCCTTCTATGTTCACCGTAGCTCTGGGGTTTTTTAGGTCCTGACTGATCAATGAAAACAGATTTACTTTCTGCTTTAAATCAACAGTTCAGCAGGAGAAATTTGATGAACCAGAATATGTCAAGTCAGGTTCAGTCTTTGGGTTTAATGGAATGCACTGCACATTTTCACTATTTACTCCAATGGACAAATTAATGTATAACTTAACAGGAACAGACCCCTCCTGCCCCCCCCCCCCAGTGCTAAGTGACTACTGATATCAGTGTGTCATTAAGGATTATATGCAGTCTGTTGTTCTGTTAGTATGTTTAAGTATGTTGACTATAATCCTTATATAATCTTTATGTACCTCCCTACCAATATCCTAAATGATTTTATCATTGTTAATGCAAAGTAACCGCAGCATGGTTCTGATTTGGGTGTGAAAAATTATTAACTGTCACTTTGCAAAATCTATTGTTACTTCCCGAAGCATGAGACAATTGTGGTTTGCCGGACCATGCATTTCAGGGAATTATTATTGAACTGGTCTTCGTTTGCATGCAAACCTTTTTTACTGGTTATAGCATCGACTGAACCTGGTGCCATAACCATGCCAATTTCCCAAGCTCTCTTAAAGTCTGAAAAGTATATGAAATCCAGAGAACTTCTTAGGTTTATGGAAAGTGATTATTAAGTGATTAAAGTGGTTACTTATTTAGAGGGAGCAACAACCTACTGACATTGAGTGAAAAAATGACGACCCCTGGTGGGGTGACACAAGGGATTCCATTAACTGGGAATTGTATGCCCCTTGTGTACACTCAGGGTCATTACATCGCTATTAGCGAAGATGAATAAGAAATTTCAGATAAATGTAAATAAAAGAATATATAGACAGTGTAAATATAATTTTAAACTTGTGCTTTACTTCCACAAATACTGAATAGTCACTTTATCCCTGTACATGTATGTAAAAGTTTATTACAAGACTTTGGTATTATATATATTATGAATACTATGTATGCAGATGTAAATAACTGTATTTTCACCTTGTATTATGAATAAAAGAAAAATAAATGAGTTGCATGAGTGAGCATAGGTGTTTTTTGTGTATCTGTGCAAATAATATCACTTTACCATAAAAGAATGTATACAGTTGCAGAAACATTGCTCAAATGTATTTTAATTTGTATTGCAATTCGCTACAAAGTTCATTTCCAAAGATACATGAAAATACGTGTTCACACTGTGGTTTCATAAAAAGGAGTGAACTACTCGTCCAAATGAAATAAGTATGAATTATACTAACAGTTACTTTAGGCAAATGTTTTATTTTTAAGAAGAAATTAATTTTGTTCCAACCTAAAATATCCACAAAATATCATTTTTATGTGCATGAAAAATATATCGGTGATAATAACATTTGACCGTTTTCTTATTATGATGTATTTTACTAGATTAGAGGGCCAACTCAGTGTGTATTAAAAATACTATAACTGGTATCTAATTTAAACACATCAGTCCTGTACTGGACCGGTCTCTGGGTGCAGGGCCGGTCAGTCCTAAAGGCAGAGTGAGGCACGCACTGTCCTAGACAAAATTGAACCGGCTTTCTCCCCTGGAAGTACTTGCGCCCTCTGCAGTGCCAGCACAGAACCTCTATGCAATGTAGGGTGCCAACTTCCGAAGGGGCGCAAAGCTGCCAGCTAATTTCACTTTGTCTTGGATGGGGCGAGGGGGGGGTGCAATGTAGGGAGAGGGGAATGGTGTCAAGGACAATGTTAGGCTTGTGTGGTATTGCCTGGGGAATAGCTAGACCTTCTGGGCCCCTTGACAAGATGTCACTTAAGGCCCCCTGCTGCCTTACATTATAGGATTTTATAATTTTATGTATTCAAGGCCCCTGTAAGGTGCTGGGTGCCCTGAATCTGTTAGGGTATCCATGCCCCTCCGATGCCACCAGGTGTGACTAAAAGGAAAAACACTGTAAGCGTAGTGCTGACGAGAAGATGAGCAAATTTCAAAAACGAGCAAAGATTGTTAATAGAGGCGTCAAACGATAACTTCATATTGAGTATTTAAATCAAATTATACTACAGGTCATACTTTGTCCAATTGGGGTATCAAGGTGACCACAGTTAAAGTTAGGGCAGGGGTTTTCATGAACAAGATAAAAAAATGTGATCAAAGAAATAATAAGGCAATATAACTTCAAATCACCTTATTATTATTATTATTATTATTATTATTATTATTATTATTATTATTATTATTATTATGACCAATTTATTAATTGCGTGCTGAGGTGGGAACCACTGGCTTGGAGCATTTCCCATGGTACCACAAGGTCCACATGGTCCACAAGGTGGGGCTAGCTACCCGTGAATGAGTAACTTGTTGAGTACAAATCTCCTAATTCTTGTAGCTTCGATGATATACAAAATCCAAGGAGGGTTGAACCAAATAATATCTAGTGTGCTACAAATTCTATAAGTAAAAATAAATTTTAATAAATTAAATTTAGGTAATAGTCATAATTAATTTTCGCAACCACGTTGCTTTATTTGAACTATTTTATTTCTATTATTAAATTATTGAGTAAACCATGTTTGTAAGTTCACTTAAAACATTTTTTGGTTCACAGTTAATTTAAAGCATAATAAATATTTTATCCATGACTCAAACTTGTTCAAATATATTAAAATATACCCTTTAGTATACTGATTTGGGATGTCTATGCCAAACATCTGCAAAACATCTCCGAAATCACATTTATTTAAGTCTTAGTTTAATTAGATCATTAACAGAATTGGTTTTAATCTGATGCATTATAACAACAATAAAAAAATAAAATAATAATCATTATGATTATTGTTGTTATTAATATTATTATTATGGAATCACATTTCAGTTCACTAATCACAGCACCATTTGCAACTTTTTTGCACGTATAGAATTATAATCTCCATTTATAATATGCAAATGTAGGATGTCATTGTTATGTGTATAATGCCATAAAGCTTTTAGAATTATTTTTCCGGGCAAATTACACTGAACTGACGGAAAAGATTATATTTATTACACTAAGGTAGTAATTGGTAGTACTGATACTAGGTAGTCAATAGTATTTCAACATCAAAACTGTGATGAAGTGAACATGACTCTGTGACGTCTGCTATCGAAATATAATTAGAATAAGGCATTCATAAAGGCCAAACACCGCAAACGCGAACAAACACCATCGGCTGTCACACAAATCCACGTGACGGTGTTTGCAGAGCGCATGCGCCAATCGCGCTGGCTGACGTCGGACGTCACGCTGCCAGATGTTTATTCAACGGGAACATGGTGGTTCGCAGCACTACAGGTCAAACAAGCCTCCGGTTCCTTTACTTCTAAAGGGTTTAGAAATGACTAGCGAAAGAAAGCAACACGCGATCTGTCCATCGGCCCATTCACGACAAGTTTCACAACTTTTTTATCGCAGAGTTAGACAGTAGATAGAGGGACACGCAGTGGTACAATCTCGGAAGAGCGCTCCAGGTCCAGGTATACTGCGAGCCCAGGGCTGGCTCCGGAGTACGGGAGGACTGGCCACATAAGACATCTAAAGAGAATCACAAGTGCTCGAAGGGGTGGAGCTGACTCCTCCAAATCCTCAGGCCCTGCACGTTTGGGTCTGAAAGACTGAGGTCCTCTTTTTTTAGACTTTTTCTGAGAAACGTCGCGTCTTGTCCCTGTGTTACAGACACTGATTTTATCTGGTAGAAGAATCTTTGCCGTTTACCAGGAGGGAAGCGGTTAAGGAGTATGTGTCTTTACACGTAGTCTTTACCTGGCGATAATGCGACGTGTGAAGGGGGTAGAAGTGCTCAGATACTTAGGTGTTTCATCCACGCAGAGGGCAGGTTTTCTCTAATTTTATTGTCAGGTATCTACATGAACTATGCTTAGAGTGACTTCACAGCACACGATCGGCCACACTCGGATCAGCTTTTCAGGTGGTAGATCGCGTTTGTCTTTACTTGATCGGCGAGTTCCGCGTGCTAGTAGCGCAGGTTTGTGCACGCCAGTGTAGGTGCGCCTTCTGTACTGCGCGGTATGATGGGTTTCATAATGCTCACCAGAGATGACCCTAAACCAAGGATTTCACGGGAAAGACGAGCGGACACCGTCGTGAATGTGTGTAATTCTGGATGGTAGATGGTAACGAAATGCTAGTTCTGGGTTGAGTACGAGGATTGGAGGATCCGTGCTGTTAGGCGAAGGTCAAGCCGAGACACTTGGTCAAAACCACGCCAAGGAACGGTACTGTACTCCAGAACGCACATATATGTGTGAAAAAAGTTTTTTTGTTTGTAAAAAGGTACCAGTGTGGACGCTTGCTGTAAGAGAACGACTGGATATTTATTTGCTGCTCAAAAGAGCATAGAGAGATTTATATTATATATTCACTGCTGCCATGAGAGAAATATTTCAGGCGTTATTATAATCAAGAGTCTTTATTCGTTCTAAATAGACATGACTTTGCCGTGAGTACATCTTGAACAGAACCTTAGATGTTCAGTGGTGAAAATTAAAGGCATAGCAATAGTTAATCCTATAAACAGTTTTATTGTAGTTCATTTTTTGTAACTGTATACACTACTGAGTTAAGTTATTATTGAGGTGATTTGGTTTCACCATGATGTGTTCAAACCGTGCCTTTCTTTAGCCTTGGAGAATATGATTTTTAAACACATCCTCATCAGCTAAGTGTGCTCTATATACATAGGTAAATATTATTTTCAAGCAACCTTTTGTATGGTTGTTGATTATTTTATGTTAATATAATGAAAATTTCAAATCCGACCAAAACACATACTGATCATTTTTGGAAGATACTTGACTAAGTGCCTTTTAATGTATATTAGTGCCTTCTACCTCCTGAAATACTACAGTTTTGGAGACAAGTTTCAGTTGTTTTTTCTACTGACTTAAGTGAGGCCATATCATAGACCACAGTAGGAGATTTAATATGTGATGTACAGGTGGTGTATGTACTGACCTTACAGTCTATGCCTGTTGTTGCATCTGGGCAGCACAAATTTTAGCCATGATTAAGTATAGGATGCAGTCTTAGGCCCTCATGCACGCTAACAACCAAATGACGAATGGCGTGTTTAGGTGGCTCCGCTGCTAGAAGTTAGCCTGACTCGTATCAGGGTGCCAGCTCTGGACTCCCCATTGTGACACTTTGCGTGTGACCCGTCCGTCGGTAGCATACTGCCTTTATGGGGCAACAGCCAGGGAAGAGCGCTGGCGACCAGAGGAAACCGAGCCTGCCAGCACTGCACTTCATCAAAGGCGGGAAGAGGGAGCTGCCCCGGCAGGGACTGCAGCACTGCAACGTCTTTGAGGAGCACGGTAGGTGTGGCTAACTTCTCTCTTCAACTTGGGGTTGAGCCGCATTACACAGACCCCCTTTTTCCTTATGTTTTTGTGTTTGTTCGAGAACCTCAAAACCAGGGTCTGCTGGTTTTTGGTATGGCCACTGCTTTTAAAGCACTGCTTCACTTCACTGTCATCCTTCTGGCATCATTTTGCAGCTCTTCAAAGTTAATGGTTAAGGGACCCTAAGGAAACCCTCTGGTTTATTGCTGAATGTATTGCTAATGTTGATTTAAAACCTTTTTGGAATATTTCAGTATAAATCTGAGTTTTAGAATTTCAGGTTTCTGGTGTAGTGGGTTGTAATGTCTGATTGCCTAGTAATGGTGTCAAGTCACTCTTAATTAGCACAATAATCGTGATGATTGTGTACAATGCTTTAAAAATTAGCTGAATGTTTGGAAAAATGCATTTGTGTTTAAAAAAAAAACAAATTGAATTTGGCTGGAATGCAAACAAGCATAGGCAGTTTTGTAGCTAAGATACCCATTGACAAAATTGTACAAGGTTTCTGTTGTTTTGTTAATCTGATTTAGGGGTATGTGTTACAATTTCCATCAGCCCCTAAAAGTGCAAAAAAGCAGGGAAAATGGTGAGAGAAGCACTAGGGTGACCTGGAAGCCATTAGTGATGTCAGTCTGCCATTCAGCAGTAACTCGGCCACAATTTCTGCAATGACACAATGTACCTAGTGGGCACATTAAAGTATTACCTTTATACACCAGTCAACTATAACATTAAAATCAATGACAGGTGAAGTGAATAACATTGATTGTCTTGTTACAATGGCACCTGTCAAGGGTGCCATTAAATAATAGGCAATTGAACAGTCAGTTCTTGAAGTTGATGTGTTGGAAGCAAGAAAATAGGCAGGAGTAAGGATCTGAGTGGTTTTGACAAGGGCCAGAAGGTCATAGTGAGTTACAGGGTATGTCATGGCTTTTCATGAAGAAATTCTGTTAAATTAGTCTATTTTAATAATAAAGTTGTGCAACATCTTAACACTTTCCACCCAATTGTTTTTCTGTGAAGAATGTTTAAAGTTGTTAAAATGAGTCATTTTTGCTATTCTGAACTCACATACATTATATGGACAAACTTATTGAAAAATATCACCTTAATCATTGAATTTAGGTGTTTCATTCAGACCCATTGCCACAGATGTGTAAAATCCAGCACCTAGCCATGCAGTCAGGTTTACAAACATTTGTGAAAGAATGGGTCATTCTGAAGAGGCCAGCATACTGCGTGCTCAGTGAATTCAAGCGTGGTACTGTCATAGGATGCCACCTTTGCAATAAGTCAATTTGTGAAATTTCTTCCCTGCCTGATATTCCACGGTCAACTGTATGTTTTTTTTTTTTTTTTTTTTTGCAAAGTGGAAGTGTTTAGGAACAACAGAAACTCAGCCATGAAGTGGCAGACCATGTAAAGTAACAGAGCGGGGTCACCAGCTACTGGGTCACATAATGCGTAAAAGTCGCCAACGCTCTGTTGAGTTAATAACAACACATTTCCACACTTCCTCTGGCATTAACTGAAGCACAAAAACTGTGCGTTGGGAACTTCATGGAATGGGCTTCCATGGCCGAGCAGCTGCATGCAAGCCTCACATCACCAAGTGTAATGGCCAGCGTTGGATGAAGTGGTGTAAAGCTCTGTACTCTGGAGCAGTGGAAACGTGTTCTGTGGAGTGACAAATCACGCTTCTCTGTCTGGCAGTCTGATGGACGAGTCTGGGTTTGGCGGATGCCAGGAGAATTTTACCTGCCTGACTGCAATGAGCCAACAGCAGAGTTTGGTGGAGGAGGGATAATGGTATGGAGGTGTTTCGGGTGTTGGGCTAGGCCCCTTAGTTCCAATGATGGGCGCCCTTATAGCCCTTTCACACCAGGGCCGGTGTCTGTGCCATGCCTAAATTCTAGCCTGGACTTTGCATTCACATCAAAAATAACAGCAGAGCCAGGCTGAAAAAATATGGGCGGGTGCTCATTTTTCTGACCCCGAAAGATTGTTGGGCCAGAGTTGGGAGTGTGTGATGTCAGGAGCCGGGGTTAGAGTCATCAGAGCGGAAAGCAAAACTTTATGAAGCAATTCGGAGTGAGCTGGAGAAGGCAGGGGTTGTCATGAACAGGATTAAAAAATTTAAGAAAAAAAAAAGAATACAGGTAGTCGAAAAGAGAGCTAAATAAAAGCGGTGCTGGCTGCCCTAAAACCAAATATGGACCGATTTTTAAAATCATGGACACGTGTTTGTAAACAGACCTGCTAACCAGGTGACTGGAGCACTGAACTCCTCGACCACTTTGGAGAAATCGGGTAAGTTGTTATTTTTGTGTTTACTTGTTACTATGAACTGTAATTAACTTTGGTGTATGTCGGATGCCTTCCAAGGATCCATCAAACAACATAGCATATCGTTAAATGCTTGGTTGTGTTTTGTGTGTTGGATGTGTGTCGTGATTAGGGCTGGGCTATATATCATTGTAACGACAACCTAGCTAGCTAATAAGTTACCATTACAATTTGACTTTGATGTACCAGCCAGTGATACATAACTTACAGCTAAGTGCAGTGAAAATAACACTCAGTTGCTATCTTGCTGGTAATGTCATTAACTTAAGTGAAACTTACCTGTCTTGTCTTTCGTGTGCTTGTTTTAACACAGGTGAAGAGTATGCAGATGGGCAGCAGCATCACTTTTTACAGTAATTTATTCCATGCGAAAAATTTACATGTTTCTTGATTATATATGTATTTGTTAAATAAGCTTACCAAAATCTTTCACTTTTCTAGTCTTCAGTCTCTCTCTATTAAAGTAGTCCATTCATGCAGCCTGTGCAGTAGGTCCTTCAGCGACTCCTACTTATTTTATTTTGCTGATATAACAGGAAATTACTGTGCTTTTAAACCTTTATTTATTAATTTGTACATTATTTGTAGTAAAATTGTTAAAATGCACGGTAATTTCTTGTCATAGCAGCGCAAATGCAGATAAAATTAGTATGCATCAGTACTGTTCACAACAATTCACTGCCGCATGTATCACTTTTAAAGGTGAATGCGTACTTGAGTAACAGTTATTAACAAATATTAGCATGCTTGATTCGCAGCTCATCCATGAATGCATCCCTGATTGCGACAGGCCTTTTCACTGGAAAACACAAATGGTAGTTTGTGCTGGGCTGCTGAAGTGCAGGAGTAAACTGCTGGCAGATGTACTAAGATGACTTGTGTGATACTCAGAAATTTTGAGTGAGCTGCATTGGGCTCGACCCAGGTACAATAACATCTAAAGCTAACAATAACGTCTAAAGCTAACAATAACGTCTAAAGCTAAAAATAATGTAAGCATGTGCAGTAAATTAAAAAAAGTCTCACGTCCATCACACACACAGTCCTCCATTTTTGTCTTCACTACTAAAACAATACCCCTTTCGCAGGAACACACACGCACTTGCATCTTCGTTCTACCCTTTCGGCACCAAGTGCAGTGTGAATGCAAGCCGAGTTTTGGTGGGGCCGATTTCAGCTCCGGCCAAGCTCTGGCACTAGCACTGGCTCCGGCAAGAACTTCTTGTGAAAGGGGTATCGATGCTTCAGCATACCAAGACATTTTGGACAATTCTATGCTTCCAACTTTGTGCGAACAGTTTGGGGAAGGCCCTTTTCTGTTCAAGCATGACTGTGCTCCAGTGCACAAAGCAAGGTCCATAAAACATGGTTGGGTGAGTTTGGTGTGGAAAAACTTGACTGGCCCGTACAGAGCCCTGACCTCAACCATATCAAACACTTTTGCGATGATCTAGAATGGAGATTGCGGACCAGGCCTTCTCGTCCGACATCAGTGCCTGACCTCACAAATGCTCATCTGGATGAATGGGCAAAAATCTTGTGGAAAACCTTCCCAGAAGAGTGGCAGCTGTTATAGCTGCAAAGGGGGGATTAACTAAATATTGATGTCTATGGATTCAGAATGGGATGTCATAAAAATTCCAGTAAGTGTAATGGCCAAGTGTTCCAATACTTTTGTCCATATAGTGTATGGTTAAGCTCAATCAATGGCTCATATCACAGTGGATTTAGCTGAAATTTATGCTAGGTATGAATGAGGGCCTTCAGATGATATCCAGAATTTTGACTCTATATTTTTTCAAAAGGGATTAATGCTATTTGCATAACACTTTTTTTTAATAAGTACCAGTAGCTATACTGCACGTAGAAAAAATCAAGGATGTGCTGTTACCTTATTGTGAAATAATTTAATGAAAAAAGACAAATTAATGGCCAGTCCTGATAATAATGGCCTCCCCATGCGCTTCAATGAGTCTTGGGACCCATGACCTTGTCGCTGCTTCACGAATTGGCCCTCCTTGGACCACTTTTAGAAATCTGTCTCCGGAATGCAATGATGATTACATTTTGGAGACTCAATTAAATAATCATTACATTGTGGCAACAGATTTCTAAAAGTGGTCCAAGGAGGGCCAACCGGTGAAGCAATGACGGGGTCATGGGTCCAAAGGCTCATTGATGCACGTCCGAAGCAAAGGCTAGCTTGTCTAGTCCAATCCTACAGGACAGATACTGTAGCACAAATTATTGAAATGTTTTCATTCCAATCTGCTGCTGCCAGTGACTGGAATTCATTACAGAAATCTCCGACATTGGAAAAATTTATATCTGCCATGGCCTTTAAAAGCCTACTTATGGACATTTTTTATGACACTTGTAAATGTTCTATTTCTGTTTAGTCATTCTGTTATGGATTTTATTTTATTTTAATTTTGGTTTATTTATTTAAATTTTATCTTTTTCTTTATCTTCATTTTCGTTTTATTTTCTGGCATTTGCCAAGCTGTTACTGTAAATAAGAAACTGTTGTTAATACTTTACCTGGTAAAACAAAGCTTAAAATAAAATAAAAAAAAAGTTAATGCTGGCTATGAGAGAAAGGTGTGAGAACACACAGTGCATCACAGCTTGCTGCATATGGTGCTGTGTAGCCGCAGACCGGTCGGATTGACCTTGGTAACCCCTGTCTACAACCAAAACGTGCCTGCAATGGGCACACAGTCAGAACTGGACCATGGCGCAATGGATGAAGGTGGCCTGGTCAGATGAGTTACGTTTTTTGTTACACCATGTGGATGGTTGGGTTTGTGTGTGCATCATATGCCTGGGAAAGTGCTGGCACCAGGATGCACTAGGGGAAGCAGGCAAGCCAGCAGAGGCAGTGTGATACTCTGAGCAATGTTCTCTTGGTAAACCTTGGGTCCTGGTATTCATGTTACTTTGACACATACCATCTACCTAAACAGTTTTGCAGACCAAGTGCACTCCTTCATGGCAGTGGTCTCTTTCCTCAAGATAATGTGCCTTGCAACACTAAAAACTGTTCAGGAATGGTTTGAGGAACATGAAAAAGAGCTGAGGGTGTTGACGTGGCCTCTAGATTCCCCAGAAATCAATTGGATTGAGCTTCTGTGGGATGTGCTGGACAAACGAATCTGATCCATGGAGGCCCCACCTCACAATTTACAGGACTTAAAGGATCTGCTGCTAACATCTTGGTGCCATATACCACAGGACACCTTCAGACGTCTTGTAGAGTCCATTCCTCGAGGTCAGAGCTGTTTTGGCAGCATGAGGGAGACCTACACGACATTAGGCAGGTGGTTTTAATGATATGGCTGATCAGCCTATAGCTAATTGGGGGCAGCGTGTGACTCAGTGGGCTAATCCTCTGTGCCTGTGATCAGAAGGTTGCAGGTTCAAGCCACAGACATCTTGAGCAAGGCCCTTAACCCCCAGCTCCCTGGGTGCTGCTATGGGTGGCTGCCCTTCACGACCAGCTTGCTCTCACCTACAGAGAACAAACTGGGGGAGGCATAAAAGGGAATTTCCCCACTGGAATCAATAAAGTATCAATTATTATTTATATTATTAATTAGCAGTTTGCAAAGAAAAGCCAACAGGGCTGTATGCATATCACAGAGCTTTGAAATAAAATTTTTTGCTTGATATAATGGCAGCACAAGGCATAGCTGCTGTAGGTTTAGGTTCCTTCTACATTTTTTTCTTTAATGGTTGTAGTTGCAGGACTTGGAGGTAGTTCATTGAATCTTGTGATTTTGACTTCTGTACTTTGAATCTGTACTTTAGAACGTATAGGTCATAAAGATCACTTACAATTTTATGTCGGTGTTTGGCTCTTTTGGGAGAATGATTTATCTGAACAGATGTGCATATACAGGGCTGTTTGTGAAGTTGAGACCCTTCTCTTCCTTGTCCCGTTGCCACTTCACCAGAGCAGGAAGAGCGCTTGCGACATAGAGATGGAATAAAAGGGGGAAGAGGAACAAGATTACTGCCCCCTGCTGTACCTATCTATTTCAGGATACTCCCTCAGTGCTCGCGGTTCTGAAAAAGCTTCATGCCCAGATTTATTGTATTCAGGTTGCTTATTCTAGCTTCCTATTGTGGACACAGGAAATCGTCTTCTCTGTCCATCTGTTCTGGCTCATTACCCCCCTAAAGAACAATAGCTTGAAAAGCCAATCTTTGTCAGATTCTGTAAAGGGCTTTTTGCATTTCTTGTCCAATTGCGTAATTGACATTTATAAGTGAACTCCAGTTATTGTATTCCCCAGCCTTTGGGGAATACATATGGTTTCAGCACTGGTCTGCTGCTGCTGCTGCAGACACTGTAGTATGCAAGCTAATAACAAAAAACCATTTGGCACATCTCTTTCAAACTTTGCATATGCATTGTACAAGGGTGAGAAATAAAAAGTGCATGTTGGTGAAGTGTCGAGCAACTTTGTCATAAATATGAAATCATCCAAGTTGGCATCATTAAATATATGATCTGTGCAGATTACAAAACACTTACAATACTTACACCCTTTTTTTTTCCAAATTTGCGTGGAGCAGTAATGATGTGCTTATGCCGTTGTTTGACAACATTAGGCTACCTTGTGAATGTGTTGTGAAAGTCAGGTATTAAACCAACTTCTTGTCAGTTATAACACTAACAGAGACGTGACTAGGCACTAGCCTGTGCCTATGAAACATGTTTACTTTCTGTGATTTTTAAATTTGTTTAAATTATCTCTATAACATTTGAGATAAACCTTGTGCATGAGATTCTTTCCTCCAGAATTGTCCAATTTCAGAGGCAAAAATGTATAACAAGTTACTGTGCGTCTCTCATCGGATACAGGCCTCTGCTTGCTGTCTTTGATTTATGGCAAAATGAATGGAACCTGTTTTTTAATCGTTTGTAAAGATTGTGCACAAAAATACATCCCAAATAGATTGAGTCTGCTCATGAATTATTTCACCTCTATATTTAACGTGTCATTCATTTGATGTCTCAAATAAAGTCTGACAGGAAGAACACAGTCTTACTGCTTCCTTTGTTTGTGAGCTCAGGCTTTTCTGGATGGGCCTGAGCTACTGCCAGTCTTTGTGTTTAATGTAAGTTACTATAGATCAGTGTTTCCCCCTCCAGTCCTTTGGGACCCATGGTCGGACCAAGGTTTTCCTCCCTCCGAATTCCCTGACAGGCGGTGCACATTTTTGCTCCCTACCTACTGGGAACTGGGACAGAGCAAAAATGTGAAGTCTCTGTGGGTCCCTGAGGACCAGATTGGGAAACACTGCTATAGAGCATTGGGGTGGTGTGTGGCTATGAGGGTTAAGACTTTCTGCCTGTGACTGGAAGGTTGCTGATTCAGAATCTTGAACCCTTAAGCAGGGTCATTAACCACAAATATTGCTCTAGGGGTGCTGGGTATATGGCTGACCCTGTCCTCTGACGTGGGGCTAGTTGCTAAAAGTATAACGATATTTACGATGATACAATTTTCATCTATCAATATAACAAATGCTCAAGTTTAATAGAATTTTAGACCCACCGTGTCAACAGCTGCACATTGACAATGAAATGAAATGACGTCACTTTCTCTGTGACTGCTTGTCAGGCCCTACAATGGAGCACAGGTGCAGACATAGCCAAAAAAACACAAATGGGGGGTTTATTGAACAAATAAGAGAGTGTAACAGGGTCAACAGGCAGACGAAGGAGAACGCAGTCAAAACAACAGGACAACTCACTGGGAGAGCAGCTAAGTCCAAAGCATCCTGTCCAATAAGGGTAATCCAGTGAAATCCAAAGCGAAGGTCCACAGTAAAATTCAGTCCATGAGAATTCCAGATAGTAATACTTTGCAGAGAATTTAGAAATGATAGGAAGGATGAGACTGGTGGCGTTTTGGCGGCGCTGACTAAAATAACCTGTTCACCCTGTACCTCAAATTTTTGCTATATGAAATGCTGTTTTGTAAGTGTTTGTCATGTTCTGATGATAAAGCAGCATGCGGCTCAGTGGGCTAAGCTTCTGTGCTTGTAACTAGAAGGTTGCTGGTTCGAGCCTGGCGTCAGCACATCTGTGGGCCCTTGAGCCCCAGCTCCCTGTGTGCTGTTATGGGTGGCTGCCCTTCATGGCCAGCTTGCTCTCTTCTACAAAGACCAAGTTGGGGGAGGTGTAAAGAGAATTTCCCCATGGGGATCAAAAAGTATCTAATAATTACTATTAATTTTTAAAGAATAGTCTAAAGCCACAATTAACCATCTGTTTCTTCGAATTTCACTTGGGAGTAAAAATCAGCCTTTAAACTGGAAAGAGAGAACTATTTGAGATTAATTGTGATAATTATCGGTATGGGCTGATCTGAAAATCATTGCCATAACATTTTTGGCTGTATCACCCCGCCCTACTCTGACCCCAGGGTTCGCTTTCAGGTGTGCATGTGTGTGGAAAAGATCAAATAAGATATGTACCACTGAATTTCATTCTTCAATTTCGCTTGTACGCTGCCAGTGAAAAAGACATTCTATTCTAGCAGTTCAGTTGAAACACAATGTAGCCCTGATGAGCTTTTGTTTTAAAGCTGAAGGTCAGTGCGTTGTTTGTTCATTTGATGCACAGGGCTTTCATTTGCAACCCTTGAATTGTGAGACGGTCCAGCATACCATCATTATGTGGTTCAGCGTTCTCTGAATACCTCCCTTTTATTCTGACTCACAAAATGGTCTTTAATCTGCTACTTTCAGAATTGCAGTTCAGTTCATGACTTACCTTGCATTTTAAAAAAAATAAAAATATATATATATATATATAATATATATTACATATATATTTCACATCTGAGCTTCTAGGATGAACTTGACATACCAGAGAACCTTTCATTCTTTTCTATAATCACTTAATTTGGTTGTTCTAATAAGTTAATGAGTAAACGTGTTAAAAAATAATAGTAGAAAATTAATAATGTGGGAATGTGGCAGTCTAGCCTCTGTAGTAAATGGTGCCATATTTTAAATTTAATGCCACTGAAATTAAGTTGGTAACACTAGTAAAAGTGATCTAAGCTGATAATTTTCTTTATAACCACAGTAGTGGTGATTTTCAGGAAGCATTGCATTATCTCTGTCAGCTGTACTTACTGAGCTTCAGGTAGCCAAAATCCATCCGTGTTGTTTCCACCACCGCACTAGCCCAGGACATGCCAGCGCTTGGCCATGCCTGCTCACTTTCCCACAGACATTTCCTGAGATGGATGGTTCCAACAGCAGGCTTTGTGATTCAAGCCTGTTTCTTTGGCACTGTGGAATCCACACATCATTTGACCTGGTTACCGGGGGCAGTTAAACTCAAAGCCCTGATTATATTGAAGCAGTAAAAGCTCATTGGACATTCTAAGTATATTTTTGCAGAGTTAGAAAAGCTAATAATGTAATGCATTTGTAAGAATGCAATTATGTAAGGCCTTAATAAGAATTTTCTTTAGTAGTTTTCTTTAGTAGTGAACAGCGTTCTCTGCCGTTAACCTACAGAAATTGTAACTGCTGCTAGAAACACTGTGTCCGTCCAGCAAATCCCTGGTTGTGAATTTAGGAATGTTAACATAGTTTAAGAAAAGTATGTCTGCGGCCACAGACACTAGTGAAATATTGACATATTAGTGAGTTGGTAGGCCTTTTCCATGTCCATCTGAAATTAATATTTACCCAAATTAAAGTCGCAAGAGTTAAAATGTACAATTAAGGACAATGTCAGGAAGTCAGTAGCTTCTGAAGAGCTGAAGTTTTAATGTTTTTTTCCAATGTTAAGAAATGTGTTGTAACAAGTATGGAGGCTGTTTGTAATGCAGTACAGACAGGAAGCCAGACTGGGAGGAGGAGAGAAGACTGTAATCCTTGAAAATGTTTACAGTTGGCTCTTTGTTGAAACCACAAAAGTGCTGGGCACCATCCTGTGAAGTCATTTTGCTTTTAAAAGCTGAATACGAATGCTGACAGAGGACAGGGCTGTTGGGGTTGCTTTTGAGATCAGTGTTGGTTTCTCTACCTCCTGATAACACAAGGTTCTATTTTTCATTAAGCGAAGGGCCAGTTTGTACATGTTTTACAGTTGTCTTTCGATGCCTAGTGAACCCTGTGGTGAGCAAAGTAAAAGTAACTTTTATGGGTGAAACTCGTCCGTAATGCGGTTTCTTGGCCTAGTCACCCATAACAAACTGGAGTATGTCTATTGCCAAGTATTCCTTCACATTGTCATTCCCTGGTGTGGTGAAGCAGTGACTCGCATGCCTGTTTGCATTCAGTAACTGACTCCGGGTAGGTGTGTGCAGTGCTGCTTTTTGGATACCTTTGGGATGTGCTGCTTGGCTTCCTGGGATTTTCTCATAGGTGGCAGTAGAGATCTGTTATGTAAACCCCAGGATCAGGGCAGTGTTGACCTCAGATGTGAGTTTCATGGCTTGGATTTTTTATTATTCTTTTTTTTAATGTTTGTTTTGGTTGCATTTTTGATGTGCCTTGTGCATACAGAACTCACCGCCACATACTCACGCCATAATTTTGTCATTTTGTGGCACTTTGTCCGCTGTCACAAACGTTAAGTATGCCAGAGTTAACTTGACTATAAAGAGTACTGGGCCCAGCACAAGGCTCTGTGGTGCTCCCCTGCTTACGTTTCTGGCCTTTTGAAATGACATGATGGCACCTTTTGAAACCGAGATGGGTATCTCTGCTTGTTCACAGCCAAGGATTCTAGCTCTTTCTAGATGGATTTTTTATGTTGAATGTTATGGAATGGCTCTGTGAAAAAAGCTTTCAAACTCTCAGCACCCTTTTAATATATTAAAAAATCATTGCGTTAAAATACATCTGCCAACAATCAGTGGCTTCATCTTAAAAAGTTAGTATTCAGCAGTTAGTTTGCTGAATAGAACTAAATGACAGAGACCTAATAGCTGTAATTGTTTTATAGTTGGTAGGGTTGGTCCCATTCCCGTTTTTTGTGGATTGGCGTAACATTAGCTATCTTCTAATCTGTGGGTAGTGATTTATGAAGATGGCTGGACTCCTATCAGCAGCTTCAGAAGTGACTGTACCATTTGGGTCATGGTATGTTACTACTTGTAGCTCAACCCTGTAGTATATTGTTTTCAGATGTTCTGTTATAATGCACAGAATCTGAATCCTGGTCTATTAGAAACTGTATTGGTTTCTAACGCATTCTCTTAGTTATTGTTTTCTCTTTTTTGAGTGGTAATGTTTTTTAAACTCTGTGGAGGCTCACAAACTAATTTTGAGTCCTGGCATTTTTGACATAACTCGATTAATTTTAATAAACAAATTGATCTGAACAACTGACTGTTGCTAACTTTTAACCATATGAACATTGCATTTTTTTAATCTACATTGTTACGTTTAATGCTGCTAAAATAATATATGATCGTACTACTGCACTTTGTTTCACTATTCAGATATATACTGTATCATATATGATTTATAATATTTAGTATTGATGGAGTAAGCACACAGTTTTGTTGTATGTGTTCATTGACAAAGATATTCTGTTCTAATGAATGATAGCTCAGTCTCACTAGAGAGAAATGCTTTGCTCTCAGACTAATAGACCTAGCTAAGCATCATCATTTTTATTGAACTGAAGTATGTCAACATTCAAAAGTTAAAACTAGAAAAGATGCTGTCGGAACGAAAACAGTGTTCCCCCAATAGACCTGTCACCCCCTCCTTCCTGTCTAATCCCTCTCCCAACCACTACAATTTCTGGATGGATCAACTGAAAATGTGAAACTCAATAAAGGTGTTTTTACGTGAATAAGCGGCTACTGAAGATGGATGGATGGATGGAGGGGAGTCTTAGTTGTGACATGTATCTCTGAAATTACACCTATTCATTTGTACAGACTTTCTACACCAATTTGGTGGTTAACTGTATTTAATATCCATGTCTTAAAATGTCCACCCCTCCATCCATCCATCCATCTTCAGTAGCCGCTTATCCTATACTGGGTCACAGGAGGGCTGGAGCCTATCCTGGAGACTACGGGCGCAAGGCAGGGAGCAACCCAGGATGGGCCGCCAACCCATTGCAGGGCACACCCACATACCAGCCATTCACACATGCACACCTATGGGCAACTCCAATCATGTTTTTGGATTGTGGGGGAAACCCGGAGTACCCGGGGGAAACCCCACGATGACACGGGGAGAACATGCAAACTCCACACACATGGAACCCTGGCAAAGATTAGAACCCAGGTCCCAGAGGTGAGAGGCCACAGTGCTGTCTTAAAATGTCATTTATACTATTTATATTCTTTATTTTTCTAAATATATTTGTGTTCTATTTATTTCTCAGTCACACTAAGACCAATATTTTCCATGAAATAACAGTAAGAACTGTAACAGACACACCAATGGTCTAACTAATGACGCTTTTCCACTGCTGATAAGAACCGAACCGTACCCAAGCCGATCCGCGAAGAGAGTTTCTATTGTAAATTATCAAAGTTGTACCCAAGCTGTACCCGTGCTGACATGGTCCTGCTTACTAGCAGGCCCGAAAGCATGACTAAACCAAGCTGGTCATGTTACAACCATCTGATTGGTCAAAATGTACCAAGACCAGAACAAACAGGTGATCTGCGCCAATGTGCGTGGATTAGTATCGCACGTTGCCATGTATTGATGCATTTCCGATATCTCAGAAGTTGAAAATTTCCAACCTCCTATTTGAAAAACTACTATATAATGGCCAAATGGACTGAATTCATAACACAAATTTACACAAGCTAATGCTGATTCCACTGGTGTTTTATGCTGACATACAGTGCCTATAAAAAGTATTCACCCCCTTGGATGTTTTACCCTTTTATTGCTTTTATAAATCAATCATGATCAACATAATTTGGCTTTTTTGACAAAGAAAAATGACAAAAAACCCCCTTTAATGTCAAAGTGAAAACTGATTTCTACAAAATAATGACAAAATAAAAATATGTAACATAAATATGTAATGTAAAATATGTATTCTTCCTTGCAAACCTGTTGCTCTGTCAGGTTGCGTGGGGATCAGGTGTGAACAGCCCTTTTCAAGTCCAGCCACAAATTCTCTATCAGATTGAGGTCTGGGCTTTGACTTGGCCACTCCAGAACAAATCATGTTCAATCGTGATGTTCATAGTGTTCTAACTTTGGGAATAAACGTATATTTATAACGCTACACTAGTTGTTGATGAAGCAGGATCAGTATGCATACAAATGGAAAAGAAGCTGACAAAAAATGACGATGTAATCCCTGGACACCCTATCACCCGCCACACCCCAACCTCTGTCTCTAGCACTCTACAGTGGGCTCTGGCAGTAATCAATTTTTTAAACCATCATACTGTCTAGTATATTTTACCAACAAATATATGGCAGAAAGCAATGCATTGACTTGATTTTAGAATATTCAGAAAATCATTTTGTGCCACTGAGAACCACTGACCTGTACCTTGTTCCTGGGAAGTTTTCAAAAAAGATTCATAGAATACTGTACTCACAAAACGGTTCCCTTTCTGCTCTCTGCAGCCTCCTAGCACTGCTGCTTCAATTTTGGTGCAGTTTCCCTCTGGTGTATCAGGTACAGATTTTATCCATATAATGGTTTTGTGAAGTGATAATAGGATCCATTAAAGATCAAACTGAGTAAACTGAGTAATAAGATCAAATATAGTTACCTTGTTACCAAGGGCAAGCATCTTCTGCAGTCACCCTTCCCTTTGCTCCCACTAAGCGGCACTGGTTCAGTTTTGGTGCGATATGTCTCAAAATTTGAACTGCTCTAGATCTTTATCCATACAGTGTGTCTGCAAAGTTCCAGCAAAGAGTTTTTGAGTTATCATACTGATATGATAGTGTCTGAGGCTGCCCTTATCTTTGCTATCATTATGCAGCGCTGCTTCAGTTTGGGTGCGATTTGATTTGGTCCAGATCTTTACTTTTACAATGTGTCTGCAAAAGGTGTAAAAAATCAGTCAAATATTTTGAGTTACTGTGTTCATAAGACCAAGTGTTTTCTACAGCTTCCCTTTCCTTCCTTTGATCCCACATAGCGCTGCTTCATTTTTGGGGCAGTTTGTCTCATAATGAACCTAGGTGTGAATCTTCATCCATATACAGTTATCCCTCATCTATCGTGGGGGTTCCGTTCCAGAACCCCCCGCGAAAGGTGAAAATCCGCGAAGTAAAAACCATATGTTTATATGGTTATTTTTGTATATTT
>JAAGVU020000040.1:16852349-16864837 GCA_011763525.2 Mormyrus iriodes | reverse complement strand
TCCCGTGTATGAAATCAACAGGGCAAACCAACTGAGGAAGCGTGTACCAGAAATAAAAAGACCCATCGTCCGCAGAAATCCGTGAACCAGCGAAAAATCCACGATATATATTTATATATGCTTGCATATAAAATCTGCAATACAGTGAAGCTGCGAATGTCGAAGCGCGATATAGCGAGGGATCACTGCAATGTTTTTCTGAAGCATTAGTAAGACTCATCAAATACTTTTTAACTTATCATATTCAGAAGGTCAAAAGTCATCAGAAATCACTCTTCCCTTTGCTGCCGCTATGCAACGCTGCTCCAGTTTTGTAGAAATTTGTCTAATAATGTGTAAAATAATGTTCCAGTTGTTCACCCATACAATATGCTGGCAAAGTTTGAAAAAGATACTTTTCAAGTTATCGTGCTAACGAGAAAATGCCGGTGGTGGTGGCAGTGGACCTGTCCCAAAACCATATGTATTCCCTGTCCAGGGAATACAATAACAGCAAAGAGACCAATAAATTGTTCAGAAGCAAAAAGAAGCCTTTGTTTTTTTTTGTCTGGAAACCTTCTCTGCCTGTTGAAAAATCCTCCATTGTATCACTGTCTAGCATCTACAGCTATCCACTTCTAATACATATGACCCATACCCATTTTATCATGTCAATCTAATATTTACCAGTGAATTTGTATTCCTGTTTTTATTACTAAGCGCTAACTCTACCTTATTGGAAATGTAACTTTTAAACCAATTTGCAATCATTAAAGTTGGATTGAAGTTGACTTAATGAAAAAGGGCCTAGCTTAAATGTGCTTTGCATCCATGGTCTATGATAGAAAGTGGAGAAACTGCGCTTTCCTTTTGGCTAAAGTCAGTGCTGTGGTCAGATTTGTAATGTAAACAGAATTGATATAGTCATTGTTTCTGTATATGATGGTGTATGTTTGATCGTGTTACGTTCCACTGTGCACTTCAGTAGCTTCTCCTTCCATGAGGCACTTCTCTTCCTCCGCGTTTTGGACGGTGTCGTTTATTTATAGAGGCACCTGTGAGGTGCACAGGATGTTTAACCAAAGAGTGCGTAATTGCCTGGGGCTCCTGCCACAGCCATAGGGTATCCCTCCACAATACCTGGAAATGAGGAACGGAGCCGAGATAAAGAGAGGCTTTAGCGGAAGCTTGAATCTGGAGCATCGGTGTGGGAAGGTTAACGCTCTGAGGGGCTCCTGGGCAAAGGGAGGCCCTGATCGCTCCTCTACTCCCTCCTTTTGTGTGCTGATCAGAACCGGGGTGGGGGGGGATGTGGTGCAGTTTGCTTGGACTGAAACGTTAATTTCACTCAAGACTGATAGTAAGTTCATTTAAGTTCAATTTTGTACAGACTGTAAATCTATTGGAAAGTGAGGTAAATGTAATCCAAACTTTGAACTTGCTTTCAGTTTTCTCAAAAATGTTTTTCTTTGACATTATCAGAAAAACTGTCCAATTTCATATTTAAAGTCACTGTAGGTTTATGCGTTTTGCACATTATCAGTTTTAATGTAATTATTAATACATTCCACGTGATATGTTTGTTTTCGCTAACAATGTCTTACAGGAAATAAAACATACATTGCTAGCTAGAGTGCTGTTTCCTCTCCGGTAAAGTACCATTCTAATACGTCTATGAGTCATTTTGTTAATGAATAATGAATCACCTTTGTACTCTGTGCACTTACTGACTTAACATAAGAAACAAGCTGACTGCAAGAGACTCATATCTCTGTATAATGTTCATTTTCTATTTGTTGGTGTTTTCTTTGAATTTTTATGGTTCTGTTATGCAGTGATGCATCTTTTCTGTTTTAGAACCTATACAGAGGATAGTGAAATCTATACAGGATATATTAGCTAGCGTTTTTGCTTTGCTGGATCGCCCGTTTGCTCACTCCACTCACAGACATCCTAACCTCCAGTCTGCAGTGGTGCTGCTGCGTTTGGACAGCCTGCTCACTATCAAATGGTCCGCTTTGTGTGTACAGAAGGCAGATGGTGCTTCGTGCTGTGGGTGGAGTTTAGGCAAGGGAGTAGAATAACATGGAGCGCGGGGGCCCAGAGAAGGGAGGACATGGTGGGGAGTTGGAGACGGGAGGACATTGAGCTGGGCCACTTAGGTGAGGGCAAGTGAGAGTGTTTTCATTTGCTGGTGGGGAGGAAATGAAGAGGGATGGCTTAGCTGGGCCCGACAAGCTCCTGTAGGTCCATTTTCCAAGGCACAGAGTCCATTTCGGTTGTGGGGGGCATCACTCATGGAGGCTTCCCCAGCCCACTTTTTGCTTTCCAGCATGTCTGACCAGGCCACTAAAGCGGAGTGAAGTGCCGCTTCTGTCCCATGCCCTTTCTCGAGTGGCTTCCTATTCTCTCTAAACGTGCTAAACACTCCAGTGAAGAACAGAGCAGGAGCACAGCCGTGTCTGCCGCCCCTGGCCTTGACGCTGCACAGCGCACCGCCTTTCACCTCGAAAATGGTACTGCGATTGCCATTGCTGTTAATCTCCTTCTGCAATCAGAGCTCTCGCTTTCTAGCTCTCCCCCTAACCAGCTGGGGAAAAAATACCTGGATTTAGTTGTACTTAAATACTTAATACTGGATTTAGTTGGGTTTACAATCCTTGTAAGAAAAGTAGTAAAACATTTTAGTACATTGAAGATATATGCTATGATCTCTGGGGCTTATGAGTACATTCTGACCCATCACAGATACCCCCAGGGTGTCAGGATGTCCTCCTGTAAAATGGAGTGTGTTTTATTAGTATACATATTTATTCAGCAGATGTTGATGCAGAAAAGTGATCGATGCTGCTTATGGTCTCGTATAATGATAACTGTAAGTCTGTAAAAAAGTAAAGTGCTGCTCTATGTGAATGAAAAGAATTCCTTATTCCTTTAACGGACATTATAAGATAGGACAAGTGTGACCCGCAGTGCTAGGAGCTCGTCGTTAGCATTGCTAACAGCCGCTACTCCTGTGTGTATCACCCGCAGAGGGCTGCCTGGTTCGCTCTCAGTATAGCCCTATTTCAGGGAGCTTAAAGCCTAACAGATGTGTTCCCTGCAGTCCTCATGTACCTCATGTATGGGCTTTAAGATCCCTAGGCTTGGCACTATTGGCAGCTGGGGTTGGGGGCAGGGCTGTGGGTGGGATCTGTGGCCAGACCTGGGCTTGTCGGGAGCCCCGCGGAGAAGGCAGGGTGATAACGGGGGCCACTTGGGGGGGCATCTGCTTTCAGGAGAGATTCCAGCTGCGTTCCTTCGCTCTTTGCCCCCCCCACCCCCCAAGCCCTGTTATAGCAGACGCCTGCCTGTACGTCTGTCGTTTTCATCATATGCGGTCCAGTAACCACATGTATGCCAGAACTCCTTAAAACTTTTAAATCCGTTCTTCTAAACTGACAATCGGTATGTTGCATCTCCTTGTATTACCCTTATATCTGCAGGGACCGTACACTTTATAGGAACACAGCAGAGATCTTGTAAATAATAAGAGGCAGAAGGTAGAGTTATACCAGGCCTGGAGGAGATCTTAATCCGTTAGTCACCACTAAGAATTTGCGGGCATCTATTTTGAAATTTGATACATTGAAGATTCCACTTAGACAGTTCCTGTCTTTTTCGTGGTACAAAGTACAGTCAAAGCCTGAAATGAGGAGGTTTGAGGATAGATTGTGCCACTGGATGTGTTCACCCACATACGAACATTTTTTCAAACTGACTCTCCCTAAGGGACTGTGGGTAAAGTTCTGTGGATAGGGACCTTACTGAAGCAGAGCAGACAATGGTGGGGTGATTGCTTAGCGTCTGAGGGCAAATGCTGAGGCTGAGGAAATGGTGGCAGATGGGAAGTAATCTGGCTTCTTATAAATGCCAAGCTTCTTGGTGGAGTGGAAAAATAAGGTCAGGAAGCATAACAGTAAAGGTGTTAAGTTTGAGACCTTCCCTTGGTTGGCAAGTTACAAATGCTATAAACCTGTAAAAGGAACATGGGGTCTGTGAGGACGGCTGCTGTCAGTAGTGCTGTTTCTGATCCCCTCTGTAGTTTATTTGGGCTATTTAAAGATACGTATTGACGTATAATACTCATCTCTTGATGATTTTGCATGTGAGAATACAGTACAGGATAAAGGGGTTGCGGTTCTTACCATAAAGTGCTCTCTAAAGCTGTTTAACACACTTTAACTGCACTCTTGTGCAAGTTTTGTTGCCGTCATGCCAATAAAGAGCTCTTGGCTCTGAGTGTGTCCATAGTGTTTTAGTCAGTGTGGAAGTATCACTCGTGTATGATTGGGGGTGATGTGACCCGCATCTGAGGGAGGAATGTGTCCTAGGCTTGCTGTGTTTGCTTCTCTCTGCTTGGCCCTGATGCGAGAGCCAGCCCAGTGCTGAGTGACGCCTCGTATCTCCATGGCTGGGCCTGTATTTGTTCCTCTGCTATGCTGTGTGTCATTCTGCAGGTCACATTTTGGATTTAACTGATTCAGCATTTTAGGACCTCTTACCAGAAATGAACTTGTTTGTCTGGAAATCCATTTGAGAACCTGTAATGCTGTGATTCCCTTAAGCAGACTTTTCAATCTTTCTTGAGCCATGGACACCCCACCCCCCGCCCCCCGTGAAAATAGACTAGAGCTGGACACCTCCAATGCGTGATTACATAAGAAACCATGTCTGTGTTGATAAATCCCTGTTTTTTTCCAAGTGGCAGAGTGACAAAATTACAGTCTGTCTACTAGATAAATAAAATTGGTTTCTGGGGAGGTCTGGCTGCTTAAATCGTATAATTGAATCATTGAATGTTCTGGCCTCCGATAGGTCTACCATTAGAAAACGGCATACCGTTGCGTTTCCTTGTTTTCCAAAAAAGCCCATTGGTGAAACATGGTGATATTTGCCCAAGGTTTCTTTCCTTAGCACAGTGTATAGGAACTGGTGGGTGGCACTATGTGATTCCATTTGGTTTAAAATGAGAGCTTCCCTCTGTTGTTTCTGCTGCTTAGTATGCTAATTTTTTCAAATCGATTGAAAGTTTTAGGGAGCTTATTTTTTTTAACCCTCAATTCAGATGGAGGACTTTTGTTTGAGAGCTGTTCAAGGCTGCAAGAGCCGGTCAGGCCCTTAGCGAGATTCAACCTGCCTTGACGTTGAGCCCGTGCCCCTTAACCGCTACACTAGCAGTCATGAGCATTTAAGACCCCGAATGGCAGGCAGACCACTATAAAACGCAGTCACTCCTAATCATAGGCACATTTTCAGCTTCTTTTTCTTCCATTCTGTGGAGATGTTTGGGGTTGGGGGGGGGGCTTAAAACTGTCCTGTTTACGTCAGCTAGCTGTTAACACACTGAGAGCGATGTAATAAATCGCAGCACTGATTCTCATATGAGTTCACTGCAGAATTATGTGCCTCGTGTTTTTCTCCTGCCCCCTTCATTTCAGCTCCGGCGTCCGAGGTCAGGGCACAGAGTCGGCTTCCTTGTTATTTCCACATTGCTGAGATTGAGAACTTCTTGCATTCGTGTTATGAGGGGAGTGGGGACAGGGGGACAGATGTCAGAATGTAGCACCCGTGTGACAGATTGATTAAGGTGAATAATGACCATAACCCCCTCCCCCCCCCCAAGATTCTTCGCATTCTTGCCTTGGATGGCGTAGGTAGGTATCTTGCAGTTCATTTTTCCATAAACAACCTAGAGTACAATAGCAGACCCACCAGGCATTAGTATTAAGATTTTTTCCTCCTTGCACTTGGAAATTCCCTGCGACGCTGTCAGAGGCCAGCAGGCTTGTAGGCTGCGGGCTGGAGCCTGGGGCCGGCCAGTCTGGAGCCGCTAGCCGAAGCGAGCTTGAGCCCATGATCTCAGTCGCTGGTCCCCGTGGAGGCTCGCCTGCATCGCAAAGCCGCAGCTGGTCTCCCGGACAACGTTGGAAACGGGCGCTGCCTGTGACTTCAGAGAACTGGCTGGGCTTTGGGTGTCCATGTGATCTGTGCCGAGTTATTCAGGAAGGCTCAAGTGTTAATCTCAACCAAATAAGGCCGATTCTACTCTATACATTCCATTGCAATTCTCATAAAAAAAGAATTCTACATTTTCATTGAGTTAGTCCTTCTAATCTGTTGAGAATGGACGGACAAGATTTTGTAGCTGTGAAATGATTTTTTTTGGGCCGAGGCTTTCTGTATCGAAACGGAGTTTTATTTCTGCTTGTCTTATTCCTCATGTTCTTATTCTTGTTCTACAAATTGTGACTTCCCTCTCAGAATCGTTTATGGAGGCCTACGGCAAACAGAAAAGACTGCTTGCCGGAAATGAAAGGTCATTCCATGGACAGAATAGAATAATATAGTCCATTGCTTTCTACATAAAGACTGTAGGGTAAAATTATGTGATCATTTTCGTTTAGAGCACAAGTTTGTTCAGAAGAACCTGTATACAAAAGAAAATGGATCTCATAGGCTAGAGATTTAGTCAAGGAATCATTAAAAAACATTTTATTACATTGAAGATGATGCGTTTGTGGTGCTATGATCTCTGGGGCTTATGAGTAAATTCTGACCCATCACAGATACCCCCAGGGTGTCAGGATGTCCTCCTGTAAAATGGAGTGTGTTTTATTAGTATACATATTTATTCAGCAGATGTTGATGCAGAAAAGTGATTGACGCTGCTTACAGTCTCGTATAACCATAACTGTAAACTTTAGTTCCAGAAGCGTACCTGTATATAACTTAATCTTACTGGTTTTATGATTCTGTGATTCAACTGAACTTTTATTCGGCGGACTCTATCTCAGGTCGTGGAGAGAAATGGGAGGATTTTATTTATTTATTTTTTTAGCTTGCTTTTTTTTTCTTAGTATTTTATGTTTCCTTTGGACAGTGACAGAGCTGAAACTCTGAGTTCTAAAAGTGTAAAGTTCAGAAATGTGCCGTGTGTGTGCGTGTGTGTCTGTGTGTGTGTTCGGGTGGGTGGATCCAAACAGCTGATGTCATTTAGTCAAACAGGCAGCATTTGAAAGGGGCCCTTTGTTGGCAGAGTGGAGCAGAGCGTGAGCGAGTCTCTAGGCTCTTCCCGCTAACAGACGCTGAAGGGGAGAGAGGAGAGGAATGGCTGGTCAGAAGAGTGCTGTAGCCCTCGCTAAGCTAACGCATCCATGTGCCCGTTCCCACGGAAGGATACACTTTAACATCTCCCACAAAGAGTGAGCGGCAAAGAGAGATCTAAATGGAGCCCCATGGATTAAAGAGCCGGCAGACATCTTAAACAATAAGGACCTAGCGTTTCGTCTCCGTGGACCAGAGGGGAAAGGGGGGCACTACAAACTTTTTTTAAGGATGTAAAAGTTTGCTTTTGGTGGTTTTGTTTGCATTAGCATATGTGTTAAATTTATGCGTCACAAACCATCAAAAAACTATAGGAAAAAAGACTGTGGGGGGGGAGGGGAGTGAAAAGCAAGCGGATCGGGAGGGAAAAGCTGGATTTTTAAAGCAGGAGTGAAAAGAATCAAATGAAAATGCTGGAAATCTGTCTGAAGCTGGTGGGGTGTAAATCTAAAAAGGGCCTGTCGTCGTCGTCCAGCTGTTACTTCGAAGGTGAGCGTGGGGCAGCAGCAATGGTGATGAGGGGGGCACCGGGGAGGCGCCGGGTGGGGAGGGGGGGTCGGGGCGTGTTGCGTTACAGAAGGCTGCAGGCACGCAGATGGCTTCCCGGAATGGAAAGTTTTGGCTGCTCCACAGCAAGGCCGCAATCGCCTCACGAGTTCGGGGAGGAAGAAGTGGGGGTGCTGAAAGTTAGGTGCTGTGAATGAGGGGGGGGGATGTCAAGGAATGCTGCATGTTTTATTCTATTGTCTTCTGGTGTATTATGCTTGCATAAAGCATTGAAATATGCACATATTAAAATGTGCATATATAATATTTTCATTGCTGGATGGTTTCTTTGTTTTTGTGTGTATATTCCGTCACTATGGATACCGTCTGTGGGAGTATGTGGGAGTGCTGAGGAATCTGCCTGGTTTGAGGCCACTCAGTGTAAATCCCATGACTGTGTTTTCAGGAAAAATGGATGCTTAACAATATATGTCATCAGTATGTAATCGATGCTGACATCTTGACAGACATTAGATACATGAAATATATGCAAGATGACAATTTGGGTACACGACGCCTGTTATGTACAAATACTGATCTTTGAAACCAGCTGGAGCAGCGCTTTAAGTGTGGTTTATTTGTATCTGACAGAAATTTGTCACAGATGTTAACTTGGAGCATGCAAAAAATAAAACTAATTAGCACACAAAAGACCATGTTGCACCAGTCCATAGCATACTCATTATTCATTAGCTGATTGTCTGTAACTGGGGGCACTTAGCCAAGCATGTAGACTGCCCTTGACTGTAGGGCTTTTTGTAGGGTATTCGTTTTTTGCTGTCATGTTTGAGAGCTCAATAAAAGTTTATTTATTTGGGGAACCAGCTTAAGATGTTCAGATGCTAGAACTATAAAGCTAGTGTGGAGTTGAGTGATTCCTTTGATCTTGGGTGATTCTTTTGATCTTTTATCAGTTGCCCAAAAATTTGTACCTAATTGCATATGCATAACAAAAAGAGAGTTTCAACTTAAAGGCGCTCTTCAGATTTAAATAAGTAGGCCTAAGGTTTGTAAATGTAGTGTAAATTGTTTTAGAAAAGTGCATTTAACCTGATTATGTTGCCTTCTTTCCTTGTGGTTGTAATTAACCCAGATTGGGGCAAAAGAGAAAACATGCCTGTTTGCACCCCAGTTATGTAAATCTGTTGTTCCTTTATGAAGAGAGCAACGAGACGCGTGTTTCAGATCTATTAACTCTGCTGATCTCTGTAGGAATCACACAAGTGAATTTGCTGGTCTACAAGCTTAAATTACACACACTATTAAACCCTTTAGATATTTCTATACATGATTGAATGTTGTTTGTTTTAATGGTTTAACTATTTTTGGCCGTTTGGAGGCTCCGGTTCAGCAGTATTTGTTGTCTTTCCTCAGCGGTCAGTAGATAGGTGTAGAACTTGAAATGTGTTAAAAACTACGTTGGTAAAGGCATTATTCTTTTAGTTTTTAGTGTTTTCATCTGTATTTCATTCTTCAGTATTTTGCTTTATAGTGTTTTTATACTTTGGTTTGAGGTGCACTTTTTTTGCTCTTAGCTGTTACGTGAGCATGCAGTAGTTAATTAACCCTGATCACTGACAGGAGGGCTGTTATGTCCCAATGGGGAGCCTCAGTTTCTCCCAGTCGGTGACATCTGGCCCTTACCTGACCTTAGGCAGGACTCGTTGGCCTCCTCTGAGAGACACCTTGGAAGGGTTCAGCTCTGCGAGGCTCTGGGCTGCATCTGAGAGGCTTTGCAGCATATGTGGGTTTTTTCTATGCATCTTGTACTAAGTTTGAATGTATGGCATGTTACCAGATGGCAAAATAATTCACATCTGCAAGTTGGAGATGCAGTCCGTATAAAAATGACTCTAACTGTTGAGAGCCAGAGAAAAGCCATAAGTCTCGTTGCTACTGATGGCCAAACCGTATCGATTGATGAGCCTTATTACTGATGTCTAATTTATCACTCTGGAAAATGAAAGTAAATCATTCATCTGAATTTGCCATTGAATTTCCCCCTAATAATTACTTTAATTACCAGGAATTACAGTGCTGCAGATGTGGGATATGCTTACCATGGTTCACATTTTTTTCCAAGCAGGGACAGACGTTTACAAATATTAATCAAAAAGTTATCTAGAATAAGCTGTCTGGATATTGTCTGTGTGAGTTACCCCTCTGTTTACTGACTTTTTTGTCCAGCAACTGGTTTTCACAAAGCCATATTTTTATCCTCCAAATTTACGATTCCCATCTCAGGGCACTCCAGGTCAGTTATCGGTGTGTCTGACAGTTGGGGTACATCCCCATTGTGCCATGTGAGCAGTCTGGCAAGCAGGCCCACACTCTGACAGGTAGGTCACAGGATTGGTATCTTCTCCCCCGGTTTGCCCAGTTGGAACGTCTGCCCTGATCTGGCCCCTGTAAGCTAGGCTACAGGGGCCAGAGAGGGATTGAGCAGGTGTGCTTTAAGCATCCATAGAGTGACAAGAGGTGACCGCGTACACACATTGCATGACGTGTGCCAGTCTTCCCAGCATGACATGGGCATTGCATGCCAAGGCGTCTTCGGGATTGGGATTGATTAGCCACTCCAGATTGGGAGATAATGGGGAAGTGGTTCAAAATCATCACATCGGAAAATTTAAACAAACAGCTGTTTGTCCTAAATGCAGCTGATTTTGAAAGGCCGAAGTGCTGGGCGTACTAAGTGTTACGTGAATGTGGTTTGGCTCTAGCTCTCGAAAGCTCACACATGACCCGTGGGAGATCACTGTTCAGTGCGTTTGGGCCTTCAACGCAACAGCTGTATATTCATTCCATTAGCTAATGGTTGCTCTTAAGTGTCTCAGATGATAAAGTCAGACTCCAGGCTGTCTTTATAGTACTTGTGCCTTTGTCTTGAGATCAAAAACCATGTAGAATTCATGCTTCTCTAGTGATACATCAGTGTCATTCTGTGGACGTAGCCAGGGATTTGCTTTAGGAATCATTCAGATTTTACTTATTGTGACCCAGAAATGACTCCTTAATATAGACATACTTCTTGTACACTTTATACATTTTCTTTCCTCCTTCAATATAAGCTCATAGCAAAGTGGAATGTTTTTAATTAACAAAGGATTTATTTTTTAAATATACCTGTCAGTTACGTTTTCATTTTGCATGTAGTTTGAGAACCAGAGTTATCATCAAGAAATCAGATGTTGTGTGACGCCTCTGATGCACTACCGCTGCACGGTCACAATGACAGCGATGGCTGAGTGCAGAAACCACAGCCATCGTATCATGCTTCAGTAATACTCCTAAACGGAAAACAAACAAACAAACTTAGTAATTTCCAAAGAACTGAGAACTTAAACGACGATGGGTGCAAGGCATTAAGTGAGATGAGGAACCAAATATCGGAAGGTCCAAGGGGATGGCATATTTGTATCTGATTAGCACTCCGCACCCAAGATTAAGTCAGTGAATCTTATCCTATTTCTACTAAGTTAACATTTCTATTAAGTGATTTTATCCGAATAGTGTAAACGTTGAGTAAAGATCCTTTTAATTGCCCGAATTAGAATTCAGTGGTCAGAATCACTATAAGGCCATTCAGACAAGGCAGCGCCACATCTCTGATTGTATTGAATCCATCTTAGCATTGGCCTTGGTGCCGGACAGGAGGAAAAGAGCTGCCTTCTCGTGGAAGGAAGTGATTTTTGATCAAAAGAACAAGCAGTAGAATACATCCTGTGAAATTCCTTTGGAAAAACTATTCGATCCTTTTTTCCCCATTCATCATTAATCATATCAAATGTAAAAATTTTCAAAGTTGATTATATTCTGCTAAATTATTTGTGTGGTAACATCAAGTGGTAATGAAACTAGTCATTTGACAAGTCAAAGAGTAGCTAATCCGAAATGTGTGTTAAACGTAACATTGAGCATCTGCTAACACAGTGTTTTCCAACCTTATTTCTGTCACTGCACACTTGTCTTAAGGTAATTATCCCAGGGCACACCATTGATTAACACACACTACTTATTGGCTCCTACATGTAACACGTATCACATTGTTCACAAACGGTTGGTTCAGGATCAAGTATGTTTTCTGAAATTTTCCTTTTCAAAAATTTGTTCATGGTCTTATCTTTTCACTACAGGGAGGTTTGCAAATTGTCGGACATGTAGGTGAACATGTTGTCTCGGCTGCATTACATGACAAATGAGCTTAAAGTCTATTAGACGGTTAAATGAAAATAGCTGCTTATACACAAAAAGTTGCTAATACACAAAGCTTTTTCTTCATCTAAACCACTTAAAGTACATTCATAATTTAACTATTAATATAAAAGCTTATTTTATGTAGTTTCTATATATATATTCACACAACACACCCAACCAGTTCCAGTTCCTCATTCATGCATGTGTTGTAGTAGAACACAGCCAATAAATTAATCGCCTTTGGTTGAAGGATGTAATACAACGATATTTAGGCAGTGCTAAGAAAATTTGGGGGGGATTGATTATCTAGTTTATCATCTCCCACTTGGAGTATAAATGGAAATAGCGTCCAAATGTTGCTGACCCATGTCCAGTTTCAGTAAAAAAAAAAAAAAAAAGTGTACACTGAGATAACATGAACTCATTTAAAAAAATAGTAAAGCTACTGTGACTGGGAGCCCCCTGGTGGCAGTATAAATTGTCTTTTTTTCCTTCACAGGAGATGAGATATCGGGGCGGCACAGTGGTGCAGTGGTTAGCGCTGTTGCCTCACACCTCTGGGACCAGGGTTCAGGTCTCCGCCTGGGTTCCATGTGTGTGGAGTTTGCATGTTCTCTCTG
>JAAGVU020000040.1:16836386-16852020 GCA_011763525.2 Mormyrus iriodes | reverse complement strand
TGTCTGTCTGTCTGTCTCAGTCAGCGAGAGAGCTTCAGTCTCCCACCAAATCCACTGCATAAACACACAGACAAATATGTCCGTTGCAAGAGTTGTTCATGTCTGTGGCAATATGTTTTGATTTGGGATGGGGGACTATGTAGGCTACGTTATTAAATACCATGTCCATGCTATGTCCATTGCAATTTGTTCAAAATGTCTGACAGAATTTACAGAATTTGCCATGGCGTGCTGACCCCAAAATATAGGTGATGGGCGCTTTGGTGTTTGAGGAGATGAGAACAGCCGAGTCTTTCACCGGAAATTTGTGTTGTACATGCTGTCTCTGCACATCCCCTGCCTGAAATCCCCCTGAAGGATTATTCTGAGATGGCTGACCCTCAAGAACAAGGAGCAAAAGGGAGCCAAGGAATGGAGCAGTGAGAGTCCTCAAGCAAAGTGCAGAGAACGCAGGCTTAGTGAAAGAATGAGTCAGGCCTCAGAGGGAAGATATGACGGGGGATTAATGACGGGGGATATGGCAGTTGAAATAGACCTGGGAACTTCATTAAAAATGATCCTGACCCTCTTAATGGACCTGATGTTGAGTGAGACCTTCTTAAGGCTTGCGTGCCTGTAGAAAGCCATGTCAGATAAATGGCTGACATTCCCAGGCTAAACACAGGAAGGGAATGTAAGCCATGCTGAAGCTCCTGCCAGTCTGTCTGTTCCTAAACCTCTTGATATTTGTATTAGCCTGGTGAAATGCCATTACCGCTATGCTGTCAGTGTTCATACCTCTGCTGGAACGCTTTCTTTGCTCACATCTTCTTTCAGGTAGTAAGTGTGGTACAAAACACAATACGCCCTGATTAAGGTTAACTGTGAAATTTTTCTGTCATATCATGGCTCCAAGCTGCGGCCATTTAGTTTCATTTTTGGTGATAGACTATATTTTTTAACTAAGCAACTTGCATATATGCCCCCATTTTTTGATGAAACACCTGGAGAGACTGAGAATTGGTGTCTGTGTGTTTGTCTATGTGTGTGTATATAAGAGAGCGAGAAGGTGATTTCACACCGCAGGAACTTCTTTCTGGAGCCAGTAACTTGGTCTGATTGTAGTTCCTCAGAGGCACTACTTGGGTGGGGCTTACAGTGATAACTTGCTGATTGGTTGACCATAAGCAATGGCGCTATGTTGGAAGTTATGAAGGAAAAGCAGGGAAAAGAAATGGAAGTAGAGGAGCAAAAATTGTGCAGATTGAATTATTTTTGAATCTCAATTTCATATAAGACATTAACGAATACCTTTTTGCTTGCGTCTCCATATTTGTGCATCGGAAGATTATATCAAAAACAGATATACTTTTGCTTAATATTGCCGGCGCAGGCAGTGAAACTTGCTTATTAGCAGAATAACGTTACATCATGTTTTGTTCCATGGAAAATGAAAGATCGATCTGCTGGCCACATTTATTAATGAATTACAAACATGTTGCAGGTCATATAAATAAAAGGCTGTGTCCCATTATGATCGTGATTGAACCCCCCGCTAACAAATAACTAACAAAACAACTTGTTCATCATCCATCGTTTTGGGGTGGCAGTGTAATTTCCTGTGAAATTACATGTGAAGTTTGACCTATGAGCTTTTTGCATCTCCCATGCTTGTTTAGCATAAAGGTCACAGTTCCTGTTGTGTGGTGGAAAAGCAACACGAAAGCGTCCAGGAGCCACAAAAGTTCCCAGTCCAGGTGACCCAGTGGGAAAGTGCCTCATGAAGCACTCATAAAGTACAGCAAGAGCTTGAAGCATAACCTGTGCAAGAATAGATGCACTGACAGAATAGCAGCTGATCCCATATCGTATGTTTACATTTGTACATTTATTTGGTGTTTTTGTTTCAAAAAGCATAACATTAAGCACCAACATTAAATGGTGCTCCTAAATGATTTTTTTTCTCTTAAGCACTACTTCACTTTGTGACAGTTTACAGAAATAACAACGTAATATTTATATTCAAGGCATTTATCAGTAATACAGTTAAGATAAAAAAATATGAATGTGTGGCGTTGCCTGTCGGTTTAAGTGGTGCACCTAAATTATGTGCTAATGTTCCTAAAATAAAAGAAGAATTAGTCTGGAGCCCTGCATATTTATATGTGAAGGTTTTATATGATCATGTAAGCAACAGCGTGTGCACGTAGTGGTTCAGAAGTGCATTAGAGCTAGATAGCTGATAGTACTATGGTTCACAGTCTTATTCTGCAGAATAACAAGAGTTGAAAATGATTGCTGTTTAAGACAGTTAAAGTATTTTCATATTAATCTTATATTAAGATTAAAATATAATTTATGATCTTTGTTCCATATATGGTAGTAGAACCTTATATTGAAAACTAAAGTTGTGAAGCTGAAATAATCATTCTGACTTAAAAAAACAATGATAAATGCAATCTTTTAGCTCCAAGGAAGGCCTGTGCTTCACACGTTACATTCCTGGCAGTGCTCTGTCAGTCCCTGTGGACTCGCATTCCACCGTGCAGTTTTACAGAATACTTCCTCTTTTGCTACATGTTTTTGTCTCCCTCTTTTTATTCACATCCGTTTTTCAACTCTGCTCCATTTCAGAAGCCCTGCAGAAGCCGGACTTGGAGCCACAGAGTTTGACGGAGGCAGCACGTTGGAACTCCAAGGAGAACCTTCTGGCAGGGCCCAGTGAAAATGATCATAACTTGTTTGTTGCACTGTATGACTTTGTGGCGAGTGGGGACAACACTCTCAGCATAACCAAAGGTATGGAACTGAAACACAATTTTTTCTTTGAATTTTCAACCCAGTAGTAGTAATTGCCATGATTACAACTCAGATATGCTAATGATGCCGTTCATATTGACATCAAAACTAATGTTTTTCTACTAAAAGCTAGAAAAAGTGCTACACTTGTTGACTCAATCCTGGTCAACATGAAATAATGTTTTGAACTGCAATTTTCAGCAGTTGTCCCTCATAATATTACATTAGGCCTGCTTCTGTGTTGCTCTGGCCCACATTAGACTGAGAGGTTCTTTCTGAGTGCTGAAGCTGCAGATTGGACTCATCAAAGCAGCTCACTCCACTTCTAACACAGCTGCTGCATTCCCTGTTGAGCATGCAGTCTTCATAGCCCAGACAGAAGAACAACATGGCGGCGTCCCAGGCACTGCACTGGCGATACAGGTTGCTGCTGTTCAAATGTTCTTTGAGCAGATCAAAGAAAAGAATTACCCATAATGTCATATTACAGCCAGTTCCCTGTTGGGCATCTTATCAGAGTGCTCAGCTGTTTGTGCTCCAGAAGGTCATGGGTTTGAATCCCATAGTTGGCAAACTAACCATATCGCTGTTGGGCTGTAAATCAAGACTCTACATGCTTACTATCCCTGCTCTCTGGGATATCCCAAAACCAAGGAATTCCTATGTATCTTGTAAAAACGTCAAATAAAGCCAGCCTGGATTTTCCATGGGCAGGTATGCAACCCATCAAACTGAGTTTTTAAAAAACTGCAGAGTGACACAGAACCAGTGCTGAATTAGAGCAAAATATTAAGAATACAAAATTATTAAGTGTGAAAATTTAATGTGTAGCTCACATTGGTCTGAAAACAATGAAGGAGTTAGTGAATACGATTTAGTGAATACAAGTCAGTGAATAAGAGTGTGTCATTTAATGGAATCGAGTTTACATCACCTGAGATCTCACTTGTAATACGATGTGTTTATCAACTTGACTATTCAGGAGAAAAGCTCCGTGTCTTGGGTTACAACCACAATGGCGAGTGGTGTGAGGCGCAGAGCAAGAACGGCCAAGGCTGGGTGCCTAGCAATTACATCACGCCCGTCAACAGCCTGGAGAAGCACAGCTGGTACCACGGGCCCGTGTCGCGCAACGCCGCGGAGTACTTGCTCAGCAGCGGCATCAATGGCAGTTTCCTGGTGCGCGAGAGTGAGAGCAGCCCGGGTCAGAGGTCCATCTCGCTGCGCTACGAGGGCCGTGTCTACCACTACCGCATCAACACGGCCTCCGACGGCAAGGTTAGTTTGGCCGCCAGCACTGAAATACAAGTCGAGTATGTCCCCAGTCACCAGAGGAGGTCATTCCAGGAAAAGTCCAACAAAGATGGGATTATGGCTTTGATTGGGTTTCTTTGACTAAATCTGTTGAAGTGAAAATCTGACTTCAATACTCATCCAAATTTTCTAAAGAAGCCTTAAATGCATATCAAAGTCAGCTGTTATAACACTTTGTAAAAAGCTTCTCTTGCAGTTGAAGTTCATTTTTACCTTTGGAAAATATTATTATAATCGTGATGTATCTACTGTCCATATGACTTGCAACAGAGTGAAGACATCTTTAAATGGAAAGGTTCTCTCTGTTCTATGACGTCACTTTCAATTAGGTCCCTTGAAAGTGCAACATATTGCGAGCCCTCGCAGACACTACATGCATAGGTTAGGTAAAATATTCCACTCGAAACACAGTCCTGACAGTGGCCAGTTTTTGTTCAACATGGTAGCCAGGTTGTGGGCTGGAAAAAGCAGCTCACTCAAATTCATTAGCTAGTCCTCGGTTGAGGTTCCAGTCTCTATTGGCTTCTACAGCTTAGTAACTATGGGATGACAACTGTATGGTAGATGACATGGAACCAGGGTTTCTACTAATGCCTAGTGATGCTTGATGGGAAACAGGGTTATTTCAGTGCCAGATAGCTTAAGCAGACAGACTGCCTTCCATTAGTCACCATAAAGAGTCCTCATGGATCACCTTCAGAGATCAGAGCTGCTTGTTTCAGTACTGGTAACCACAGTTACATTAAGGACCAAGAAGTATGGGACAGGTCGCCAGAAACGATGGTCACCATGCCTTCATCCTCCTGCATACCTGCCCATTCAGCTGCGGAGCACATCAGATTTAGCATGTAATGTTTGCATGGCTGCTGACCAAATGGTCTCTGTATGATGAATGTTTTGTTAGTGCGGAGAATCTAAATTCCAGCCTTGTTACATGAAATCCCTGCTGTTGTGGTTTCTCTCTGAAGGGTGGGGGGGTGCGTGACTGCATGTTTGAGGAATGCTGACATTCAGTCCAAGTGAGATCATTTGACTGCAGTTGTTTTTCCTGATATCATTTACTTTCTTTTCCCCATCTATTCCCGTACCGTCCCCCTTATGCAACTGACATTTCATTTTTTTCCTACAATTTTCTAGCAACTTCTTGCATCGTTATCTCGTTATGTGTTAAACGTGACAGTTTAACTTGACCACCAAAAGCTAAGCAAGACAGGAGTGCACCTGAAATGTTATAGCTAAAAAAGAATGCTGAAGTGCCTTCTTAGAGAGCCAAATTAGTCTGCCTCTATAGATATGGAGGTATTCTTGTAAACACCCTTCACTTCGCCGCCTCTGTCCTTGATAAAATTGAATTCCAGAAACTTAACAGCTGGTGGCGTGGGAGCTGCTTGCGGTCAAGGAATGGGAGAGCTTGTATGAGTACATAAAAGCATGTTGTGGACGCTTTGAGGAAAGAGATGGAAACCATTAAGCAGGCAAAAGGCATCATTGTACAAGTTTCGTGCATGTAATTGTTCGGAATTGTGCAAAGTAAAAAATGGCTTATTAATACTGTACATACAATGGCGTACGAAGAGTGTGATATTTTAGGGGGCATAAGGTAATAATATGAATGCGAAGGTCTATTTATATGAGGGACAAATGAAGCCAAATTACATATTGGGGGGTACATACTCCCCTCAAATCCCCCAGTTCCTACACCCCTCTGTACATATACTGTACTAGCAGAAAACCCAGTCAGAGCAACTAAAAACAATCCCTGAATAAGCATTAGTGTAGAAAATTATAGATACTCAAACTATGAGAGGGAACACCACATGGAGAAATTGGGTTGATTTTCTCAGATGGGTTATATACCTGTGAAAGAACATTTAGCCTTTGGGAAAGGACAGTAATTCCTCCTACCTACCCCCCCCCCCCCACCCCCATTAAGGCTGATCGTAACTGTTGCCAGTTTTAGATGTCAGGTTGTCTGCTCCAGCATTACATCTAGGTTCCCACTGCGGTCTGTAGCACCCAAGCAGTATGAGAGATGTGAACTTGGATTACATTTTTAATGTTGGACAAGAGACATTAATGGAGCTGAATCTGATCTGTTCATTTTACTAAGTGACACCTGCTTTTGCAGTTGTTGAGAACCACAAAATGTTTTTTGTTAACTGCTTGCATGCTTCTATACTTTCTACACATTCTTTTTAATTTTCAGGAACACATGGACGTTGAGCAAATGTTTTGTGGAGAGCTTAAATGTTTCTCTCTTTCTCCTGTGTTTGCTTTCATCTGCGCCCCCCCCCAAAAAAAAAACAGCTGTATGTGTCGTCAGAGAGTCGTTTCAACACGCTAGCAGAGCTGGTGCATCACCACTCCATAGTGGCGGATGGGCTGATCACTACACTCCACTACCCCGCGCCAAAACGCAACAAGCCCACCATCTACGGTGTCTCACCCAACTATGATAAGTGGGAGATGGAGCGGACAGACATCACCATGAAGCACAAGCTGGGCGGGGGCCAGTACGGGGAGGTCTACGAGGGCGTCTGGAAGAAATACAGCCTCACTGTGGCCGTCAAGACTCTCAAGGCAAGCATGCCAGCATCGGCTTCTCTCTGAGGCATCTACAGAGTGGCTGGACCTTCATGTGCTGACAGATTTGCTAGATACTTGGTTTCAGGGCTGGGCAATTAATCAGATTGTAATTTAAATTACGAATTTAGCTTCCAACGACTATCAAAAGAAAATAATCTAGATAAAACAATTATTGTGCCGCATTTAGTTTCGCAATGATGCTCCCGTTTTGTCTTCTTGTAAACACAACGCACCCTTTTCCAGCCCCTTTTTATTTGTTTCTCATTTGAATTAAATTTATTCAAGGAAATCTACTGTCAAAAACTCATTTCATTTTTTAGCTCAATAAGTGCATATTTCCAAAGTCAGTAAGTAATTGAATTACATGATTGTGATCTCAATACTGGCCGAAATAATCGTGATTATGATTTTTGCTATAATTGAGCAGCCCGACTTGGTCTCCCATTATGGTGTAGAGGTGGCCAAGGCCAGTTCACTGCAGTGTGAATACTAGTTTTTACTTCTGCTTCGACTTTTAATGATTTTTTTAAGGAAATAATTGCCTCAAATCTGCTTTGCTGAGGTAATTATACTGCAGGTGTTCTTTTCAAACAGACTTTTATTGCAAAAGACTGCTGGAGTGAAGCTTTCAAGTGCGTTAGTTGTTTTTAAATAATCTTTGAAAGTCACCTCTTAAACTCCGCAGCAGTACCTCTTATGAGTGTTATTGGTGCTGCGCTGCCATCTAGTGCTGCATTCCTGCAATTATGAATGCGTCAGTTAACTGGTTGTTTCATGTGGATATTGTGTGACATTCTGATGGGTTTTTTTTGTACTAGACTCAGGACATTAGGGTGGGTGAGTCTCAAAAGCAGCTCCAAACCCCAACTGTACTGTCATTGTATTTTAAAATAATTGTTAGGTAAATCCTTTTAACAGGCCTTTAGACGTTCCTGCTAGTGCCCCTATTCCAGGAGTAGCTGATCACTGTTCCCACTTCATTCCCACAGGAGGACACCATGGAAGTGGAGGAATTCCTGAAAGAGGCGGCAGTCATGAAAGAAATCAAGCACCCCAACTTGGTGCAGCTTCTAGGTTAGTTTTTGTGACCAAGGACACTTCATTTTACGAGAGTATAAAGATCCTTATACCAACGCAAATGTGCTTGGCTATAACATGCTCCTCGCAGCTGCCTGCCTTTGCTTTATCTGCGCTACTGTAAGACACATTCGATCCCTGCTTGTCCGACTGACCCACGTATCCGCACTGTCCTGCTAGGCGTGTGCACGCGAGAGCCGCCCTTCTACATCATCACGGAGTTCATGACCCATGGCAACCTGCTGGACTACCTGCGTGAGTGCAACCGGGAGGAAGTGAATGCCGTGGTGCTCCTCTACATGGCCACACAGATCTCCTCTGCTATGGAGTACCTGGAGAAAAAGAACTTCATCCACAGGTGACTAGCTTCAAGGTCTGACATCAGGATGTGATGCCAATGTGACGCTGTCTGGGATACCTTGGTGCGCCGGAACCTCTTCTCTCATGGCCTCCTGTTCTTCTCAGGGACCTGGCTGCCCGTAACTGCTTGGTTGGAGAGAACCACTTGGTGAAGGTGGCAGATTTTGGCTTAAGTCGCCTGATGACAGGAGACACATACACAGCCCACGCTGGGGCCAAGTTTCCCATTAAGTGGACAGCCCCCGAAAGTTTGGCCTATAACAAGTTCTCTATCAAGTCAGATGTCTGGGGTAGGTGTGGTCTGTGAGCCAGTTGTATGATGGTATGATTTAAAAAGCACTTTATCGTACTACAAAGGGGGAATAAGAATTATCATAGATGATACTAAGTATAAGAGCAATATTTAAATGCTGCGTTTATAATTTCTTGCTTGTTTGTCAAACTTGCAGCCTTCGGGGTGCTGCTCTGGGAGATCGCGACCTATGGCCTCTCCCCCTACCCGGGTATTGACCTGTCCCAGGTGTACGAGCTGCTAGAGAAGGACTACCGCATGGATCGTCCAGAGGGGTGCCCAGAGAAGGTCTACGAGCTTATGAGAGCATGTAAGTTCTCTACTTTTGTTACAGTACCTCACTGGGTTCTGTTTCCCTGTTTTCTTAGTAACAGTTGTGTCATTGTCCTATTCCACCCTTCAATTTGAATACTTCGTCCTGTTCGTGGAACCTTCTCAGTAATTATTACTGTTTGAGTGCTTATTTCCACAAGCTGCAAATGAGAAAATAGTGCTGGGGAGGAACGGCATGTCAAGCCGTGGGGGGCGGTTTAGAGAGGGTGTCATTGGCTCTTTCTACAGTGAAGCCATGAGCAAATCTATACGGTGTATTCAGACCACTGCATTTTTCCCACATTTTGTTCCGTATCAAAATGTATTTTTTGATCATAAATTTGTACATTAAACCCCAAAACAGGTTGGTACAAATTTAATAGATGTAAACTTAAAAAAACTTAAATATTGCATGCATAGTATAATATTTACAGCTGTAAGTATTGTCAATAAAGCACTGTGTAAAGGCCTGAATATTCCTGTATATTTGAAATTTCAGATTTCTATTTTTTTTTTTTTTATATGGTGTACTGTGTGCAGATTTACAATAAGAAATTAATTTTAGAAATTAGAGTTTGGCTTTTTTGTAACAAAATATGGAAAGAATTAATGAACTGTATATGACAAGATTTCTGGTGCTAATTTGGCCCCCCCTCCCCATCCAGGCTGGAAGTGGGTCCCTGTGGAGCGTCCATCATTTGCAGAAATCCATCAAGCTTTTGAGACTATGTTCCAGGAATCTAGCATCTCGGATGGTGAGTGCAGTCTGCTGACATGAACGCTGAAGCAAAGTGAGGTCTTTAACATTATTAATGCTCAAAATCATTCCCATTTTCTGATTGGCTTTTATCAAACAATATGTAATATCCTCTATAAAAACAATGATATTGCAGGAAACTTCTCACAATCATAATTGTTTTTTGTTTGACATTTTACATTATGGGAGTTGAGGATGTACTTCTAAAGTGGTTTTGGAGACGGATTATGTATGACCGGCCTGTGACTGTTAGTAGTGGTGCTCATGTCTGTTCTGCTCTCGATCTGTCCTGTAGAGGTGGAGAAGGAACTGGGGAAGAAAGGGAAGAAGGTGACCATGTGCCCGATGCTGCAGGCACCTGAGCTGCCCACCAAGATAAGGAGCCTTCGCAGAAACGTAGACCCAAAAGACGGGGACAGTACAAGTGAGTGACCTAGCTGGAGCTCATTATGGCCATGTCAGTTTCCTAGGCACCCAAAAATGTTTCTCTGACTGGGATTTCAGTCATATTTTGTTAGAGGGCAATCAAGGTACAGCTAATACAGAAAACAAATTCTTAGCATGTGTTCCTGGTGTTTGTTTTAGATGCAATGGACTCTGTAGCCGTGTCACCTAAGCTCCCCAAAAAGGAGAGGCCTTACCTAGACAGCAACCTGAATGAGGACGACCGACTCCTTCCTAAAGACAAATCCAAGACTAGCATGTTCATCAGTAGCCTCATCAAGATGAAAAAGAAGACCACGGCCCCAACGCCCCCTAAACGGAGCAGCTCCTTCAGAGAGGATGGGCACTCAGAGCGCTGGGGAGGAGCGGCAGGTCGCGCCGGGGGAGACCTCAGGGAGGACATCAGTGCCTCTTTCTTCAGTGAAGCCACCAACAGCTTTGAACCCAGCAAGCTTCCGGGTGCGAACAACAATGGTGCAGGAAACATCACAAACGGGATGCCGGGTTCTTCCGGGACCTTGTGTGGCAGGAAGAAAGGCAGCCCTCTGGCATCTAGCACTGCGGCGAGGACAGCCACCACCCCACCAAGCGATGAAGACCCCGTGTCTAACTCGAAACGCTTCCACCGCTCCGCCTCAGCCTCCAGCATGCCCGACAGGACTGAGTGGAAGTCAGTGACACTGCCTCGCAATCCACAGTCCTCGGGTCATCACCAGTTTGATTCTGGCACGTTCGGAGGTCGGCACGATAGGCCTGCCCTGCCCCGTAAGAGAGCCAGTGAGCACAAGCCAGAATGTACCCCTCGCGCTGGGACTCTAACACCACCTCCAAGGCTCCCCAAAAAGACAGAGGACATGGATGACGTTTTCAAGGACACAGAGTCCAGCCCTGGTTCCAGCCCCCAAAATCTAACACCAAAGCTGGGCCGTCAGGCACATGGGGAATTAAGCAAGAGCAGCGGGCCTCAGGCCGAACATCACAAGGCCGCTGCGCTGCCAGTGGTGGGGCCAGCGGGAGTGGATGGCCATGCCCGTCGGCAGAAGAGCAACATCGAGCACCTGGCACCCAAAGAGAAAGGGAAGCTTCAGAAGGCAAAACCAGCTCCACCTCTCCCTTCATCCTCAAAGTCTGGAAAGATCTCTCGCAGTCCTCCCCCTGACCCTCCTTCAGATTCCAAAACAAAAGTCTTTCCACTGACCTCTGAGTCCCACCCAGTTAGCCAATCTTCAATGGAACAAGGGAAGCCCCTTGGGTCAGTGGAGGGTGCCAAGAGACCTATTATTACCAATTCCACTAAACTGCAGGCTAAGGCCTCACCGCCGTTGTCTGCATCTGGACAACCATCCTTGGGGACACAGTCCATATCCTCCAGCAGTGAACAGACCTCTGCCACAGCCTTCATCCCCCTCATTACGACTCGCCAGTCCTTGCGCAAGACCCGACAGCCGCAAGAGAGGCACCCCAACTCGGCCGTCACCAAAGAGATGGTCCTCGGGAGCACTGAGCAGCTGCGAGCTGCGATTGGGAGGAGCTCCGAGCAGACCGGCAGCCACAGTGCTGTGCTTGAGGCAGGAAAGAATCTGTCCAAATATTGCGTCAGCTATGTGGAGTCCATCCAGCAAATGAGGAACAAGTTTGCATTTCGGGAAGCCATCAACAAACTGGAGAGCAGTCTACGGGAGCTGCAGATTTGCCCTTCGGCCACAGGTGGTGCTGCTTCGCAGCAGGACTTCACCAAGCTGCTGTCCTCTGTCAAGGAGATCAGCGATATTGTTCTGAGGTAGCAGACTAGCAAAGGAACTCGGATGTCTTTAACAGTGAACAGTGAATGCAGTTCAAAGACCATGCCAAATTCCTTAACAGAGACAGGAACAAAAAGGACCTTTGCGTTACATGCATAACCTTGATGTCCTTCCTGTTCTTACTGCAATGGGGAGGACACATCTGCATAGAGTAAAACTTGGTGCGCAAAATCAAAAGACATTACTTTACTTCACTACATTCTGAATTTCATTTTAAAATACAAATGCAGCTGTATACACTCGGTCTAAAACCATGGACCTAATTCTGCATCACTTGAATTTTTTTTTCTGTTCACAATCTTTGTTTTTGTACGTTATCATTTTAAGAAAAATGTAGGTTTTGAATTGTTGAGTATTGCAGTAATTGCAGTACCAGTCATATAAATCTTATGTACCAAAATACCTTTGTTAATGAACACTAGTCTTAGCATACAGCTGCATGTCTTAACAAAAATAAAATGTTTTGTTGTGAATGCTTTTCTTTGGTTTGTAGCAGAGGGCAACACATCAGAGATGACAGACAGTAGAGTTGCAGATAGAATGTGTGCCTTCCTGTCGACAGGGAATGTTAACAAGTGGGGATGTGTAAAACCGTATGCTAACCAAGGCAAGTATCCCTGGAACACTCAGACGGTTCCACAAGGGCTTGCGAACAGGCAGTATTTGCCTCCTTTATTGGAGATACACAATAATGATGTGTGATGAATCTAAAACAAAAAATGATGGGACTGCACCTTTTGTTTCATACATTTACAATGTTTTATAAACCTTTTTCTTGCCTGAAGTAAACTTGATCAGAACTGATCATTTATTATATACAATCCAAATACTCATTATCCTTTTCTTTTTACTTTAAATATGAGATGTGTTCTTTGCATATATGTGTACTTTCCAGTGCCTTGCCCTCTCCGACTGCAGTGACAAGATGTCACACTCCACTTAATTATGCCTTTGTCACACTAAGGTACTGTCTTCACCTTTAAAAAATGTTATTTAATTTTTGTTTCCAATAGTCATAAAGCCACTATTTTTTCCTTCTCTTTTTTGTAGATTTGCAGTTAAATTTTTCACTTTGTAAATATCTTTGTTCTCTTAATATCTTCACAGTAAACCCTGTGGTGCATTTTATGTTTGATATGAATACAAAGTGATTTATCACTTGAAGTGGAGTTTTTATTCAGTGATTCATTCTTATTTTCATGTGGCTGTGAAAATGGTTTTGATAACAAGATTGACCACCTGAGGTTTTTCTCTGAAGAGACTCAGAATGGATGGATGCATTCTGATCAACTCCAGCATAATCAGTTTGCCCTTTCTACAGAAATCCGTATAACAGTGTGTGTCTTCAACCATCAATCTGGAACGTGATCTTGTTTCAGTACAGTAGCCATTGTGTGGAGTATTAACGATTGTCAGATAAACAAACACAAACCGAATAATTCTGTAATGATGGTAAATGACTTGCTGGGTGATTCTCATGAAACCATCAACCTCATTTCAAAAACCTCTATCATTACCGCAACAGGTGCCCATGTAATGTTTATTTAAGAAATCAAAACATAGTAGTTTGCTTTTAAATGCACGCGTAGAATATTTATGTTGTGTTCCTTCAGGTTTGCCACATTATTTAAAAAATAGATCAAGTTTCAGTGAAATATGAAAAATATTAGGTTGTAGATTCCAGAAGGTGTCGTGGTAATGACAGAAATCAGTAAACATCAAATAAAAATGTTGATTTAAAAATACACATTATTTTAGAGTTTCAAGTAACTGAGCATGATGGTTAATGAACATGACTGTTAATAAGCAATTTTTTTAAATGTTAAAATGTATTGGCTTTCTTAATGGTCTTTGTGTTTTCAAACTGTTGTAGTAATGTGATTTTTAAGGACTTATTTTGGAAAATGTTAAAAAATGTGAAAATTTCTATAAATTATTTTGAATTTACACCCACAAACACTTCAGACCTAGTTATTAATGGCTAAAAAGAAAATTATTGATGCAAGTCTTTTTTAAAAATGTCATGTTCGAAATGCTTGAAACCAAGATTTCATGAGAGTCATCCTGCTAAATTAGGTCCACAAAAGATTATAATCAAGTTCCTGAAGTTGCTGCAAGAGAACAAGGGTTTAATGAGCAAAATTGATCTGTCTTACAACTACTTACATGTTTTTATATAAATGGAGCAGGCTTAACCAGTTATGGATAGATGCTTATGGACATGTGTTCTCTCTTAACTTAATAAAGATTTTTTTGGAGAAGTGGGGAGAGAGTGTAGGGACTAGAGATTGTAGAGGGGGAGGGGTGATGGGGCTGTCTGGGGAACCTATTGCTGTTCTAACAACATCTAGTTTGAAGTGGTAATTGCAAAAAAAAGACAGAGTGGCAACAGTCATAACTGATTTGGCAAAGACCTATATAGTAAATACTGACCAGAGCCAGAATGTGATACTGAAGACAAAGGCAGCTAGAAGTAATACAGTGATTTGGTGTAAAACACTCCCTCGCAGTGTATTTAAATAACTGATCGTTACAAAGGATCGGCTCATCAAAAATTACTTTGATTAAGGGAAAGAACATAGCCAACAAAGTGGTTTGCTACAGAGTTATACATCGATATATATACAATGTGGTTCCAAAAGAGCTCAGGATCCTATCAAGAGAGAGACCCATGTGCCATGTGTTCCAGCACTAGGTAGGTGGCACTCTTTATCCAAATTCTGAAATCACGTGTAAGGTTAAAAAAATAATAATAATACAGAGGGGCCAGTAGCACTTATCCTGTTGCTCACTGCAGGATGAAAACCATATTCATTATGTGGTCGATTCATTGTTACACTACTAAACCTATATTCTTGTGGACTGTGGTTGGAGGAGCTCTGATATGTTCTCAACTCGTCTTTTTATCGGGTCAACTAAAGGGCACAGAAACTAAAGTGCTAGGGCATCCTGTTAACTACCTAATGAATTTCTCACAATTTGTTTGCAGCACTGCAACACCACCTGCGGGCTAAAGTGTGCATAAATGCTTTTAAGTAATGTTACTTATCATCAGTGTTGGGGAAGCTACTTTTAAAGTAGCTTTTCAAACTACAAGCTACTTATGATTAAAAGTAGCTAAGCTACAGCCAAGCTACTGCTTTAATATAGTAGTTAACTACGCTACAAGCTACCGAGAAAAAGTAGCTAACTATATTAAAGATATTTCATCCGGTAACTTAATATTTGTGCTGTAGGATATCCTTAAAGCGAATTAATTTTTAAAAAAAAATGAAACACTGAAATTGAAATTCTATATGTTTTTAACAATGTAATGTCAAATCACAATTAGGCATTCAAACAAGTTTCTGTACTTGGTGTAAACCAGGGGTGGCCAATCTTATCCGCAAAGGGCCGGTGTGTATGCGGGTTTTCGCTGCAACTCCCTAATTAGATTACTAATTAGAGGGCTAGATTGGCTGAAGAGTCCTCACACTTGGGTTTGAACAGCAGACCTAAAGGTTATCCCAAAAACCGGTGTAACTGTCACTACGGAAAATGTAACTTCCGCTACTACGCATGCACACTATTGCCACGCATGCGTCTACGAAACCACATTTTCTGGCACTTACATGATTTAGTAATTAATACAATTATCGTTCTTGGAATTTTTTTTTCTACATAAGAATAGATTTTTGAAACAACAACCGAACTTAAACATTTTTTGATAAGGATTTATGCCATTGTTTTACTTCATTGAAATTAATGGTGAAAAAAATGCTCTAAGGCTCTGCAGTTTGGTAGAGGAACTCGAGCTTAATAAACCACGTTTTATTTATGTTCATTTAATATGTCCTCATTTTTGTTACTTTAATCTATTCCCCATTCTTTACTATTGTATATGTAATCACTTCCAGTTGCTTGTGCAATGTC
>JAAGVU020000040.1:16804213-16836286 GCA_011763525.2 Mormyrus iriodes | reverse complement strand
GTGTTTTGTAATTTTGCGATGACTTGCTAAACTACTTAATTCATTTTGCTTTGCCGATTTTAATATTTGCATCTGTCTGCGTCTTTTAGTGGCTGTGGTTAATGAGGTTGTTAACGTGACGCGATGCCGTAAAAATAGCACACCTCCTCGCCGAAGTCGTAAAAGGTAACGTGTGGTACCCAAGCGTGCGCATGTGTAGTAGCAGAAGTTACATTTTCGGTAGTGACAGCACGCACTGCCAGACGCGGCGCAGTGCCTCGGAAGGGTCGTAAAGTCGATCAGTCGTAAGTCGACGACAACCTGTAGTTTTTTTTTAATCGATGTAGTGTTGTACCACGCTACATCGCTATTTGTAAAAAAAAGTGTATATATATATATATATATATATATATATAGTTACTGGAAAAGCTACAGCATTTTAAAAGTAGCTGCGCTACTGAAAAGCTACTGAAAAAGAAGTTAAGTTAGTAGCGTCGCTAATTTTAGTTAGCTACTCCCCGACACTGCTTACCATATATTAATAAGGGAACTACTTTAGTTTACAGCATGAATGACAGAAAAATAACTTGCAGCTCAAAGAAATAACTTTATCTACAAAGTCATTTGTTAATCACAATGAGGTCTAATACAATAATGACATAAATTGCACATGAAACGATAAGCTGACTCATCCATTACAGCCACCCGACAGTCAATCTAGGGGAGGGAAAACGAAAATGATGTTCATCCAAATCTGAAGGTAAACCCCCCTTTGCTCCTGTAACCATTTAGTCCCTCGGCAAGGTTCTCCAAGTCACTGGTTCGTTTTTCTGTTTGAGGAGATGTTCTTCTTATCTTACCCTGTTTACCAAGCATCTCTTTCAAGGGCTTTTCCACCGCATAACCTGGTCCTAAGAGAAACCGAAATCCAGCGTGCTCCCTATAACCGTCATCAAAGTCCTTGAACATATCTATTAACAAATTGGAATAGTCAGATTCTGCCTCACGCAAAGTCCCTCTAGATAACCACACCGATTGCTGTACCTTCGGGATCTTTGGGGTGCTCCACACAGACTGTTCAAAATTGGTTCGGTCCTTAAGAGATCCATCCACTCGAAAAAATTTCCCCACTTCTAGGAGAAGCAGTAAATATAGAGGACAAGTAGATTTCATCTGCATAAACAGAAATATCATTTAAAATGAGATGCATGTTTTTAAATTGACCAATACACAAATTACCCAAAAACATTATCTATTTTATTTTACGGGAGTGAATTCAGTTTTATTCCCAGACTGTTTTTATTTAGGTCACATGAAACCCCTAAGGTGAGGATTTTGGCGAATATTATATTAACATTAACATGTTGTACTGTGTTGTGTAATACAATACTTAGCCTTTACAACTTAAGTTGAACAAGCCTTTACATTTCTTTATCTAAACGTTAATTAATTGTTAAATGTTAATTAATAACATTTAAAAATGTTTACTTGCCTTGATCTTTGTCTTGACGTCAGTAAAATTTCTGCAGATATTCTGTTGGCTCCAGATTCGCATGAGAAACTGCCAATAGTTGTAGTTATATAGTCAGATAATGGCCTAATATAATCTGTGTATTGCCTGTTAATACGTCAAAGGTCTTTCTGTGTGTCTCACATTCTTATAATACGCATTCTTTTTACTTGGATCTTTTATATGATGGAGATGGGAAGAATGGGCCTGACAACACAATTATGAACCTTCCAGACCATGTGCAAAGCTCTCCTAAAGGACAGAGCTGTTTAAATAGTTATTTGAAGCAATTAAAAGTATCAGACATGACATAAAGTGCAGGTTTTGTCGTCCAGTCTAATGCGTGACTTTTCGATAACCTTTTCTGTCCACAAAACAGTTAAAGTACAACCAGGAAATGCCAAGTGATTTAATATGTGTCTATTATTAGACAATTTTAATACATCAGAGCCATTAATGTGCGCAGTACGGTGTTTATGGTAATTATGTAACTTGCTATTAGGAAGTTATGTTTTGTTGCTTTTTTATTTAGGTCAGATAACACAAAAGGAAGGATCAAATTCTACTCATAAATACTTGATCATATAATAGTTATGTAATTTAAATTGGTAATTTTTCATTTATACAGTACAAGGCTTTAACTTGTCCCCAGTGATAGTTTGAATTAAATAATTAAAGAACCTGAATCATTCAGCCTAAGTTTTTTTTCAGCCCTAGTCTTGGTACCGGCAGCCTCTGTAACGCACTGCATCATTTCTCCATTAACCAAAAGTCCTTCTTTTTCACACAGGAAATGTTAGAGTGTTAAGGAAGATGAGTGATGGACCCACTAGCTTCTTCTTTAATATGTGATCCCAGAAATCTAACATTCTGTCTTTTATCCAGCATGGATGTGATGGTTTCTTTAAAGCTGAAGGTCCAAGGGCCTTTTCTGTTGTGTTCTATCACAATAATGCCATTTTATGGACCCTTCTTGCCAGAAAAACATAGAAAAAGTGAGAATATGAAGGCACAGGCTTTCCTTTCCTTTATAAGAAGTTGATGTCCAATTTTGACAGATTCCCAGTAAAAACTGAGAATTAGTGGATCTGCTACTGTTAAGTAATTCTGGTACCAATGAAGGAGGATGCTATGACAACGACCTATTAGCCTCCTTGCAAATGCTACAATGTAGTGAGTCAGGAACTAACTTCATTAGTAGTTAACTGCAAACAGATGTCCTCAAGAAGCACTTACCTTTTGCACAATTAGGAAATACAAAAGCAAATGTGCACCTTCCCCAGAACTCAGTAAGACATGTTCAGGTAAGACTGGATAAATATCTTCATTAACCACAAAATACTGTAGTTGTTCAGTTTCTTTATTAATGAGGATGGTGGAAGGTTCTTTGTAGCCATAGAAAACCTTATCAGCTTGTAAAAGTGTGCCGCATCTGCCGTTATCATGGAGGAAAAGTTGGTAACACTTTAGTTAAAGCAGTCATGTGTAATGCATATATTGACCATTATAATGTATTATATAGATATCTATTGTGCTTTAAGTGAAGCGTTACCGAAAGGTTTAATCACTGTCTTTTCTGCATGTGAAAACATTAGTAAGTTGCTTGAGGCCACTTTCAGGCAAGTAGTCACCAAAACCAGGAAAATTTTGCAATAGTCAAACACAGGGCCCTTTCCCATAATCCATCCCTACAACTTGTAAACACTGACTGGAGTCACTGGAGCCTATCCCAGGCAGCACAGGGCACAAGGCTGGAGGACATCCTGAATGGGATGCCAGTCTATCATAGGGAATAAGGATGCACACACTCATGATCACACACTATGACCAATTTTACCCTAACTACACGTATTTGAACTGTGTGAGGAAACCAAGACATGCAAAACAGATTCCACAACCAGAGTTGGGGCAGAATTTGAAGTTTCATTTCAAGAGGTAGCCTGGTAGCCAGAAGTCTGAAGTTAACAGAACGTTTGTAAATCTACTGACAGAGCTCACTATACAGTAAACTTCCATTCACATGCTAACTGTAAAATAATCATAGATATTTAATTGTCATTCAGTTGACTCAGCACTATAAATGATAATTTGAAAGTATTATTGTGTGTGGTGACCAAAGCTGATCTTTAGCAATGGTGTTTGAAAAGGGCATTTTAAAGGGGACCTATTATGCTTTTCTGGTTTTTCCCTTTCCTGTAGTGTGTTATATAACTTTATGTGCATATAAATGGTCTGCAAAGTCTTAAGGCCCAAAGTACACATCATAGGGAGTTACTGTCACAGAAAAAAACACTCTTCTTTAATCTGCCCGAAATGCCTCCCTGGAATTCCAGCTCTTACTTCCGTGACATGGTGAGGTCACTTCGTAACACAATGCTTATTGGCCACCTACCTGCAAGGATGTATCTGCAGACTGCAAGACAGGGGTGGAATCTGTAGGGCAAGCTGACCATTTGGGCAAGATGACCAATCAGAGCACAGTGGGCTCATCAGGGGTGGAGCTTAAAGCTCTAACAGCATTTTAGAAAGAGTGATAGGCAAAGTGAATAGAGGTTTACGAGCACAGTATAAGAAAAAAAAAACGTTTTTGGAACATTCAAGCATGTAAATCTATTCTAGTAGACCCCAAAAGTAAAATTATGAACAGTGAAAATGAGCATAATATGGCCCCTTTAAATATCCAAATAACTAAGTATGATTACCCTCCTTTAATCCATCCATCCAACCATTTTCTATGCCCGCTTGCCCCTGTAATCTTGGCTGCCTTTTTGGATAAGGCATGTCATGTGACTTACCAGAGTAATTTATTGATTATCCTCTTATCTAGTATAGCTAAAGAATCAAAGTCCGATGCTTTTCAAATTTAGACTTTTGGCCCCCTTTCTTCATATCAGTGGAAAGATTCCTAAATTTGCTAGTTATAGAATTTCCCCAGTAATTGGTTTGTTGCCCATATTCTACTGAGGAGTAAATGCTGTTTAATAGCCCATTGTTTGTAGTTGAAATTTTTGGTTAATGAAAAGTTTTTCAGTGAAATCAAATAATATGTTTTGAATATGTAATGTTATGAATATGTAATGAATTACATTATGGATCACATTTATTATGTGCTGCTTTCTGATGCATCTGTATTGCTCTGTAATCAAATACTGCCATATCAAATCTACAAATGCAGTGCTTACTTGTACAGGAACATGCCACATTGCTGGGCATGTCTATCAAGCATAAAATTCTGTCTAATGTGGCTGGCTATATCTTAAATCTTAATCTTAGATGTTCATTAAAAGAAAAAAATTATTATAATACATTATCACTAATTACATTCCCTTAAGTTTGAATTAACACAATCCACTGTCCAAAACAGCTACTTTCCAATAGGACCTGCTAATGAAATGTTGCCACAAATTTGAACTGGGGAGAGGGTAATAATTAACTGTAAATAAATAGAGTAGTCGTTCTTGCCTAGTGGATAAGACCAGATACACCCTCACAGGAGCTTTGGGGAGCCGGGGCTATTTTGCAGAAACCCAGAAAGCTGCACTACAAGATGAAAATCCTACTGCTCTTCTTGCTCTTATTCTTTTGCAGAAGGACAGCAGCACAGAATAGAACGTAAGTGTGAGATTCTTTGTGCTGAAAATATGCTTTTGGGATGTAATAGTGCAGGGCATGCAAACTTTCCAGATAGCTTCATCAGTGGCTTCTGAATGGATTGCCACATATTTATTGACAGTTTGTTATACAGACTGAATGGCTTTTGGTGTATATTTGCTTGTATATGGCTGATGATACAGCCTTTTGCAAATGAAATGAAACAAGTTGTCACACAGACATGCATGCAGTGGCCTGTGACCTGGTGGTTTGCACAGCCTGTGGGGCCTAGAGTACACTGAGTAGATGGACAGAGGTGGCACTGTGCCCACACACTGGCAGGCTGCACAGGTGGGGTTAGAGCTAGGTGGTATGACTGTGCTTCAGCCATCCATGTATGTTTCAAGTGAATGTTCTGGGGTACAGGCACCTCCCTGTGTTGTCGTGGGGTTTCCTCTACAGTAGGTTCTCTAGTTTCCCCCCCACAGTCTAATAACATGCTAAGGTTAATTGGAGTTGCCAAATTCCCCATAAGCATGAATGGTGTGGATTGGTGCCCCATCCTGGGTTATGGTCATACGATTTTTATCAGTCCGCCAGGTCCTAAATCCGGACCCGAGGCGATAAGTATGAATTAATAGGACTGTCATGTCCGTCTTAACTGTGGTCAATCTGTCTGCATATAGACGCGACAACATGTTTCAATTACTTTGCACAAGGGTGTAGTTTTTCATCAGTGAAGTCCATTTTATGGAACACATTTTAATTACATAAAAATCTAAGTCTAAATAGAAGATGATCTCCTGGCTCCACAGGTACCTGATCACTGCACCCAAAACCCTGCGACTAGATGCAACCGAGAGAGTGGTCATGCAACTCTTTGGTTATGAGGAGAGTGTAACCTTCATTGTGTCCCTCAAGAGCTACCCGGATAAGCGGGAGACATACTCCACCCAGTCTGTGATGCTCACAGCAGAAAACTTCTTCCAAGAAGCTGCCACTCTGAGGGTTGGCCCTTGCTTATTCATGGTGTCTAGGATAATGACATTGGATAGAAATAGGGCTGGATCTGCCATGCTGAATAATAGAATGCAAAAATGTAAAAATCACAGAGGCAGAGATTAAGGGCTAACATTCACGAACAAGGGTCAAGTATATTAAGATGTAAAAAAGAGCACTTCACTTATCTGTCTGCTCTTCATGGCCTTTTCACTGTTACATCCTAACAATATTTCACAGTGATACACTGTGGTTGTTTACCCACAATGGTTAATATGTACAGTACTGTGCAAAAGCTTTAGGCAGTCAAAGAAAATGGTGTTTAAATGATTTTGATGTTGGTGTAAAATTATGACATTATGTCTGTCAAAATGTGTCAGCTTATCCATTTCAAAATATCTCCTAAAATTACCACAGTATTTGCAGCAACCATTCAATACACCCTTGTATTTTATAACTCCACTACCCCTATTTGTTTGACTAATCTATACCTCATTGAATTATTTAATAAATCAAGTTAATGAATTAATTGAGCTGGTGGAGAAATTTAATGAACACGTTGAATGGCTGAGGTGCTCCTAAGGAGAGGTTGGGAACCAAAGCGAAGTTTATCTAGCCAACCAACAAGATATCGGTAACTTTTTGGAGAACAGACAAAATTCTTTTTCATTTTTAACGTGTTACCATTCATTTGCATATGTTATAATGTTAAATTGTTTTTTTTCTGAGTAAATATAAACTTACTTCCCAGATAAATAGCCATAAGCATTTTCTTTGACTGCCTAAGACTTTTGCACAGTATTCTAACAGAGAGTCCTACTATAAACATAATATAGCCAAAGCATAATTTCAGTTTAACTTGAAAAGCAAAGTATAAACAGAATTATGTTTAATTTCCAATCGTATTAGATTAGGGAATAGAAGGTATGGTGGTGATTTTAAAGTAATTCATATAATCTGACAGCCACCTCTGGTTAAGTGAGATGCTGACAGCAATGATTGTAACCTAGGTCCTGCAGGTCAGTCATCCACCCATTTGTTTTGTTCCTGATTCTTTTCTGCGTAGTTGTACCCCTTGGTAGCCAGGCAATGAAGTTGGGATGTTTAGCTCTAAACCCTCCACTGTTTGTGGGACTATAGCTGTAGCTCCTCTGCCTGAAGCACCTGCAGTCATGGTAATCACATTGTTCTTTTATTGAGCAATGACAGGTTGCACCAGCCCATTTAAAATAATTGGTTATAAATCTCAGATTTGTATTTTGAATTTTAAGATATCGATTCAGTTTCACTTGCTTTTTTACTTGAACTGTTTATTAACAATTGTCTTTTTGTTCATCTGCTTGTGACTGTCAAATATTTGTATCTAAATCATGTATAACTGTAAATAAGTGGGTTTTTTTCGGTTTAAGAAGCACATCTCACTCCTTTTATCCAGCTGTTACCTGAGAGTTTCCCAAAGGGAGCCCAGCACGTCTACCTGGAGGCACGCTCCAGGGACTTCACAAAGGAGGAGAAGCTGAGGGTGACCCGTGAAAACGGCTTTATGTTCATCCAGACTGATAAGCCGCTGTATAACCCTGAGCAGTCAGGTCAGAAAGAGTCGAAATGTGAAAAGCAGTATTGAGGAATTATTCCAGTTAGGAAGTGCTGATAAAGTTTCTGTATTATTAAGTTTTGTATGTAGCTTATTTGCTGGCGATTTTTTGGTTTTGTACTTTTGTTTATAGTATTTCAATGTTAGTGTGTAAGTTGGGAGCTTAGGGAATTTAAGCATCCTTTCTGGGAAGCTTCTTTCTTGCTTTGTGCCTTTCTCAATTACAAAAGCCTGGATTAGAGTTTCAGATGTGAACTGACATGACAGTTTTACTGTACCCACAAGGTGCTTAGTATTTTGGCATTTGTGTAGCTTATTGTGTGGTTTGCAGTAATGGACCCTTGTGAGGCATAATAGCATATGGATCTTTTTGCATGAGCATCAGGGTTCTGATCTTCTATTCTGGGTCATGCAGTGAAGGTGCGAGTGTTTTCTCTCAATGAAGAACTGAAGCCAGCACTGAGACCTGTGACTCTCACTTTTTTGGTGAGTGCAACTAGGGAATATACATTTAAGTGTAATAATTGTGAACATTCACATTATATTGATCCATCATCAAACTGCATATCCAGTATATAGTTATAGGGAGCCTAGAGCCAATCCCAGACAGCATAAATAAAGGGAATACATTGACTGCTGGACACACACACACAATGAGCAGTTTAAGGATTCCAGTTCAGCTAACTGTATGTCTTTGGGCTGGAAGAGAAAGTAATACACAGAGAACATATGAACTCCACAACAATATTCTGGGGTGGGTTTTGAACCTCAAACCCCTAGACAACAGTACTACCCACTGACCTGCCCATTACAGTGATTTTAAGACAGAAAATTAATTAAAATGTGGTTCTGCAGTAGCTTTATTTTGTGGGTATATCTGAAACTGTTAATGCATTCACTAGCCAAGTTATATGTAGATACCTCTACATGGTACCAATCAGAATTACTTCAAGGGTTAATGAGTTGAGATGACTTTCTGCACATCACTGTTGCATTTTTCCAGTTGTAACCTTCCTTTAGAAATGCTGCAACCTCCAGACCTGGCACCAATAATCATACTACATTTAAAATTATTTGCATCACGCATCTAGGCTACTCTAAAGCTCAGCCACACAGTAATTGAACCTCTTTGAGCCTGTCTGCATGCTGTATGTATTTAGTTGATTCCACATGATTTGATGTTTGGAGGAGCAGGTGTGTCTAATAAAGTGGACACTGAGTCTATATTTTGTTTAGACTTGAAAGCAAATAAAATGAAACAGACGTAAATAACATCCTATTTTTAACACTGCGATGTCTGAATCCAATGGGAACTGGAAGCAGTTGCTGATGTTGTTCCTCTACTTGATTTTCAAAGGATCCAGAGGCAGTTAAAATCGACATTGTGCAGATGACAGATGTCAGTGGAATTCTCTCAATGTCAGCATCATTTAAAATCCCCCTTAAACCAAAGTAAGAGCTCACCCTGAATGTTCAGTGACTAAACTAATGCTAGAAGCTCCAGTAACACATGGCATTATTTATTGTGAAGCTTCAGAAGGTTCGCATTTCCTGTTTATAACATCTTTAAATAATGAATTTATGGCCCATTGTGGGATCAGGATTCAGTCACTGTAATTCATGTTACAGATTTGGTGTCTGGAGGATTGAGGCCACTTATACAAATGACTTCAGTACGCAGGCATCAGCTGAATTTGAGGTTAAGGAATATGGTAAATCAACAGCAAGTACTTACTTTTCGCAATTCCTGTTGTGTGTATTTCCTATGGAGCACACTGTCTTTTATTAGGTTAAAACATTTTCCATCCAAGATCACTGCAGCCTCAAACCATCTCTTGCAGGGTTAACGTCTTTTTTCAAAAAACACATGAACTGTACATGACATTCAGGGGAAATTATGTCCTTTTGCATTTTAGCATAACTATGTAATGATTAGTGCCCTCAATTTTTGGTATTTTCCTTAGGGCTGCATGTTGCTTGTGGGAGTTTTACTTACACAAACATGTTCTGAGGGCAGAAGAAACAATGATTGGTTCAGAGTGATAACCAAGCAAATTATAGAGGAGGTGGGTCAGTGCAACTAGAGGAGGCGGGACCAAGACATCTGATTAGTTGGTCCCACCTCCTTTAATCGTGTGTACCCACCTCTTCTACAATATGATTGGTTATCACTCTGAACCAATCATTGTTTCTTCTGCCCTCAGAACATGTTTGTGTAAGTAAAACTCCCATGAGCCTAAAGCTCCCACGAAACCACTTTAGAAGCCTCCGTCTACTGTAGACTTACAGTTTCTGTTCAAAGTGGTCTCACCGGCATCCTTTTCTTTGCAGTTTTACCTAGCATATCTGTACTAATTCATCCAGAACTCAACTACATCTCTGCTGCCAATTTTGAATCATTTAAGCTGACAGTGACAGCCAGGTACAAACTTTGTTAAAAGAATATAAAATGTTGCAATGTAATTCTTAATTATGGGTAAATTGACATTTATAACAATTCTAAAATGTGTTTTGTGTGAAAAAGCTTTCGGTTTTTCTTTTTAATAAATAAATTGTACACATATGTCAGGTACAGAGTAATACATCTGTGTAACAGTGCTGGTTGTGAGTATGAGAACGGCTTCATCCTTTTTGTGCTTATGCCAGTTTTTCTGAATCCGGTCCTTGTGGACCCGCAGACAGTCTACATTTTTGCTCCCCAGGAGCTGGGAGGGAGCAAAAATGTGGACTGTCTGGCAGGGTGCTCAGAGGGAGCAAAAACACGGACTGACTTTGGGTCCCAGAGGAATGGATTTGGGAAACACTGGTTTATGCCATAAAATCATTTGTAAACTGGAGTACAGTATGATCTGAAAAAGAGATGCACACATTATGGCCTTCGGTGATCTGTGATTGATTTATATTGCCAGGTACAACCACGGGGCTCCAGTCTCCACTGCAAACGTGTTCCTGAGATATGGCTATATTGATGGGCCCAACACTGTGTTGTTGCCACACACCATCAAAAGAGAAGTGGTAACAGATTAATTTTTCCATTTCTCTTTATAGCTGGGCCAGAGCTTGCGAACCTGTCTATTCTCTTTGTTGTACATTTACCAATATTTGTTAGTAAAAATTTCAAAACAAATTTTTGAACCAAATATGTTTGGAGTATAATGTTGTACTTGGTTATTCTCTGCAGTTGACTGACGGGACATCAGAAGTGTTATTCAACACCAAAGTAGCATTGGAACAACAGGATGACAATGGGCCCAGAACCCTGCAAGACATGAATGGGAAGTTTCTGTATGTGGTCGTCACAGTACAGGAGACTGATGGTAAGGAACAGTAGCAGTGGCAGCCCATTTTTCTTGTGGACATTAATATTTGTACAGTCGATTGGACCAGTGAAGTAGAACACCACAAGGACGTTTAAATCTTTCATAAGCTTGTTCAAAATTTGCACCTATAATTATGTGATGTTATGTATGTTATGTAATTATCTTCCACCAAGGTTGTGCAAAATTCAAAATTTATGAATTATGCCCCATTCCATTCATGAATTGGGATTTAAATGGAATTGGCCACACCCCACAGGATGTTGAATTGGAATTTGAATTGGAATGGCAGGAAAAAGAATTCAGTTGATTTCAATTCAAAGAAATTCAATACAGTCACATAACACAGGAATGTAATTTAATCTAGTAAAACAAATAATTATATAATAAATTTAATTTCAGGGCTATTCTCAAGTCAGTTCTGAATGGTCTTCCACTTGTCCGCTTTGCATTAGGTGGAATTTCTCAGGAGGCAGAGTTGGCTTCCGTTAAATTCCTTCAGTCACCCTTCACCCTAAGTCTGATTGCAACTCCGCCATTCATCAAGCCTGGACTGCCATACTTTATAAGGGTAGAGAACACTTGTGTCTCGTAGTTTCATCGCTTCGCCACATTCATTTGACAGCTGTGTGACATGCATGTGTTTACACTGGAAGCATCTCAATATATTACATACTGTAGGTGTTCCTAAGAATGGGGTAGTCTAGTATTTTCTCTGTGTCTGCAGGTTCTTGTGAAGGATCCTCTGGGGAAGCCAGTAGGTGGGGTAGCAGTGAAAGTGCGTGCTTTGATGACCAAAAATGATGGAGAAGAGGGCCTGTTGAAATACTCTGGAAGGCAAGAGGGTCATGGGCAGACGAGTGACAAAGATGGCACTGCAATTTTTGTTTACAATATGCCCTCTGACTGCAAATCTGCTGTTTTTACTGTAAGAAAACAATGTCTTCTCATGTGTGAAATGCTTCATTGCACTTCATTTTATATATCAAAGCTGGTGATACACTTACACATACTTCTGTCCTAAATTTTAGTATTTCGAAACTGTGTATGACTGCTTTATAATCTTGAAACAATCTTTGAAACCTAATATATGTATATGTGTATATCTGTGTGCCTCTTGTTTCAGTTGGAGACTGCTGACCAGAGTATGCCTCCCAACAACCAGGCTGTATTAAGGCTTGAAACTGTAGCCTATTATTCTACCAACAAGCGCTATCTTTACATTGACCGAGCTTCTCACTATCAGGAGTTGACTGTGGGAGATTATGTCAGTATCAATGCCTACTTCCAGCATTATAGCAATATTCCACTCAAATCATTCAGCTACCAGGTAATTAAATGCCAAGTTAAGGACATCTTATAGTCCCCTGATTACATTGCTTTTACCCTTCTTACACAGTACAATTTCTCCTTCATTAACCTCTACTAGGTTATTTCTAAGGGAAAGATTGTGAAGTTCAATACTGTTCCTCGTCACCCTGGAACCACCTTCCAGCCCATCAACTTAAGGGTGACATCAGACATGGTGCCATCTGCCCGACTACTGGTCTATTACATCATGACCGGGGAAACCACGGCTGAGCTAGTAGCAGACTCCATGTGGATGGACGTGAAAGATAAATGTGTCAATGATCTCCAGGTAAATACCTCCTGTTTGATCTTCATAAAAATAAAGGAGCTCAGCAGGCTGTGAAATGCTCTCTTTCTGTTTTCTGCTTTGAATACCAGGTGAAGCTCTCCGCTCCTATAAAGGAGTACAGCCCCCAGGATAATCTGGATCTGCAGGTGGCAGCGAGGTTTAATTCCCTTGTAGCCCTTTCCTCAGTTGACACCGCTATCTACAATCTCAGAGCTCCCAGTAAAGACCCTCTGGCCAGGGTAAGGCTCTCATCATCCTGACCTAGCCATTGCTTAAACTGAAGATTAGGGGAGGTCAGGGGATCAGTGCCTTGATTCACCTGTCAGTTACTGATTATTATTGAGATAAAGTGGAATTATTTTTCCTTGAAGGAAAAGAGGTAGGGGGTGATTTGGTGGTGCAGTGGCTAGCACTGTTGGCTGACACTGCCAGGACCAGGGTTCGAGTCTCCGCCATGTGTGGAGTTTGCATGCTGTCGGCAGGTCATTATGGGGTTTCCTCCAGGTACCCGGGTTCTCTGTCTTGCACCCATAGCTTCCAGGACAGGCTCAAGTCCCCCTCACAACCATAAATAGGACAAGTGGGTACAGAAGATGGATGGATGATGAATGGGAAGAGATAGCTAGAGAGACCAGGTGCTAATTTTCCAGCTCTCGTATTTCCTCATTCTGTTACAGCAAAAAAATGACTGTCGTTGTTATTAGTTTCATCCTCCAATCCCCATGTCATGTGGGTTTGATGGCGTCCTGGAACAAGCTTGTTGTATGGAATCGTACTGTGATCAAGATCCCAGGAGGGAAATAAGTTTGTATTTACCATCTATGTATGACTTGTTTGCATTTGCATAAATGTTTATCCCTTCACCACAGGTTCTGCGTCACTTTGAGCAGAGCGACCAAGGCTGTGGGGGTGGAGGAGGGAAAGATAACGCTGATGTGTTTCATCTCGCTGGCTTGACGTTCCTAACCAACGCCAACGCTAGGGCCACTCAGCCTGAAGGTGCTCCTTCTCAGATTTCACAAAAAATGAAGACACATAGATAGCCTTTAAATGCTTTATTGCTGATAAAATTCCAAAATTGTTTAGAACAGAAACTTATATATATGTATTAAGGAACATTTTTTTCCCTCCTGCTATATTTTTGTCAGCAGTTAATTGTACAATCAGGTTTTCCAGCTAAATTGCTAATGACAACACTGCAAATAAATGGTCTAGATCAGGGCTCTTCCAATCTGGCCCAGTCCAGGGCTCTTCCAATCCAGGCCTTGTTTTCAGTTCTCCTGGGTCATTTAATATTACAAATTCTGATTGATCACAGAGGCTTCACAAGTGAAGGAAGGCCAGAAAATCAGCAATGCTTGACCCTTGAGGACCATGATTTGAATAGCCCTGGTCTAGATGTATTTGCAATTCATTCTGACTGAGGTGGCCTTTGTCCTGCAGGTGAAACTTGCTCAGCACTGGTACGGCCAAAGAGACAAACCGGTATGCATCCAGGAATTATGCGGAAAGGTGAGTTAATTGAGCAGACGACACATGTAAGTGAAGTTAGGGGCATGTAACCTAGCTTGGTCAGATGTGTGAATTACTCTGCTATGCATGCCTTGTCACCCAGGATAGGAAACAGTGCAGAGGACTAGAAGAAAGTAGGGTATATATGATGGTGTAGGCTTCAGAGGATTTATGAGGGTAGATATTTGGTTACCAGCAATTTCTCTTTACTTCCAGTTATGTCATATAAAGAAAACAGACAGTGCTGCATAATGGGAATGAAGAACAGTCCGTTCTTGGATACCTGCAAATCCCGGGCTGGTCGGCTTCGAACCCAGAACAACAAGCCGATAAAGCAAGAATGCAAGGAGATCTTCATAGATTGTTGTGAGTTTCGCATTAAACTTCAGAAGCCGGAGGGCCGCGATCAGATTCTTGCACGTATGGGTGAGCAAACATGTCCATCCTAACTGCTGTCTGAAGCATTTACTACGTACACTTTTTTGTTTATGAGTCTGCAATTCAATAAGTAGCAACAAAATATGAAAATGTAAAAGATGCCTGGTTTGCAGTGTGTTTTGGATGTGTGAGATATGTATCTTCCAGCATGCACAATTGTCATTGACTTCCCTGACCTTTGCTTTCAGAGATCGAAGTTTACCTGGGATGGGTCACCTCACGAGTGCGCACTTACTTCCCAGAGAGCTGGCTCTGGGAGACTCATCGCATCACTGATAGGTGATAACACAGACATCAGGCATCTAATTACTCACTTATAAATAAATAGTTATTTCATGTGATGCCATCTAATTATCATCGGAGACACTGATTATGAAGGCGAAATGCATTATCAAGTGATACACCTAACTAACTGTAAGTTATTCTCTGGAAAATGCAGTTGACAATTATAGTTAATAGGATGTGTAGTATTTAATGATATTTATTATATATATATATATATAACTTAGTTATATATAGTTATAACTTATTAGAAGAATACATGTTACACAGTTTATATCTGTAATTAAATGTAATTCCACTTTTTTAGTTTTGTCTCTAGAATTATAGGTAATTACAGTGTGCTAAAATCTCCTTTTTTCTTTAATGTGAACGCTGCACCTTAGGTGGGGCTGGATTAAGAATATTAAATGCGTCTGGGCAATGGCACACATGGTGTCACATCAGAAAAAACGGAGCTGATTGTTGGCTCACGAAATTCAGAAATGCATCTAATACAGGGAAAACGTTACACAGGCTTTTCAGTGAGTGCTATGTTAAAAGAATAATATACAATCCTACAAATTGTATTAGAGATTAAATCGCATCTATCTGTTAAAGGATGTTTGTGAATGGGTCGGGGGGGGGCTTATGGAGGGTTGCTCTACTAGGTACCACCTGAGAATGTGGTGCCCTTGGGCATGAGCCCAAATACCCATGTCCGTGGTTAACCCAGCCCAAGCCACAGGGAAATACCATTCACAAACTACGTCGCATGCACACATTCATGCACAAGATCTGCATCTCCCCCATCCCACAGAATTCAGAGTATCAGACCTTCAGTGAAAGCATTTACTTTACATCCTCTGCTCAGAGTCCTGTTTGTTTTACAATAACATTCTTCCTTTGTCCTGTGTAAAGCCTGTCTCGGTGTGAATGTTATGGTGGTGTTAAGTGCTACGGAATGTGTCTCTTAGGTCAGGGCTGATTACCTTGAACAGAAAGTTGCCAGACTCTCTCACCAACTGGGAGATAAGAGCTGTGGGGATGTTCAGTGAGGGTAAGTAGAAAGCAAAAGCAGCAGAATAGACTATAAAAAGACACCCCACAAACAGTGGGATGCTTGTGTCTCTTTTCAGTACCTTTTACAAAAAGTTAGAAAAAATCCCTTAGAGTCCAGAGATTTCAGTTGTCCTGTGCCTGCAGGGATATGTGTATCAGATCCACTGAGGGTTCAGGTAACCCAACAAGTGAGCCTGGACGTACCTTTGCCTTACTCGATGGTCCGTGGGGAGCATTTGGAGCTGCTTGGTTCTGTGTATAACCAGCTTGACGAAGATTCATGGGTGAGTGGTGCTGTTACCTCTTCAACGACAACAGGACTGGTTTTGGTCCAGAATAGAAAATATATCTATAACCATAACAGTGCACTTAGCCCTTTATGACCAGTTAGCTATTCTATGCAATGTCTCAGTATAAAAAAATAAACACATCCTAACATGCTCAACAATACTTCATAGAATGTTAATGAAATCTCTAATACAGCTGGGCGCTGGGAGGGAGCAAAAATGTGGACCATCTTGGGGTCCCTGTGGACTGGGTTGGGAAACACTGCTCTAGTACATTGCTCTATTTTTTTTTCATTGTTTTCATTTGTGTTTTTCATGCTTTTATGTATGTACTGACTTTTCTGGCTTTCGCTCTTTTCCTCTCCTTCCATGGCTAGTATTGCGTGACACTCACAGCACCCAAGGGGATTTGCCTGGTTCATGGTAGGCCAGTGGGAGAGGAGGGGGCAAAAAGGACACCATGCAACAAGAAAGACCTGAAAAGTGCCTCCGTCAACAGGGTTTCCTTCACTCTCATGGCCCTGGAGGCGGGATCTCACTCACTTAAATTTACTCTGCAGAGCCCTCTAGGCTCCGAAACTGTTATCAAGACCCTCCGTGTGGTGGTAAACACATAAGGACAACTTCCATTACCTGTACAGCCTACTAGTAATAAGCAGCATTTTTAATATTATGTGTACTTTTCTACTTCACCTTTGTTCTGAGGCTTTGTATGTGCTCTCTGTTACAGCCTGAGGGTATCAAGACCGAACTGAACATTGCAGGAACTCTGGATCCACAGGCTGTCTATGGTGCATATTTTAATATGCAGTGATTACGATCAGAATGTTTCCAGTGTACATGGCATGATTTGTTTGTTTTATTTAAGAAGGTGTCACTTTTGCAGAAGTTCTGCAAGACCTCTGCAAAGTTTCCCACCATGTATGCTGAACTGCAACTACTGCCCTTTCACTAAAACTTCTGTCGCAGGGACTTTGAGAAAAAGGCTGGAATTCAAGAACGGTGTCCCCGCCAAGCTGGTACCAAAGTCCACTGTGGAGCGTGTCCTCACTGTCAGCGGTGTGAAATTGTTATGCATAGATACCTTCATAAAATAATACATACATTTACTCTAAAATACTCAATGTATTTTGTACTGTCATATTTAACCAAAATATGTGAGACTATTTTGTATCTTTTTAAACCATTATTATCTCCAATATCTGTTTTGTTGCCGCTACTTGTGTGTAGGTGAACTCTTTGGAGAGGTGCTGGCCTTTGTGAATGATCCGAATGGACTGTACCAGCTGACAGGCTTGCCACGTGGTTCTTCTGAAGCGGAGATTATGGGCATCCTCCCCATCTATTATGTCTTCCACTTCCTGGAGCAGACAGACAAGTGGGAGTTGTTAGGGCATGATAAAGCCAAAAGCCGTATGGAGCTGAAGAGGAAGCTGAGAGAAGGTGGGGGTATCACATGTCCATCGGTCACGGAAGCATGTGGACAGGGGTGCTACTTTGGCTGCATGTTGCTCTGATTAACAGGTTTTTCATTACTGTTATCTCTGCCCCCCCCCATATTATGGCTAGCATAGGGGTCACCAGCCTCATGTCATTCAAGAAAAAAACTGAGAATGGCTACAGCATGTGGAAAGACAGAGAAGCCAGCACATGGTTAGTCTGCTTGGAAAACAGTAGCACCAAGTTAAGAGCTATGACAGATCTGGTTGTCCTTACTTCACAGTGGCACTGGATGATATCTTTGTCATCCACCCTCTTTTGTAGGTTGACTGCTCTAGTGTTAAAGACTCTTGGACAGGTGAACAAATATGTTGCTGTGGACGAGAAGTCATTTTGCAACTCCATCTTTTGGCTCGTGTCTACATGTCAAAATAGTGATGGCTCCTTCAAAGAGCTTTCTGACTACAAGCCAGTTAAACTTATGGTAATAATCTCTGTAAAGAACGTCTTTCGGTAAAAATGAGAATTCCATAAGATAAAATGTGTTTTTATATAATGAATACGAAAACCTGATCCCAAGCTTTTTATTTTTTTTTCTTCTGGGTTGACTTTGGTGTCACAGGGCGCAGGAGCAAACGTGAAGGAGCAGACAGCCTTCATCACCTCCTTCGTCATCATCGGTATCAAGAATGCAATGGCAGTTCCAGCATGCAACTTGATGGTATGACCTATCACACTTAAATGTGCTTACACGTGGATGCAAAAATGATTTCATCTATTATCTTAGTGTTAGATGTATTTTACCATCTCAACATATTTAACATACACTATATTGGCAAAAGTATTGGGACACCTTCCGTAACACACATATGTACTATAATAAGGATTTAGGAGTGTGTTTATGGGAATTTTTGACCATTCTTCCAGGACAGCATTTGTTAGGTCAAGAACTGATGTTGGACGAGAAGGCCTGGTTCGCAGTCTCCATTCTAATTCATCCCAAAGGTGTTCTATCAGGTTGAGGTCAGGGCTCTGTGCAAGCCAGTCAAGTTCCTCGACACCAAACTCGTTCATCCATGTCCTTATAGACCTTGGTTTGTGCACTGGTGCGCAATCATGTTGGAACAGGAAGAGGCTATCCCCAAACTGTACAAAGTTGGGAGCGTGAAATTGTCCAAAATGGCCCAAACCCTGAAAAAAAAACCCCACACCATAATCCCCCCTCCACCAAATTTTACACTTGGCACAATGTAGTCAGGTAAGTACCATTCCCCTGGCAACCGCCAAACCTAGGCTCGTCCATCAGATTTCCAGACAAGCATGATTTGTCACTCCAGAGAACATGTCTCCACTGCTCTAGAGTCCAGTGGTGGTGTGCTTTACACTACCGCATTCGAGGCACTAGTGCAGGGCCAAGAGGGAGCTTGGAGTTTATCCCAAGTAGCAGGGGACACAAGGCATGGCTCCACCCTGCACATGATGTCTATCCATCACAGAGAACAATGGAAGTGGGGAGGGGTGTGGTTCCACTTTATTAATAAAAACTTGAACGACATCTGTGTCTTTTTAAAACTAAAACACGATGAGGTGAGGCAAACCATATTGACTACTTATTAAGTGCTGTGATTTTGATATCTAATATCAAAGGAATTTAGAAAGAGCATGAAAAGGCAGGTTATATCTGAGAGCAAAAGCAAACAGACAAGTGGACATGACTTTATGTTACCCCCCCACCCCCACCCTCATGGCCTCCCTTGTTCAGATGCATTCCATGGTCCATGGAATACACACTCACACACTTAAGTCCTCTGATACCCTCATTACCAAACATGTTGCTGGTCTACACTACAAGCTGCCTTACTCTTATGCCCAAGATGATGCATCCTAGTGTCTAATTATACACATAATGATCTATATTTCTGTATGTGTGATTTAATGGGTTGGTCCACTTGGAAACTTTTCATGTTTTAATTATATGTCGACTCTTCTTTTTTTTTTTCAAAATGAATGTTGCAGTGACATTCTCATCTTCTGTTGTGTTCAGGAATTTAAGAATGTCCTGAGACATGCCGCAAGCTACCTGTCTAGCAACTTCCAGTCTCTGAAGAGTTTGTATGTGCGAGCGATCACCGCTTACGCCTTAGCCTTGGTGGACCAAGGCAGCATGCCTGCACGTGAACTGTATGAGAGACTCCAGAATTATGCCCAAGTGAAAGGTACTTTGGCGAATGAGAACCCATGTGTTTAGACAGAGCAACCTGAAAGTTTTAGAACAAGCTGTTTGTCAACATTATGAGTATTACAGCTAAACACAAGGCACAGCATATCTTGCTATGGGTAGCAGTGTCATACTCGTCTTTACCACGCTGCCTGGTGTGATATTTTCAATTCAAGGCTAGTCTGCACGCTCATTCACATGTATGTATGTTTTATTACCTTGTAAATAGTCTGTAGGGTTTGCAAAGTACCCCAATGCTTTGATGTAGCTAATTTTACATTTATAATGGAATAATATATATCTGCCGTCAGATTTCTTTACATGAGTATGACAGTCAGAAAGCGTGAATGTCACGCCAGATGCGTGAGAGTTGGCAACCCTGCTTTACTGCTTAAACACAAAGTATATCAAACACTGTTAGATTGCTTCCAATTGTCACTGATGAAGATTAAATTAACATCCAAATGTCCAATTTGTGGTGGCACAGGAAATCCTCCTCTGATTCGCTTCTGGCAGGAGGAAAAGGAGCCTCTGAACCCTTCAGTGCCTAATAGGATCTCCGCGCAGTCTGTGGAGACCACGGTGTATGTCCTGCTCACTGCAATGCTCTATGGGGATAAAGAGTATGTGGCTCCCATCCTCAGATGGCTGACCCAGGACCAGCGCTATGGAGGGGGATTCCACTCAACACAGGTGTCAAGCATTGCCAGTCACGCGAAAACTAGATAAATGACACATTGTGCCTTTACAATCCTGATCGTATTGGAAAAGTGACCAGCAGCCTACCACAAAAACACTAACCTAATGAACTTACTCATAATTACATGGCTATGATCTCTATCATCATGCATCAAAGCCAAGTGACCAAGTAATCTGTCCGTGACCCATATCTTATTCTCCATCCTCCTTGTCCTAGGACACCATTCTTACTTTGGAGGCCTTGAAAGAATACAGTGAACTAGTCCAGCATTCCAAGCTTGATATGGAGATCCGTGCGAGCTACAGAAATATGGGAGATTTGGACTTTTTTAAGCTCTCAGAGAATCAGTACATGAGCAGATCAATACAGGCAAGACTGCTTCCTACTCTCTTCCCTCTCATTTCCCTGATGTGACCCTACCATAATTTTGTATTTAAGGGACCGATTAAAGGAGAATTGGGGTCTTCATTGCGTGGTTAATGTCTGAGCAGAATATTTCGGGTTAGGTTACTCTTATGCCAGTTCTTTACACGTACACCCATAACCCTGGGTTTCTATTTTCTGTGTGAGCTCTTACTCAGGTTTTGAGCAATTATTCTCTAAAAAGTCACAATCATTGTGTGAATGTTTTCAGAACAATCTGTATCTATATGAGTTAAAATTTATGTCTGAGAAGTCAGTTCACAACAGATTTTAAATATAATAAATGGACAAAGTTAGGAACATAATTGTTTAAATCTTCAGTATTATCAATTACCTTTATAAAAACATTTACAAGAATATATATACACACCATTGTATTCATTTCTTTATATGTAATCAAATACCTATTTTCACAGGTTGAGCAAACTGATGATGTCATCCTAAGCACAGGAAGTAGTACTGGAGTGTCAGTTGCAAATGTAAGTTTGTTCCTTCTATTCATATAAGCATGACATACACATATTACATATAATTTATAAATATTTTATTCATTCTTGCCATGTTGTGTTTGTAAAATGCTTTATAGTTTTGTTCCATAATCTCTAATGTAAGATTTGCACACGTCTTTCATTGCAGTTGAAAACCATATACTACAGCATGGCAGAGTCTAATGACAACTGTCACTTTGATCTGACCATTGAAATTCGCCCAGCCATTCAGGACTCCACAGGTAGACTAACACATCATGTGTTTTTCAATGGATGACTTCGTAGCATGGTTTAACCTACCCAGTACTTAACAGAGGTCTTGCATTTTCCCCAGATGTTATGTTCTTGTTACCCCGCCTTATTGCCTGTGCCAAGTAAGTTCAGCTTCTGTTTTATTTATTTATATATATATAAATATTTTGCAATATTTATATAACAATAAATGTCCCACTCTCTTCAGCTCTGCTCATTTTCTGCCATGTGCACATCTGTAAACATTATTGCTGCACATGTAAAGTCCAAGAACAGTATACAATAGCTGCATTTTTCATATATAAAATATGTATACATGTTTAAAACATGTATGCGGTCTGTGTGTGCTGTCCAGGTACAAACCTCTCGAGAATGAAGTGTACATGGAGTCAGCACACACTGTCATGGAGATCCATTTGCCTACAGGTATCCAGCCCTTACAGGAGGACCTGGATATGGTATGAGTAAGCCACATTCTAATTAGTCCAAGTATCTAACATGGCTTCAATAAGAAACTCAGGGGTCCTGGAAAAATCACAGAAAATGGGGAAAAAATTTCCACATCCTGGAAAATAAATGGGTTGTCCTGAATTTATACATGCAAAATAAAATCATGACCTAGTCATATTTTGAAGTTGTAGGGTTCTGTAAAAGTTGACCTCCATTTTTCAGTAGGTGAATGCCAAATCCAAATTCCGCATTTTTAGCACATTCAGCAATTGGGAGTGTAGCTGATCAGAGCTACCATATATGTCTGAATATAAGGCAAAGCAAAAAAAAAATTCAATTCATTAATGTGGAAAAAAAAATTTACATAGAAATTATGTATTTTGCTGTTTACCTAAATCGTATCTACCAAGAAACTTAGACATTATTTTATGGCCATATACAAAGCACACACCATTTTTGATAAACCTGCCAATGTCCTCATTTTTTGTGTTTGGCATGCTTTGTAGCAATGCAAGCTAAGTTATGGTTTATTTCCTGCTGTGCTTCACTCAACAAGCAACATTAAGGTGCTTTAAAAATTAAATCAGTCAGATGATTTGTGAAATTGGAGGGTGGTGCAGTGGTTAGCACTGTTGCCTTACACCTCTGGGACCGGGGTTCGAGTCTCTGGGGGTTCCCTCCGGATACTCCGGTTTCCCCCCCACAGTCCAAAAACATGCTGGAGCTGATTGGAGTTGCCAAATTGCGTGTGTGTGTGAGTGTGATGAGTTGGTGCCCCATCCTGGGTTGTTCCCTACCTCACACCTGCAGCCATCCATGATAGGTTCCGGATGCCCCTGCGACCCCCAAATGGGATAAGCGGGTACAGTAAATTGATGGACGGATTTGTGAAATTACTGGAAAATGGTGAGCCTGTTTTCAAGTGATGATTTCAAGAAAAAAGCCTTCCTTTCATTTGTACAAATGTGAGGTAATATCAGATAATACCATATTCATCCTGAATAACTGAGGGTCAGAGTGACCATTTTGTACTTAAGCACTGTATTCAGCAGCAGTATAATGTTAGTAGCTAAATTTACCTGTTGTAGTCTCCATAAGATACAAAATTGCATGGGAATTAAAAACAAGTTATTAACACTGCAAGATCTATGTTTGCATAGACAGGTTGAAAATATTTCTCACAGTTTGTCTGGCTAGTTTAAAGCTAGTGAGATTACTTTGACTCAAACGCTGCGTGGCTTCTGACTAAGAAAATGATGGCATTACACTTTAGTATGGTCTATATATAAAATTTGTAACTGTATTAGATACTTAATTTAACCGCATGCTTTACTGTACGGGGACAAAATCACACTGCATGTGACAGACCTTCTTTCTCTGCTTCCCTTGCCCATTTCAAAGTTCCTCAGTTTCACTGTTCACCTCTGAAAATGAGTTTGCAAAAGCAAAATTTCTGAGAGCGAGGTCTTCAGTAATGAATGTACCATAATTTTACTGACATTTCATATGAAATGATTAGGAGTATTAGTAGAACTGAAACTGCAAAGGTAGCTAATAATATAACTATTGTCCCACCTGACAACCACTGTGAGTAATCTTCAAAAAGCTTCTATCAGCCCCTTTTCTGTTTTTTTTTATATATTAGACAAATGTTTCCATTTCATGATCTCTGATCTTATTTTCTCAATGTGCACTCCATGCAATTGAATTGTGGTCCAAAATCCAATAAATTCATTGTATAGTTAGAACATGGAACAAAGCAATGTAAAGTCTAAAAGTATGGAATGATAAACCAAATGCCAATGATGAAGTATTCTGTAGACAATGTATAAAACAAACCCCTTTTTGATTCAACTTTTGTTATAGCATTAAATGTGTAATTATAATAAGCCTTTTTCATCATATCAGCATTTTATTTAAGGAAACAATGCAAGGATTATCAGTTATGAGATTTACTTTAGGAAATTGTGAGATAAAGCAAGTAATGTCAGATTTAACATTGCCTGGATATTTTAAAGTGAAGTTTAGGTTATTGTTTAACAGAGGCCTGTGTTTAACTGCAAAATCTCCAATTTAATGGTGACTTCACTGGAAGCCCCCTGTCCAGTGTGATTTAAACATGAGTGTGGGTCATAAAAATATCCTGGAAAATGATGTCCTGAAAAGAGTGGGAACCATGCAACTTCTCCATTAGACTGGGGGTGGTTTTCTCTAATGTGCAGTTTATTTTATTGCTCATTCCTTGAAGCATTGTGCCTGCTGTGCAGTATATTCCAAATCAGATACATTTAGTGTTTTATGAATTGATGTGGTGTTTTCTGGCTGTGGTTCTCTACAGATGCAGAATTCACTAGATTCTCTAGTGTCCCATTATGAAATTAAGGGGGAGCAGGTCATTCTCCAACTGGACTCTGTAAGTATGACACTTACCTGTTGTCTTTGTGACTGTTTCCGCATGCAAGTGACTTGACAATGGACGTGTCACAAACAGCCATGTGTATTGTCCCTTGTTTCTGATGGGTATGCATATATGTCTTTGTGTTTACACTACCAGTCAAAAGTTTTTGGCCACGCTAACATTTTCTACATTATCATGTTACTCACTTAACATTTACTAAAAATACACTAAATATGCTCTGCTAACAAATACATTTACAGTATGTTCACCATTTGAGTATCTTTATTAGTAAGAAAATGTCATATCTTTGATTCATCAAAGTAACCTCCTGTAGTAGTCATAACAGCAGAGCAAACTTGAGGCATTCTTTCTGCAAAGGACATTAAATACTGCTCTGTTTCACGGGATGAAACAGTTAACTAGTGCATTTAAAGTTAAAGGATAGCCTAGAATTTGACTATGCCATCACCACACAACCAATTAATAGGATGTCAGACATGCACTGTTACATACGTTTTCCATGTTATAAAGGAAACCCGTTTTATTTGACTTTTTAATTGATATTTTCATTTATTGTGATTCACTTAACTTTCCAATGCTTAATAGTTTATGAAATAAATGGAAAAGTGGTAAAAACCTGTGGTGTGCAAAAACTTTTGACTGGTAGCGTATTTGTGTTGATTTCTTCTATTTTGGCAGATCCCTTCAGAGACATTCCTGTGTGTGGGATTTAGGATACAAGAACTGTTTCGCACTGGCATGACAAGCTCCTCCCAATTCAAAGTGTATGAGTACCGTGACCCAGGTACCCCTGCTCCTCACCTTCCTGTTCTCATTTCTGTGTACCAGGTCATAGTACTCTGCAGTTTGCTTCTTGTCATCGGGATTGATGCCATATGCAGAGCATCAGTACCTTTCCCCACCTCCCACAGGTAGCCAGTGTTCCAAGCTTTACTACCCACATGGGGAACGCAGATTTCTGAGACTGTGTGAAGGGGCTGATTGCCAATGCATGGCAGGTAGGCGGTCAATTTCGAGGAAGCTTGATGATTAGTGTTGGGGAAGGAACTCACAAGTGTAATCCAACCTAGAGATGTGGAAAGTTCAGGTTCAGAAAATACAAATCTAGACCAAGGTCTTGTTTCAACCAACCAGTTGAGTACTCTGGGACTCTGACTCTTTATTCTCAACTGGTTGGTTGAAACAAAATCTTGGTCTAGATTTGTACTTTCTGGACCAGAACTTTCCACCTCAGTCTATAATGGATCAACCCTGTTAATGATATTGTATCAGGCCAAGTACAGATATAAATGTTGGATTATCTGTTGCTTTTGCATGCAGTTGTCAAGGTTATGGGCACCTATGGGGTTACCTGTGCAGAGATATATGACTGTTGTCTTCCATTGTGGCTCTAGCTGAGTGCAGCAACTTCAAACATCGCATGGATCTCACCATCACTGCCCAAATGCGATTAGATGCAGCTTGTGAAGACAAAATAAGATATGGTACTGTCTAGATTCCACTTCATGGTGTACTTCACCTCTTAATGAACAGTGCTGTAAAATGATTCAAACTAAACTTGGTTTTATGGAAATTTCCATTTAGCTTCTGGGGAGGACAGTAGAGAAACATTATCCTCAATCAGCAGGATGTGATCTCATATGGCAAACACTACTGAACTAATATTTTGACTCTGCTTTTCTTAAGCCTTTAAAGTGAAAATTGAGTCCTCATCAGAAGAAGGAGATTTTGTGAATTATGTTGCCAAAATAGAAGATATCTTTAAAAAGGGTAAGTTGACACTTTGTGCATGTCATCATAAGTACAAAGAAAGCCATCGGAAATAATTATACACAACCTTTGTCTCTGCAAAAAGAACAGTAGGCCAGAAAAACATTTTTTGTTGTGTGTGTTGTCTGTGGCAGGTACTGAACATGTACAGAGAAACAGTGAGGTAACGTTTGTGAAGAAGGCAACATGCACAGATGTCAACCTACAAGGAGGGAACCATTATCTAATCATGGGGGTCGAGGGTATGGAAAGAGTGGTCAGACGGGCATATCAGTGAGTGTTCATTATACTTATATAATGGAATGTGCCGAGGGCATACACACTGGCCTTTTGCAGATAACATTGGCCACTCTGGTCTAGGAGGAGTAGGCCATCCTTATTTTAGATGACTTTTCATTCTGAAAACTTAGTATGTATTTGCATGCTTGTATATGCTTTTGTTGGAGTTAAACAGAACCACTTGTTACAGGTACAAGTTCCCCCTTGACTCCCAAGCATGGGTAGAGTGGTGGCCTTCAAGTGATTGCAAGGGGAGCTCCTGCTCTAGTTTTCTGGATGTCCTGGAGGACTTTTCAGAAACCTTCCTTCTAATGGGCTGCCCATGACTTGTAATGAACACCCTGAGTCAGGGGCACCGTGGTGAAGGAAGATTCCAAGGGCCCCTGAGTGACAGAAGCCCCAAGAAATTTGGAACAGAATTGTATTGGTCTGGGTTAGGAGGCTCAAAATCTTTAGTGGGCCCCTGCCCTGAGAATAGTGCCTGTAATCTAGTTTTCTTTTATCATACTATTGAAAACAAGTGGGCATGTATGAATGTGTATATATATAGTATATACGTGTTTGTCCTGAGCAAATAAAAATAAATCTTTGTATACACATATTATTGGATGAGTGGTTGGAAGATTGATTAATGGAAATAATTCTAGTTTTTAAATAGCATTTCTCTCGGCTATACCACATGCCATGGAATGAGATCAATTATTAAAATAAAAACACACTACAATACTTGTAGTGTCGGATTGCTTTCTTAAATGACAGTAAATGTCACTTAAATGTAAGCAACTGGAAAAGGGGTCGTAAACCTGTCCATATATCGTTAAACATGTCCGTGGCAAGACTCGTCAGTGTCTGTAGCAAAATGTTTTGATTGAAAATAAAAGCTATATAGGCTGTTTTAAATACTGTGTCTGATCCCACAGGAGATCTACTATAGCAGAAATTGCTTAAAAAGTTAATGCTGGCAATGATAGAAAGGTATCAGAACACACAGTGCATTGCAGCTTTTCTGTATGGGGTTATGTGGCCACAGACCAGTCAGAATGCCCATGCTGACCACTGTCCACCACCAAAAGTAAGTACAATGGGCACATGAGCATCAGAACTGGACAACTGAGTAATCAAGGGAGGTGGCCTGGTTTGATGAATCATGTTTTCTGTTACATTATGTGGACAGTCAGGTGCATGTGTTTCATTGTTGCAGACCAAATACACCCCTTCATGGCAGTGGTCTCTTTCAGCAGGATAATGTGCCTTGCCACACTGCAAAAATTGCTCAGGATTGGTTTGAGGAACATAAAAAAGCATCTGTTGGGTGTGCTGAACAAACATACAGTCAGCTCCAGAAATATTCGCACTCCTCAGGAATGTGAACAAAAAAACCATTAATACAATATAAATAATGCATTTAATGATTCTGTTCTGGTACAACCGTAGATAGTCTGATATTAATAAATAATAATTAATTATGGTTTCCCAAGGCATTTCTGTATCTGAATATCCTGCTTACACTTACCATAGACAGTTTTGTATTCATCTGGAGTGAATTGGTTTCCATGTGCAGACCATCTTCTCCAGGGTGTAAGCGTCTTGTCTGTAACGAACAGATCACCTTCTGGACATCTGGGGGTGTTTCACAAAGCAAGATTTCTCAGTTAGCTGAGGTAATTTAACCTAGAAGTCATGATTGTCCAATAAGAGTTTAGGTAATGAGCATTCCTGTTGGACAATCATGATTTTTAGCTTAACCCTTGTGTATTTTACTTCTGCAGATCTAAATTCTAAAGAATTTATCCTCATTTTGAAAATGGACTGGGATAACTTCAACCCCAAAAATCACACAGGGGATAATAAAGAAAAAAACTGATAATGTATTGACGAGGTACATTTCTGGCCGTAGCGCAAGTTCACGAACTAGATAACCCCCCCACCCACTGGTGTAATGGTGTACAGGCGTCTGAAGGAGTCGGTAAGTAAATCATACAACTAAAGTGTAAAATATGCCCAAGCGGACCTAACACAATCAAGAGGAACATACTGTAAGTGAATTTAGTTGAACGAACGCAAAAGAATCGCTTCTTAGAAAATAATCACCATTTCCATCGCTACATTTCCAAATCACTAGCCTCCCAGTTTTACCTACCTATGCCATGCCTTTAAAACTCGCTGCGGTGATTTCTGTCATTTTTGCTGTAAATTGTAAACTTACCGAAACAAAGTCTGTGATTTACTAATTACCTTACAAAGGCGATGTTGACATCGAATCTGTCTATTCTGTATAGCTTTTAATATTCCATAAAACAAAATGTCGACAACGGTGCAGCAGCAGCATATGCAGTTTTCATCAACATTTTCAATATTTAGGATAGAAATAACGTCAAGTATGCCATTTTGCAGATTATGAAGGTTTGAGGAATGTCGTTTCCGAAACTATGAGGAGGGTAACAGAAGCAAGCTCGAGTGTAGTCTGGTGTGATAAGACTTTCCCGTTCAACAAGTGCAATTACAGTTTCACAACAAAAACAGCACACTTACAGTGTGCATGTAGGCTATTGGAATGCACAGACCTACTGTTGCTTGACTAACTGCGTAGATATACTCAATAGACCATAAGGCTGCGAATACAGCCCGCCAATTTCACCTCCGCGAGCGGGAGCTTTTAAATGATACAGTCAGACATAATACAGACCTGAGGCGCGAGATCAGCCGCGTGCATTTGCCGCCCTCAGTAGCCATGCCCACTGGTGCGTGCGCACCTCGCAGTCGGAAGTGATTCTGTATTCGGCTTAATGTTCAACAAGATGTTTGTACACTGAATTATGCGAGTTAGAAAATGCATGAATGGTGCCTGCTTTTGCAATTTATGATAGGATAGTTGATGTCTTATTTACTTAGGCGAAAGTGTTCACGACGCAACCTCTTTCGTTTGGAAACGAGGTTACTATGGTAACTAATTCAGTCCACGAGCAATCAAAACAGATTTTCATACTCTAAAAGACGGTTCGCGTCGTTGAGCAGCAAACAGTTCGTAAGTAAATCGGTAGCGCAACTAGTTTGCTGTGTCTAGTTCCAGCGCCTATCTGGCTAAGAACTATTGTTTGACATGTTGCGGTCTGCTTAAAATAGGGAACGCGCCACTCTCAAACTGAAGGATGTGTCTGACTGGGGAATAGCTATACACTGTTCACTAAGTCAAACTAATGTTGGCTTTTAAAACTGATGTGCATGTAGAGTGCATTGTTTCCAAGCTGGTTATCAAGTTTTCCAGCTTGCTACGTTTACTTAACTAGATCGATAGATATTTTAATACTGTATGGCTGTGTATTTATAGTTGGGTTATGTGATCAGAATAACTCAAATTTCACGACAGTGGTATTTTTAAACTTGTAGAAATCCTAAGTATTGTCGATGAGCTAGTTAGTCAGGTTACGTCTGTCAACTTAGACACGCTGCTTATTTACTGAGTAGATTTGAATAAAGCTTGTAACAAGCTTATACTCTTATTTACTGATTTTACTAGGTTTTCTCGACGCTGAATATAATCAAGCATGATAGTCTTTTCTGCATGAGAGAGGTCACAACGTGATGAACTCAAGCCATATTTGTACATCAGTGCCAAAAAACTAACTTGCGTGAGTGAGTTTATTTTATGCATTTTAAATTATCTTCATATGGAAACTTCTGTGTTCATTATGGTGAGGTTTTAAATATTGCACTATTCTTAATTTGGAAGCTTCAAAATGAAGACAGGAGTGGCACAGGTAACAACACCTGTCTCTGGCAATGTGGCCTCTGGACTATCATCGCCTGAACAGTGCAGCTCATCTCCATCCTACAACCCATACACTCCAACAGCTCAGCCAGGCTTAGGACACCATCAGCATGATGTGGCTGAGGACAATGATGGCGGAGGTGACGGAGGTCGGGGGTCCTGTTTTCTCCCACTCAGAGCTTGAACGATGTTCTTTTGCATCAAATTAAAATAAGCAGCTGGGTCACTCAGTTTTGAATTTTTTTACACAGGAGAAAGAAAAAGTCCTGGAATACGTTACATTACAGATTCTATCATAAAAAAGTTGACCAAACAGGAAAACCTGGCCTTTGTCCGGACGCTGAACCTGTCACTTTCAAAGACTGGAGGCAAGAAATTTAAGGTAGCATAGCCATGTCAGTTTAAACATAATACTGATGGGCATTCTGGAATCACTTATTTCTTCAGATTTTTCCAAAACGTGCCTTGCATCTGGAATTAATTGTTATGGTTATCATGCATCTCTTTTCCCTGTGTGCCTTGCAGCTGTCACTGTATTTAAGGGTTTGATCTAAATAATAAATTTGTCATTCAACAAGAATATACCGCTGATCTATGTATCACTCTTTATTTTAGTTCATTGAAAACCTAGATAAATGTGAGCGTCTGCAGGTCCTCAACCTCAGCCATAACCTCATTGAGAAGATTGAAAAGCTTGAAAAATTACACCGGCTGCAGGAGCTCCATCTCTCCCACAACCGAATACGGTAATGAACAGAAAATATAATTCTTTCTCTTTCCAGTTCTCTCTTGGTGTTGCAAGAAAAAATCTCCATGCTTCTTCCAAAAGAAAAGTAATGTCAAATAATAGATAATGGTTTTGTTGTTCAGTAATGGTGAAAATTGTACAGCGTTTTTTAAAGTCTTTAGGATTATCGAGGGTTAAAATGTCTATCTGGATGTAAAAACACTATAAGCTATTTTCTGCAACAAAAGTAATGCTTATTTATTCCCAAAGCTCCTTTTTCAAACCCTCATACATTCCATGTATTTTATGCCAATTGGCAAGCTGATCAAATCTTTGAATTCAACTATTTGTGAATAGTTGAAATGGATGCGCTAGAGGTGAAATATTACAGAAATATGGAACAGCTGGGAATGCATAAGGTCAGATGTAGCAATACATGACTGATCTAGTGATGAAATATGTAGTCAGGTTCTCCAGTTGTTTACTGTTTGCAGTAGTATTTCCATATTGAGACTCTAGATTCTCATGTTCACTCTGCGTTCACAGTCATTTTGCAGTTATATAAAATCTCAAATTGTTTCTGTACTTTCTAATTATGAGGACTAGACCAAGTACTAGGGTTGGGCTGTATAACATCGATTATTATATCGCGCATATGCTATAATCACCAGGGCTTCAGATGACAGGTGAAACATTTGCCCGCATGCCAGCTCTTCGACATTTATTTAGACCCACAATTTAAACTGATTAGTTGTGCACTTGACATTTTAATGGGGTATTTTATGACGCCTAAAACTTAGTAAGCAGTATATATTTGACACACCCTTAAGTTCAATAAACATCGATTTTTTTTTTTTTTTTTTTTTTTTTTTTTTTTTTTTTTTTTTTTAATATATATTTATTCTTTTTTATTTGTTGGGAATGGTGTTGTGTATATATTGTTTTTGTTCGC
>JAAGVU020000040.1:16792500-16804113 GCA_011763525.2 Mormyrus iriodes | reverse complement strand
ACTACGCTCCTGTCTTGGGGTTGTGTGGTTCTCCGCTCTGCTTTAAAGTTTTTGCTGTTTTATTCTTTTATTCCTTTATATTTGATTATATTTTTTTTTTTTTTTTTTTTTTTTTTTTTTTTTTTTTTTTTTACTGCAAAAAGTACTGCCACTTCACTGACATCTTTTTACCTTGTTTATCCATAAAATCCTCTCTTTTAAAAGATGTCGAAGCTGCTGAGCTGTCCCTTTCTTCACTGCCACTTCAGTGCATATCGCACTGAAGTATACCAAACCACAGTATAGAAAAACAGTATTATGTGGTGTGCTCCGCTAACTGAATTTTAGAAACATAAAGATACGTCAAGTTTATACAGATTACTAACTTCTGGGTGTCACAAAATGCATCTCATTAATATTTTAGACATACTATTAATCTGTGAGCAAATTGTGGGTGTAAATAAACGTTCCTTTAGCTCCAAAAAGTTGGTCTCCGGCTGGCATTTTAATGTTCAGGAAAATAAATTTATAATGCTGTAAATCTTTTTTTGTCTCTGCAGAAAAATCGAAGGTTTAGAGCACATGGGGAACCTTCAAATCCTTAATCTTGCGAACAACAACATAGAGCATATACCTCTTTGGCTGGCCAAAAAGCTTCGATCTCTCCAGTCTCTTAACCTTCAGCACAACAACATTTCTTCGGTATGGTGTTTGTTTTATGTGTGTATCAATGAAACACTTTAATATTTTTGACTAAATTATTTTCTGTCACTTGGTTTGATACCTTTTACATTTCCTCTAAGTTTTAATTGGCACAGTCAGTGTCTGTGGGGCTTTTACATGAAAACATTGTGTGCAGAATGCTTCACATTCTTTGTGCAGTTGCATGAGGTGGCCAAGCTGAAGTCACTGAAGAACTTGACAGAATTAGTAGTGGCGGAGAATCCCATGTCCAACTTGCCCCATTGTCGACTTTTCCTGGTCTTTCACCTGAGGACACTGGAGAAACTGGATGAGATCTCTGTCATCCAGCCAGAAAGGGGGATGGCTCAGCAGCGCTTTCATATGGGTATGGTCTTTTCCCAACGTTATTGGTCAGTAATTATCGGTAAGATTTGTCTAGGACTCACGCAGCATTAAACACCGAACTGTTGCAGCAAGTATAAGTGTTGCAGTAATGAAATAAATAGCTACCTTAGTTAAATTATGTATACAAGCATTGACATACTATAGCTACACAGATATCTGCTGCACTGCTCTGAAAAACTGGATGCCTTTCTGTTCAGAACAAACTTGGGAGGCTTTGATGAGTTTTATTGATCAAGTAAGAATACATATCTGTATATGGACTCACTGAGTGACATTTCCTCTCTAACACACATACCTGATCATTCCAGAGGAGATGGGGCGGCTGGAGGAAGAGTTGGGGTGTCAGCTGGCGGAGATAGAGAAGCTGAGGGCTGTGCAGGCAGCCACAGCAGAGGAGCTGAAGAGGCAGGAGGCTCTCAGTCAGAGCCTTCAGCTCCAGAGCCAGGAACAGCTGCGCAGCCAAACTCAGCTGGAGAGGGAGCTGAACACCAAGAACGAACTGGTGGGCATGGACTCTGCAGTATGGGCTTCCACACAGGAGCATGCATGAGAGGAGGGAAGCCCAAACAGTGCATGAAAGATGCACGTTTATTTTAATTAAAAATAAATATTTTAAGCCAAAATACAATAAGCCAAAAAACATAGTTTTTCATTATTTACGCACCCATGTTGTGGAGCGATTTACATATTTTCCTTTCCATGTTATAGGTCAGAGTTAACCGTTAAAAACAGATCCTATGAAGTGAATTAATCAGGGATACCTCTGCTTTTCTTTCCACCTCTTTATCTTTCTTGCCTGTAGCTTGTGTCCTAGTTACTAATATCTTCCTATACATCCATTTTGTCTACACTTCTTCAGGTAGTCCGGTTTACTCTTATTGGCATTAGTATACAATAATTCATTACACATGCAATTCTCTCAAAATTGCTGCAAGCGTTCTTTTCATGTTTTTCCGTTTTTATGGTGAATTGTAGAATGGTGCGTAAACGGGCCTAGCGAAAGGTTCTGTGTGGGTGTTTCTTCATCAATGTGTGTTTTGATTTTAGAAAAAGCAGGTAAATTTGGTCAGAGAATTTTCTTGCTGCACTCCCAGAATTATCACGTTTGCCACCGGCCGCTAACAAGGCAGCGCTTCTGTAACTTTTAGATTAAGATGGTGTGTGGCATCTGTAAGGAAGCTTAAAATCAATTACTCTCCTTTTTTAATTTTTTTTTTTTTTGCCATGTAACTATGTATGGGAGCCGCATTTGTGTTCTTTTTAAAAATCGATATTAGCTCTGCAACCTCAGTTTGACATTATCTATGTTTAAAATAGCAATATGAAAGAAGTATTGCTTTAACTGCTTTTACTGCAGCTGTTAAGATTCCATATTTAATAACTGAATCTTGTATGAGTTCATGGGTTATACAAAGATTGTAGCTGTGGCATCCTAATTGATCTGTACGTTTTTACTTTTTGTGTCTGTATAGACTCATAAGCGAAAGGAGGGAGGTTATGAATGCGTTAGAACCACAAAGGGTAGTAAACAGCAAAATTTTTCTTCTGATTTTTCAAATACAAATTTATACAGGTTGTCATCAAAATCGTGTGTCACTTCTAAACAGTAAAAGTTTTTGTTTTTGCGTTTAAAGCAGTTTTTTTGCATTTCGGTTGCATGACAATCACATGAATTTTGGCTCCATTTCCTTTCTTTCCTTTCCACTTCTGCCTCAGTTTCTGCCTCGGCTGCCTGCTCCTCTGCTGGACATTGTCTGTCAGGTATTCTGAAGCCAGACGAGTACCCCATAAGTCTCCCATAAACTATAACCGTGTCCATAAGTTGTCTGTTTGTGTGTCTTCTTCACCTTCTCCCATTTTTCTAGGCACTTGGTTAAAGAGCTGTCATAATGGTACGATCCCCACATGTTTGAAGGCATGTTTTACAGTCTTGGCATGTTTATCTTGTGACATTTCTCAGTAAAGGATTAATTTTAAGAGTATTATGAACAGCATGCATTCGCATAAAGTCTAGTAGCTTTTTAATGCCAGTGGGTGATCACTGGTGAAAGTGTGTGATAACTGCTTGACGGTGAGGTGTTTGTGATGTGCTGATGTCAGCCAGTATGAAGATGTCACAGTGATTTCTTCATCATGCAGCTAAAGCGGAAGACGATGGAGCTGACACGGGCCTGTCAGAAGCAGTACGAGCTGGAACAGGAGCTGGCGTTCCATAAAATAGATGCCAAGTTTGAGCCCTTGCCTTATTATCCTGACCAGGTGTGCTCCATGTCGATTAATATTCTCTGGGCTTCCTCTCAATGATTCCTTTCTTTGCTTTTATAAATTCAACTTGGAACTATAGTCAGAGCTAAATTTTTGGCCTTTCATCTCAGACCACAGTCTTGTTCTGAACCATGTCATTTACAGAACTATTAGCAAAATGATTGGTGTTGTAGAGAGAACATGGATGCTGTTTCTCTGTTAAACAGTCATCATCCCTTCTGCTTTTGGGACAGGAGCTGGAGGAAGAGCACGTGCCTGGGGAGAGTCCTTATATCGGTAAAGCACGACACAGGAGGAACGCCTTCATTTCTGAGGATCTGAAACAGCACCAGGGCTCAACCTGTAACGTCGATTCAGGGGCAAAGACACCTGGCCCGCAGGTTTACAGCTATGCACAAGCGCAAGGTACTAGAGATTACGGTTAATGTCTGATGTCATAGACCATATGTGGTTGAATTAGTCTTCTGGCTGAAAAGAACATGGGATTTTTGAGGTATTGGTGTATAGGTCAGTAAATGAATATAGCTCTTCTTGTGCCCCCACAGCCAAAGAGCGACTGGGACAGCTGCATGCAGAGATCGAAAATACAGAGCAGCAGATGCTGAGGGCCAGCGCTGAACTGCGGAAGCTGGAAGATGCCGTGTCTCAAAAACGAGTGAGCGTCTGGGAGGTGTGGGGGTTGAATTGAACCACTTTGGTTCAATAGATGGTAAATCCCGTGAATGCAGGTGACACTGAAGGACTGGCTCACATTTCAGGGACATACTTCTCACTGTTGAAAGGGAATCACAGATGGTTTCCGTGTAGGCCTCAGAGAGAGTGTGGATGCTTTGGAAGAGTTCAGACATCAGACAGCTGTTGTCGTCTGTGCAGATTTCAGAGGCTGAGAAGGATCAACTGAGGCAGCAGCTTAGCAGGAAGCTGCCACTGCAGGGTCAGCTGAGGAGCGAGGCCCAGACCTTGGAGGGCCAGCTGGAACACCACCGGGGCCAGATGTGCCGGGCACAGGCCGAGCTGGACTCCCTGCAGAACCTTCTGGAAACCTTAGACCTGAGCGACCCGCAGCATGTACGTAGCTTGTGCCCCCCCCCATCCAAGCAGGTCCCTGCATAGACTGTAAACAAAGACTTTAAAAATACTTCCAGGTGGGAGAATAAACTCAAGTGACCAACCCTCTGATTCAGCGAGTCAGTTCTCAGTCTAAAGCCACACGCTGGGATCAGTATGATCCCTCATCTCCTCTTGTCTGTCTTTCTTTCAGCAGGTGTTCCTACACTTTGTCTTTAGGGCGCTCTTGTTAATGCCGGATTTTTGTTATGGTTCATTCTCATAGCTGACTTGTTATTGGGGTTGGACGATATGGTGTTATCATTGGTAGTCAACCATATCAGACATGTAACCATATCTGATAGTGACTAACCAGTGATTATCACTGTTGTCTTAAGTAGGCTTAGGCTACACATAAAGCAAGATAACAGAAGGACATAAGATTTGACTTTCTAGCTTATGTTCAGCCTTCTAGTCTACGTTCAGATGCGGATTAAAAACTATATTATCTGTTAACTCTTGTGGTATGCGAAGCTATTAGTGTATGTAAACATCGGTTATGATGGTGGCACCCTTCTACGGCTTATGATAAGTTTGGGAACCAGTGCTTTAGGCAGCCCATGACATGTTTTTATAATCATAATTAAAACCGGCCCCCATATCGATCGTTTTCTACAGAGAATTAAAAATTTGTAAAAATTAGGCGTGTGTGTGTGTTTGTGAGGACCGGTTATTTTTGAAGTTTTATAAAAATTTGTGACTGCAATCAAAAAATTTTAACTGCCAAAATAAAATTGAGATAATCAACACTTTATTATAAAACAGACTTTGTGTTAATGGTTTTGCTCACTTACTCAACTGCAGACTAATATAAGTGTTCTAAGCATGTTATTAAGGTAGGCTAGGCTATGATGTTTGTTAGGTTAGGTGTACTGTATTAAAATTCATTTTCGCCTAAAGATATTTTCGCCTTAGGTTTATTGAAGCATTATATTATATATATGTTTTTGTCATGTACATTTGTGATTGTGATTTGTAGTACGCCTAATTTTGCAATTGTGCAGAGACTAAACCGTTAACACATTTGTTGTAATCGTTAACTAGTTGAAATATTGAATAGTATTATTCATTGTAAGGAGCAGAAATTAAAGAAAAAAAAAAAAAGATGTAAACATCTCTTTAGTCTTTTGGTTAGGGAACTAGGAATTAGGGCTGGCATGCACGTAGGTCCACTGGGGCCAGGAAAAGCACTACTGTTCCACTTGCTCTGAGTTACGTCACTGAGACTTGTTCCAGGCAGGATGGCAAAGGAAGCGTTCAGCATGAGCATGGAAGGAAGGAATAAGGATGTTACTACGGGGCTGGAAGAGTGAAAGCAGAGGACACCCATTTCAGCGTCAGCACTAGGGAAATCAAAGCAGGCATAGTCTCAAAGGGCCAAGACTGGGTGCAGCAATTGGATTCTGTGTGCTTTTGCAGGGGGTTAAAAGCAAATGGCGCTTTCTTGTTAGACTTAACTATCTATCGGTTAAGTGAATGAGCGTGCTGATCACCTGACATCAGCTTGACTCTTTCTGCTTGTCGTATAGTCATACTTATGAGTGTGTCTCACTTGTTTTTTTTAACCCAACGTTTTTTTGTGCTAATTAATTCTTGCCACCCAGGATGTTACTATAGTGCCAGTAAACGGCTGAGAAGATCAACATCAGAGGCACCTCATGGGAGCACACTAGTTTGTATCTTCGGGATCACTGAGGGTCTAAATAACCTTGAGCAACAAGTGAACAGTGTGCATCTGTGCCTTTAAGAAATATGTCTGTTCCTCAAGGGGAAGTCTCCTAACAGGCGGAGTCACAGATCTGCCTCTCTCTCGCATACCAGGGCCATTGTCTCACCCAAGGGCAACATGCTGATTGGCTGAGGGGACAGCTTCCTGTGTTGTTTCAAAGGCTTTGGGACTGGAGGGAGGGAGATGAACAGAAAAAGTGAAGAGGGAGAGAGAAGTTTGAAGCAGGGGACAGCTCTGAAGCTGTATTTAGAGTATGTGATGGTCTGCTTGTGTGAGTGAGGGAGAAGGAAATGAAGAGGGGAACCAGGTCTGCCTCAGAAAACTCCCTCTTTTCAGCTTTGAGGCTTTTTTGCGGAGGTGGCAACAGCTGATGTTGGAGGCCAACTGTAGATAAGTATTGATAAAATGAGAGCGTAACAGCACTGATTTAGTGAGTACCAGTCTAGAACTTTGGGAGGGACTGTTGTTTTTATATAGAGTACTCTTTGGAATGAAGATCATCACTTTGAAATAAAGGATTAACGATTTAAAACTTTGAAGATTTCTAGTCCATAGTTTCACTTCTAACTTATGGTTAAGTGTAAATGTTTATTTTTTATTCTTTCTAAAACATTGTATTTGTGCGTTAAAAAAAAAAAAACAAGTTACAGAGAAGCTTTATAAATACTGGGGAAAGTACATCAAATCATTGCATTTGTTACAGAAGTCCGTCTGCCTGACATTTTCTGCATTGACGATATATGAATGTTTCTAATGTATTCACATAATTACTGTTTACTATATGTTTCTGGGGATTGTAACATTTGTTTCAGCTTCTGCTTGATGTGCGATCATGGCGTCTGTCTCTACTTTTTTTCTGCTGAAATTATAGCAGAAAATTTATTATATATAAATTATATATAATTTAAAGGTCTCATGCTGTGTTTTCACCATAAGTGAAAGTTGGTTTAAAACTGACCTTTTGTGAGGCTGCCACAACCTTAGAGGTTGCATGGTAGTGCTGGAGCAGAATATGAATAGATGTATTGAGTTGTCATAATCTCTAGTGAACTGTTCCTCCATATCCCAATTTATAACTTAGACTTTCTGGAATAGGCTTTAGATGGTTGGTGCAAACAACAAGATAAGAGGTCATATGTATACAAAAGCATAGTATTTGGCTTTATTTTGTGTGCAGCTTTGTTTTAAGAGTCTGTAATTTAAAATGGCTGGGAGGATTTTTTTTTTTTGCAAGGAAGGGGTGTGAATCCATTGGGATGTAGCAGGAAGTCCTAGATACTGGCTGTCATCCTAGTTCTGAATGTCATTCTGAATGATTGTTCTTCACTGTATACATTTGAGCATCAGCAGTTTTCTGCACAAATAAGTCATAGCCCAAGTTCACTACCCATCTGGAAATAACAGTACAGTACAGGATCTCAAGGCTAGCCATCAGTCCGTAACTTGTGGTATTTTTTTTTATTTCTTTTTAAACTGTAAACCAAAGTGAAGTGAACTTTTGAGGTTTAAGTTTTAGACATAATATGCTATCATTTCACTATATAGTTATTGGTAAAGAACTATTGTTTTGTCTGTGTAGTAAAAAGTACTAATGTTATATGCTTTATGTAAATTAGTCATGTTATTTGCAGCCATGCGTTATCTCAGACCTTTGTGGTACGTTGCTAGGGTGAATTCTGCTCACCTTGTCATGTGCAAAAGTGGAAAGCGACAGTAAATCGATGTGCAGAGATCAAGGAAATGGCACAGAGTTTTCTGACCATTGAAGTACTTGCATTTGCTTAGAAAAATCTAAATATGGCTAAAATCTCTTGTCTAGTGAGGAATCATATTTAGGGCAAAAAGTTCAAACTTAAGCTTTAACAACAGTTTTTTTATGTCAAAAGAAAAAAGGACATAGAAAGTCGCAAAATAAGGCAAAATTGATCCAGAGCAAACTAATTTATCCAACCTGTGTCAGCTACCAGGTATGCAAATGTCATAATTAAATTCATCCATCAACTGCATGTCCTGGTCAGGGTTGCAACGTAATAATTAAATGCTTGGAAGAAACATCACTTGACCTAATAAATATTACTCAGCATTCTCAGCAAGAAGCAGTTTTTAATATCAAATATAGGGAAAATGCCCATTTTTAATTTTGACGGTATATGCACGCTGTGAGACTGATGAACTGTGACAGCAGCAAGCCTTGCTAGTATGCCACACAACATACTCTATGTGAAGCATTTATAAGTTGTATAAATAGGATCCTCCTGGCCTCAGGCTGGTTTTGTCTGATATATCAATATGAATGTGGTGTTGGAGTTGCTGGCGGTGCCCAAGATTTAAGTTCAGCTCCTTTGGCATGGGGTTCCTTTCTGTACTCTAATGTCCCACAATCCTGAACATGTGGGACACATGAATTACACATAGGGTGCTCCTGTGAATGATTGTGTATGTGTGAGTGTCCTACCACTGACTGATGTACTGTCCAGGGTGTGAGCAACCTCAGGCCATGTGCAGCCTTAGGTTTTTTGCAGATCACCAGCCCTAATTTTTTCTCATAATGGATGTTGCTTTTGACAGCATATAACATTTATTATTATTATAACATTTATTGGTGTAGAGTTCGTTTCATTTTTACTTTTATCTGCTTTGCTAAGAATGTGTTTGGTGTGGCAGCATTTTATTTGTGGGCACATTTAGAGATATGTGAAATATGTTTTATAGGTCTAAGACATTTTTTTTTTCATGTCAACATATTTTACACATTTACAAATACAATGGAAATGGCCAATACAGGTAAGAGCAAGTTCTATATTAAATACCCTGAGTAAACATCTGCAGATTTCTGAAGGAATACTTGACCATTATTGTGAAGCCCAGACAAGCAGGTTATTCTGAAATCAGAGATTTTAGCACTTGTGACACACGGGTGATTTTCATGCGACTGAGCCTGACTGTGTGTGTCCCTCCCCCCTCCCCACTTCACCATCCCCAGGCTCATGTGACAGCTCAGATTTCCAGTAAGAACCAACTGCTGGACATGATGAGCAAGAAGTACCTTGAGCTGGAAGCCAGGTTGGAAGATGTGCTTGGTCAGATTGATCAGGAGGCAGAGGAAATCAAAGATCTGGAGCAGCAGCTGACAGATGGTGAGAGGGACCTTGGGTAATGGGACACTATTGGCTGTGGTCATCAGAAGCCTTCTTGTCCATTTTCCACTTTACTTTCATGTTCATCGTGAATGTACATGGCGAGTCACATGTTGATTTTAGTTCTTTGATTGCAGTAGCTTTTCACTCGTATATCAAGTTGTTAGTTTTTTTTAATAGTATTTATCTTTTTTATTCATGTTTATTTCCTCTTTTAGTTTTGGAAAATTTCCCGAAACAAATTTAACGGTGCAGTTTCTGTGTAATTTTTGTTTTTTATTAGTTCTTGAAATTTGACTGTTCATTTAAGGTCAAATCGCATCAAATGAGGCTCTGAAGCAAGACTTGGAAGGAATAATTGATGGGCTTCAAGAGTACCTGCATGGGGTGAAAGCTCAGGCCCAACGTGCCCAGACAGAATCCCAGCAGCTGCAAAATGAGAAAGAGGAACTGCAGCACCGCCTGCGGGACAGTGAGGAGCAACGCAACCAGCTGGAGGTTGTTCTAATGGATGCCAACAGTGCCAGGGAGGTCAGTCAAGATGACTGGGGCTGCATTTAGATCAGTGATGGATGCCCAAACCTTATAGTACAGTTATGGTGACACGTTTAGCTCTGGTGATGATGATGATGATGATGTATATGCCACAGGATTTAGCTTGTTCTCCATCATGGCTGTCGTAGGAGGTGGAGCACTTGAAGCAGGAGGTGAACAGACTCCAGAGAGAGAAGGCTGAGCTCCGTGAGGCCCAGGGTCAGATGAGTGCCTTGGAAGGGAAGCTCGAGGCCCAGCTGCAGGAGCATAACACAGAAGCTGGGAGACTGAAGGAGGAGCTCGACAGACTGCGCAGGCTCAGTCAGGTGTGCCACAAATGCTGCGAGGGCTTTAATCTCTCTCAACTCCTGGTCACACGGTCATATCTGATGTTCTTGTGTGGCTCATCCAGCCATGGGACCTTTTCATCCTAGTACAGCAGCTGAGTCAGTACAGATTTGGTATAATCAACCTGAAATCTTGCTGGGTTACAGACTGCTGATAGCAGGTTTCCCTTGTTACTCAAATGGGCAGAGACACCAGGCTGTGTATAGATTCAGAAAGGCTTCTTTTTGTGATGACCCTGGAATGGATCTCTCTCTTTTATTAACTATTGCTAAGCAGAGTAGCCCATGTGGTCCTATTATGAGCAGGTTTCTTGGGCTTCTGCTGCAGATGGAGCAGGCCGCACTGAAGGCAGAGCTGGAGAAGGAACGGCAGGCAAAGGAGAACGCTCTGGCCCTGGGGCAGCTGGCTGTTGACTGGGAGCCGGAGCGTGAGGAGCTCCAGGAGCAGTGCCAGTCTCTTCAGGTGGGAACACAGACACAATGGGGGCTGGAGGGACAGTAGCTGTTTTTTTTTCTCCAAGTGTTACGGATGTTTTTGTTATTTTTTTACTTGTAGTTGCATATAGTGTTTTCAAAATGTTTGTTTGAATGAACACTGACTAATTCAAGCCCAGGCCACAGTAGACAGTAGACATGCAAAACCTGCTGATGCCATGTTACAGTTGTCTAATTATATATTGCTTCCGTGTCTGTGTCAGAGAAAATATGTATCTTGGTATTATGATGGCTGGGCCTCTCTTGATTTTTGAAGGAGGAGAAGGTGTCTCTGAGGAGGCAGGTGAACACCTTGCAGGGACAGCTGCAGCAGGCCAGGTCCACACTGCTCTGCCCAAAGGAAGTGATGCAGCGTCTGGAGGATCTCAGGAGGGGCATTGGGTCGGGGGAGTACAGGTACACGTTTCACAATGTAATGTCACCATTTCATAATACAGTATGAAGCTTCAGTCAAAACTAGAGGCTATAGACAGGACTGCGAGATCGATCTCTCCAAGATTGACACATCGGACCAATATGAATATGTTAACCGATGTATTGTGCATCTCTAGTACAAATAATTTTTACTTTTTGGTACAGTCAGTCCTCCATATCTGCGGGGGATTGGTTCCAGGACCCCCCACAAATACTAAAATCTGCAGATGCGCAAGTCCCTTATATAAAGCTGTAGTATTTGGATATAAGCAAACAAATCTTCCTGTATATGTTAAATCTCCTAGATGACTTATAATACCTAGTGTAATGTAAATGCTATCAAAATGTTATACTGTTGCTTAGGGAATTATGATGAGGAAAAAAGTCAAAAATGTTCATCCATCGTAGTGTGTGTGTGTGTGTGTGTGTGTGTGTGTGTATATATATACACATGTGTATATGTATATATGTGTATATGTATATATGTGTATATGTATATATGTGTATATGTGTATAT
>JAAGVU020000040.1:16775292-16792400 GCA_011763525.2 Mormyrus iriodes | reverse complement strand
TATATGTGTATATGTATATGTGTGTATATATATATATATATATATATATATATATATAATATGTATATGTGTGTATATATATATATATAATATGTATATGTGTGCATATAATTATAATTATTATAAAAATACAAATTCACTCACTCATTCATTACACACACGACTCACCAACATGAAAAACTACACATTGCTCCATTCACATGGATTCAGTGTACTGTTTAGCACACTGAAAATTCAAGTTTTTTGTAACTTTCTGGAATTATATTTGAATATTTTCAATCTACTGTTGGTTCAATCCACAGATATGGAGGGCCGACTGCATTTCTTTAATTTTTTTATGGTGAAATCCATTTTTGTTAGGTTATTCATCAGATTAGTCATTAGAGTAGTTAATTAATTGGGAAGAAAAAAAAACATTAACTTATACAAAAATAATTAGGTGGAGCCCTAGTTATTGACTGTCATGGTCATTTTTAACTAGTTGCCATGCTCACAGACTCCAGTAGCATTGTGGGCCACTGAAAAACTCAACTGGCTAAAGCTGTCTCACTAGGCCTGGGCTACTGGGTACAGGTCAGATCACATGCTCAATCTACCAGTATCTTCCTGCCTACTGGTCACACAACTTCAGGAGGCTTCTTTTATGGTGTCTTTACAGGCCGGTCCATGATGAGGACATGTTTGGTCACAGCCTGGGTCAGCTGCAGGCTGAGGTCGAATGCGTGGTGTCCAGTGTGCAAGCAGACAGGGAAGAGGCCCTCTGCGAACAGGGTAGGCTGACTCAGGAGGTGAACTCACTGAAGGAGCAGCTGCATCGTACCAAGGAGGTGCTTCTGGCATTTCAGACCAAGGTGCGCGCATCACGGACAGACCGTCATCTCCAGTGTAGGAAAAACTAGCTCAAATAATTTGTCTCCACCGAAATATAGGGAAATTAATTATCATCTTATCTATTAATAAATCATTTAAATTCATTATTTATTATGTTTGAATGGCCGTTTCTCCAACAAACAATGTTATGAAAGTACCAATTAGTCAGTTACTGGAACATTTAGTTCCAGTATATGAATGGAATTCATTAATTACAGTATAGCTACTCAGCCTGGGTTACAGCATTCGTCCAGCAAACATAAGACTCACCAGGTTTGCAGCAGCTCTATGGTGGCCCTCTGCTCACGGCCGTAGAGAGTCTCGCAATACTTTAGGACAGACTTAGAACTTCGAAAGCTTAGGGTGGTTCGCACCAGTGAAGTGACGACTTACGAGGCAATCAATCACTCGGATGGAGATTTGAGATGTATAAAAGGCATGCATTTATTCCTACAACTACAACTAACACACAAAAGACAATACACTCAACATAAAGCAAACACAAAATAACAGAATAAAATAAAATTAATGGGCAGGATGGAATATGGGAAGGCAATAACTTAATTTAAATGGGCACTCTTAAAGGAAATGCTGTTCTGCACAGCACTTATCTTAAAAGCGCAACCCAAAGTTATAAGACAGGTTAGATGATTAAATGAATGAAAGTGAGTTTACGTGGTTGCGGATGGAGTCTCTGGATGCTTGTGTAGAGGTGATGAGATGATCGAGAGATGGAGTTGGGGGGGCACAAGGGCTGGAGCAGTTTTCTGCGTCTTGTTCTATCTTGCGGCTAGTTATGTGGTGTCTTCTACCCCCTTTCGTTCGGCTTCGCATTCACGCAGGTACCTTCAGTCTTTTGGTTCTGCCCCATCCTCGGAAAAGTGTAAAGTCCCTGAATATTAATTGTTGGGAATTCGACCCTCGGACCAATGATCTGGGACATCCGACTGGCGGGCTGATCAATGGGGTGCTTGCACAGACCAGTGGATGTATGACTTTGGACTCAGGCAACTTTAGAGTTGACTTCAATTAAAAGTATTTAACTTTAGATACGTGCATTATTGTGACAGTCCACAATCAGATTCACATTTAGCCGAATTTATCTCTGTTTGATATCAAACATAACATTGCAACCTGGAGGTTTGCCCATCGTGCAATCCGCATTAATCAATTCATAATATAAATTACACTATACGCGTTGGTCGCTCACATCGGGATGTAGTATGGGCGAGTATGTTACACGTTACCAGGTATTAACACTTTCAGATAAGTTTTACCGGAGTTACATTCCAAATTCATACAGCAGATCTTAATTCTAGGCTTATGAGTTGCCATTGGCTTCCTAGAATGACGGTTGAAATTAAGCATTTATAAATTACCTTTTGTGGATAACATGGGATTATTGCAATAGCTTGATATCCGTGTTTAACAACGCATATTGATACATTAATTTGTGGTACAGATTAGACAAGACAAAGGGAATGTGAAAAAGGTGCCTTTTTGGCTAGTTTACGACTCTATTTCTCTAGAATTGAGAGACGGAGGGGGGTGTTTCTGAATTTGTCAAACAAAGAAAGTACTCTTATAGTAGGTCAGATAAGAGGCAATGTGACAACTATGATACCTAGTTACATTTCATTAAATGTTTCCTAATTTCTCTGAGGTAGGCGTGAGAATATGAGAGGATATCTGCACGTAGATGCCTATATATATTTATGTATATAATTCTTTAGGTGAGGGGGATAGAATAGGTAATAAAATGTGAGGTGCCTTTATGAAGGTAACAAAATTTAAGATCATTTAAAAAAATGCACAGACATAACGTCTAGATATTTAGTTAGATTCTTAAAACCACCAGCACTTTGTTTCACCCTTATCAATCCCTAAGTGTCCATCCCCCCTAGACTAGACCACCAAAGGGGGTACCAGCCTGCACCAGGCCGGATCTCTAACTCAAGGCTCAGCTTGTTATTCCTAGGGTTCTAAATTCAAGCCATAAAACTTGGAATGCTGGTCTTCCTTTTATCATGTTATCTGAATGATCTTGAGCATGCGTGCATGCGTATGATCCTACACCAGAGATGGCTTCACCTCTTTAGTACTTTCCTGGGTTTGCTGATGCTGCAACATGAACAGTGTGTGCCTTTTTTGGGCCAGGATGCCGAGAGGAATGAGCGTGAGGCTGAAGGACTCAGGAGGCTAAAGGTAGAGCTACAAAAGGCACAGGAACTGCGGGGCCTGGCGGACCAGCGGCTTCAGGAAGCTGAGAGCGAGAGAGACCATCTGCTGGCTGAGCTGGAGGACCAAGATCACCAGGTCAGAAGGGGATCGTGGTGAAAAACCGGAACCATACACATCACAAACACTTTAAGTGCAGAGAAAATATGATATTGATCTGTTTTTTTTTTTTCCTGCTAGTTGAAACATTGTCAAAACCAAAAGAAATCTTATTACAAGAACCAAATGCAGCCATATTACAACGCGTTATGTAATAATGCCACATTATAACTTGACAAAATGTAGCATTTATGGACTACATTATACTTCTATATTGCAACAATATCCTATTATTATTATTGTCATTATTATCATTATCATTGTTCAATTTGTTACATTCTGTCATTACATAATGCGGCATTATTACATGTTGTTACAAACCAATACCAATATATAAGTTGTTTGTGCTGTAACATATTGCCAAGTAAAATCCAAGGACTCTCAAACAGCAGCAGCTCCAGTGTCTGGAGCAGGAACTGCTGGAGATGAAGAGGTCCAGGGCCGCTGCAGACAAGATGGCAGCCCAGCAGTTGAATGCGGCCACGGAGCAGCTGCGCTCCCTCCAGGGAACTGTGCGCAAGATCGGCCAGGAGCGGGCCGAGGTCTGTATGAGGACAGCAGTGTGGGCTACACTGTAAAGAGAGAGCATACTGAGACTGTTGGCATGCACTTACTCTGCCATATTTAGTGATTTGTATTTGTTGTAGATCCTTCAGTTAATATGAGCATTAGGAACCTATTAAGTGCATCTGCGACATTCAAATGTAAATGGGTACCAATAGTCTGTGGTACCTTAAAGTTTTCGTCAGTGATGTCAGACTAATCAATTACGATATGGGGCTTTATAGTGATCAGACCTGAAATTTTACTTTGTGCGTAACAATTCGTCATCGTATGCTGCAGGTTATTCCTTATAAATAGGCTGCAGCTTATAGAGTGCTTATTGGGCCCAGATTCCAGACATATGTGAGTGAACATCATAGTCCTATAAAGAAAGTATCCTAGTAGACATTGCAATCCTTTTCTATAAAGAAGGGATCCTAATGCATGCTTTTTCAGCCTTGAATCTTAAGATATGTACTGAATGAAGTTTGAATGTTTTGAGAGCCATTTTTGCATTACACTAGTTTTTACCAGTTTGCACGGTCACTTGCATTGGTAAACCATCTGTCTCATATGTGCAGTGGACACCTGGTGGTCACACGCACATTGTGTTTTCTAATTGGTTACAGCACCATATGTTTTAATGTAATTGGTTGAGAGTACAGTATCATGTTGTAGAACCTTGGCTTTTCTGGTGGGACTCTGTGCCTGTTATCTTAGCATTTTACACTGATACTTTGAGCCTCTCAGACTCTTAGTATGCTGATGATGAGCAGCTTGCGTATTCTTGTGTTAAGTAGAGAATGAGGCCATCAGCTCCCTGATTTATAGGTTCACATCTAATAGCAAAGAAAGTTCAGGTGTTTCATGCTGATTGACTGAGTGATTTGAGGCCTGTGTTTTGATTCCTGTGTCTCCCAGGATGCAGAGGAGCTGGAACACTCCCAGAGACTGATTACAGCCGCAACTCAAGACCTCACCAGATCGGAGGCTGAGATCCAGCTGCTGCAGGCATTATTGAGGGACAGAGAGCAGCAGGTGAGGCAACCTCCACAGTGATCTGTTGGCGTATTGCTGTTGTACAGATTTGTCTGAGCCTAGTTCAATGTATGATGCAAAATGGTTTACATGCCTACTCCCCCCTTGTAAAGGCATGTCTCTCATGTATATAATTTAGAGTTTAATTTGTTGTTGTGAGCATTTTCACTGGAGCAGTTCAGTTTGCAGACATACACAGCAGATGAATGAGTAACCCCTGAGCAGAAGCTGTCAGAGTTACATATCTGTGCTACAGATACATGAAGTGGATCACAGTAAGCAAGGACAGCAGCACGAGCTGGATCGCTTGTATCAGACCTTGAGCAGGCAGCACTTGCAGACCAAGCGACTACAGGAGCAGCTGGCTAAAGCCCAGGCCCAGCAGGGTGAGCTTTGGGCCGTGGTCCCCACTGGACCTGTGTCTGACCCTGCAGCTGTAATCGCTGTATTATGGGTTCAGAGCAGTATCTGTGATCATGAAATTATCTAGATTGGCCCTTAAATATACTTTCTTTGCTTTTGTTTTGTAATAATTTGCTATGAATTCATTTGCTTTATTTGTAATCATGAGATATGGAGGATTCCACATCTGTCTTATGAGTGATCTTCACTGTAGATAATGGTGGCAACCTGGATGAGCTGATGGCTGAGATCGGTGCTCTGAGGAACACCCTCTCACAGCAGAGCAACTTTGTTTCCAACCTAGAAGGCTCCCCTGGAGGAAGAGGTTTTTGGTACTACGTGCCATCACCCCCAAATGTACGGTGTTTTCTTCCTTATGGACAGTTAAAGGCATCCATCCATCTTCCGATCGCTTATCCTAGGCAGGGTTGCGGAAGGGCCTGGAGCCTATCCCAGGCAGCATGGGGTACACCCTGAATGGGATGTCTATCAGTTGTATGTCAGTCAGACATTCAGACAGCCAATTTAGAGACACCAATGAGCCTAATGTCTTTGGACTGTGGCTAGAAACTGGAATACTTGGAGGAAACACACACTGCAGTGTGCTGCCTCATAATTTGAATTTGAAATGCACCTTATCGTATCTCCTTGGATGAAAAATGTATTTCTAGCAAGCAGTAATAACCAGCATGATATGCTACTATATATATATATATACTGCTAAATGGTACTAATTGTAGAAGTTTGTCCAGTAGATGTGATCAAAGATGTGAATACTTTTGTTCTGTGTTCCATCCTCTCACCAGCCCCCTAGCGTTGAATCCCAGGGCACACGGGACTCTGGTCTTGGCTCGCAATACCCACTCTCTCCGGAGAGGGGGCAGCACATGACCCACAGAGGCAGGAAGGACAAAGAGGACCCTCCTGCCCCTGCTGCTGGGGGATATTGGATTTATTCCCCACGCAGACGTAGGCATTCAAAGGCTTGCAGGGGAAAAGGTATTATCTTCAATGCCAGATAACTGAATAGATTGAAGGGGGGGATGGGGATGGGGCAAATACTCAAAAGCTATGCCTGTTCTGACTTTAGTAAACCTATATTTTGATTAAAAAAAAATTCTATTTTCCTTGAAAATAGAACTTGCTATAAATTTACTATGTGTTAATGCTGCTGTTTCATACAGCAATTCTCTTCTTCCTCTTTTTTCTTCTTTCTTGCTTTCCTCTTCTTCCTTTTTCTTTTTCTTCCTCTGCTTTTTCTTCCTTCTCCTCTGTTCTCTTCTTCTGCTTCTTCATTCTTGTTCTTTCTGTGTCATTCTAGAGTTGACTGCATGTTGGCTATATTCCCAGGTGATGAGCCCAAAAGTGGGGAGGACAGCAGTGGGGGCAGCAGCAGCGCTGGGCGGCCCTTCGTGCCCCCGACAGGCTCTGCCATTTACACAGCGCCGCCCGATGGTTCACCCCTGCCGCCCGGCACTGTGGTCTATGCTTCTCCAGCTGCAGGGCTGTCAGTCTGCCCTGGTACAGTCATCTATGGTCCTGCGCCAGCCGGATCCCATCTGGTATATGGCCCTCCGCCCTCCAACCTGACAGTGCCTCTTGTTCAAGCTGGCATCCTCCTTTGCAACGTGCCCGGTCACAAGGAGATGGTGAGTGACACCTGTGTCCCATGGGGTAGAGTGGGAGGTCCCTAGAGTGTGACATAAATCCACTCTGCAGGAAACTGCAGTTAAGAAGCCCTGCTGTGATCACAAAGTAACTTTCATCGTGCACTTGGTGTATATTTTTTGCTGGAGTAGCACTCTTGACAGTAAAGGTTGCCCCCTACAGGAGAAAGAGCATCACAAACTGGTGGAAGAGGTGAGGGAGCTGAAAAGGAAGCGAAAGAAGGAGGAGCGTCTAGGAGGAGATGTGCAGAGGTTAGAGGAGCTGCGTGACGATCTGGAGCAAGAGCTGCAGGAGTTGTGCAGAGCCGTGAGTCGGCTGCACCGGCGCAGGTGACCCTTCTGATTTACTCCCAGGATTGTCCAATATTTGTCACCTGAGTTGTTTTCATTAATCTTAGAAACCAAGCAGCATCTTTTGGATACATTTTCCAATCGTCCTTCCAAATACAAACATCTGTATTATAATACTTTTTAATAATCTTTATCATTTGTAATTTGTACCCATTTTGCCACATATGAAAGATGAGAGAGGTGCTTAGACCAGGAAGCAGGGAGCAGGTAGCTGTGTGGTAAGACTGAGTACAGGGCAATATGTTTCATCTACCATATCTTATCAAAGGGTAAATACTGGTATAAGGTTTTTTTTTGTGGTCATTTGATGATTAATGGGTGACAGACCCTGTATGGAAGATTACATGCACAACCATTCTGTCCACTTATGAATTTTCCCTTTGAGGAGCAAATTACGTTTGTGAAGCACTGATAACTGTATTCATTTATATTATCCATACACTATAGTACCTTTTTTCTTTATTGTTCTTGTGGCTAAGTAAGGATGCTCTTTGTATGCTTATAAGGAAAATGAATGTAAGAGTTTCAGTCCATTATACAACCAACAGCATAGGAAAGAGTTTAATGTTGGGGGGGACACAACTTAATATTTTAAATACAATGGTGTATTTGGGGTGGGGTGGGGTGAATGAATTCAAATTAAATAATGGGGGTATAGGTTCCCACTGGTTCCTGCGCCCCTGTGTCCACTGTGCAGGATGCTTGTTAGTGAGGCCAGTACTTCTGCTCGAGTCTCTATGCCTTATCTCCTTTCAGGGAAGCCCTGCAGTGCAGCGTGAACTCCACACTTGGAGAAATGGAGCTGCAAGGATCGCAGCAGCAGCACGGGGAGGTGCTGGAGGAGGTGCACTGTGTGGAGAAGACACTGTCACGACGCAGGGCAGAGCTCAGGGAGGCTGACCGGTTGCTGATGCAGGCCCAGGATGACCTGAAGGAGACCAGGGCAAAGGTCTGTCACACCAGGCCAAAATAACCTGCTCTCATCTGCGCTGCATTCATTCCTAACTGCTCATCAGTATACAGTACCAGTCAAAAGTCTGGACATATCTACCCATAGAAAGGTTTGTTTATAGTATTCTCTACATTTTAAAATAATCATACACATCCAAACTTTAAAATAACATGGAATTATGCACTGTTCAAAATGGTATTAAATTAAAAAAAAGAATTTGTTGGGGGCTCTGTGGGTTGGGACTCAGAAGGTTGCTGAACCATCCCAAACCATCTCTACTGGGTTTAGATCAGATACCCAGGTAAAGTGATGCGACACTATTACTCTCCATTATAGGCGGCTTGGCGTGTCCAAACTTTTGACTGGTACTGTATAGGTGTGGAGAGATTGGGCAAGCGGTAGAATGGCAGTTATGGACATGACCTCATCATCTGAAGATTGCAGGACGGAGTCCCCAAGCAAACCTGAACTTGGTTCCTTCGGTATTTTTAAGTCGTATGTAGTGCGGTGTGACCGGTCCATGTTCATGCTGATCCTGCAGACCAGAAAGACGCTACAGCAAAGCAGCGAGGCCCAGAAGCGATTGCGAGGCACAGAACAAGAGTTGGAAGAGATGGATCGCCGTGCCCGAGACACCACAGCCCAGCTGAGCCAAGCCAGCCAGACACTCAGGTGCAGCCCGTCATGGCCACCTTTTACTACTGTTGCTCCGAAGGAAGCTCTGTGTAGATAGCAATTTATGCTTAATGTGTTAAAACGCCCAAAATATGCAGAAATGGCCCAAATTATTGTCAGGTTTTCTGTAGCTACCATAATTTAGCACCTGTAAATGTTAATTCCAGAGAGGCCTCTGAGATGAGAATGAGATAAAAAGGTCATGCTGAATCTTGGTGAATTTGGACTGCTCCACCAGGGACCTTCAGGAAGCGGTGCAGGGGCTATCAAGGCGCCAGGTGGAGCAGGAACAAACCCTGCGTGACATGGAGGAGGTGGTTGCCTCTCGGGATGCAAAGTTCCAGGACATCAGCAACGAGGTGGATCAAAAGGCTAAGAAGTGAGGGGCCCCATTTATGGAATAAAGTCGTATTCTTCTCTACTGAAGACTGCAGTTTGATTAGAATGCAGCAAAAAAGCATGTATTGCATCAAGATAAAGGATAGTTACTTTATGAACGCAGAGCTAACTCCTTAAGGCTTTAAAGGATAATAATAGTTGCAATGCAACTTTGTACATCTGAACGTGTTCCTTCATAGACTGGAGACCCTACAGAGCAGCCTTCAGGAGGCCCGGGGAAGAGAAGGCCAGCACCTAGAGAATCTCAGAGCACTGGAGAGCCTGCTGGTTCGGCGCAGAAGCGAGCTTGACAGGCTAAATGCAGAGGTAGGCAGCATGTCCTGCAGCTTCCTGGAATTACATTGTATGTGAGGTGGATTTTGTTTCATTGCATTCTATTTATGCATGGACATTTTGATGTTGAAAGTTTCTACTGGGATTTGTGCTCATTTATATCCTGTGTTGTGCTTTTTGAAAGTAATTACAATGTATTACCATATTTTTGGTGCCTGTCTCTCTCGTTGTTTGATGCCATTGGCTACCATTTCACCATGAATAAATACAACCGATGAATTGGCTAGGGTTTCCCACCAAAATCAGTTCCTCTAATTCTTTTGGGAATCCGTGATGTTTCTACACTGATGGATGTGACTCTGGATAAGGTGGCCCTGCAGCAGGAGGAAGTAAGTACCCTGGACAGAAAGCTGGAGCAACGTCATGAGGAGGAGCGTCACCTGCAGGAGAGTGTGGAACTGCGGAGGCAGAGTCTGGCAGAGGTGTTGCGACAAGGCGAGCAAGAGGCAAGGGAGCTGCAGAGGCACATAAAGGTGGACACTTCAAGCCCTGGAGTTATTCTGTTGTTCCCTGTAGTCTGGCAGTATTTTGAGATGTCGATTGCATTGATTACTGACATGTTTATAAAGAAACAGTTTATCACTCCCAAATGTTCTGGCTCAGGATACGAACAGGAGATGCAAACAGTAAACCTGTTATGAATTCATATAATCATTATTGTTTATACATGTGACTAGCATATTATTTTATTTTATCAGGAGCTCCGAGTGGACGTTGAGGCACTAAGTGCCCAGAAGGGTGAGCTCGGCTCCCAGCTGGCAGAGAGGAAAATGCAGATGTCTCTGCTCAGCCAGGAAGGTCCATGGGAGGAGCACACCCAGTGTGGCACTCTGGCCCAGCACGACCAGCACAAAACAGGTTAAGCGTCTGAGAACTGTACTAAACCAGTACAATATTATACAACCTGGTCCTCGGGGACCTTCAGGCCGTCCACAGTTTTGCTCCCTGTTACACAATCCACATTTTTGCTTCCAGCAGGGAGCTGGGGGAGCAAAAACGTGGGTTGTCTAATTGGGTGCTGGGAGGGAGCAAAAATGTGGACTATCTAACTGGGAGCTCAGAAGGAGCAAAAGCATGGACTATCTGTGGGTCCCCAAGGACCAGGTTAGGAAACACTGATATAGTATAAGGAATGAACAGTTTGCAGAGTGTAAATAGTACTACAGTTGATTTTTGTTTTTAGTACATCAGCTGAAGTCTATAGAAATGGAAGTACTGATATGAATGCAGACGGATGTACGGTAGGCTGACGTTAGTTAGTGTTAGAACGGTAGCTTCACGCCTGCAAGGTTGCCTGGATTTCCCCCCAAAGCAGGCTGTCTACTCTTTTATCTGACCCTTCCCTCCTCTCAGAGCTAAAGCAGGTCCATGTGGAGAGCAAAGAGTTACAGGACGTGAAACTACAGCATAACCGGCGTTTGGACCAGCTGGAGAGGAACCAGGAATCCCAGATGCAGGTTAGACTGCAAGCAGAGTATGGGGGGGGCAGAGGGAGAGGTGCCCTTGGACTAAGATAGTCTGCATTGATTCTGAAACAGAGCTTGGAATCTCTGTAGACCCAGAGTACATCAGTGTTTTACATTCTTATCTTTGTTTTGTCCTCTCTCACTATGGCATCTTTAATTTTGTTTTGCCTCTGTCAGTAAATTTTGTTCTAATGACAATGTGATGAAACCTGCTCCAGGAGTATGGCCACCTGGGGGCCCTAAAGAGGAAAACACAAGGACTTAGAGAACAGGTGAAGACACTGGAGAAAGACAGGGATCTGTTGAAAGACCAGTGCAGGAACCTGGAGGCCAGACGGAACCATGCTGAAAGGTAACTGCCAGGAAGAGGTGTGATGGGGCTCCATCAGGGGGATGATAACTGTCCACGATGTTCATGCTTGTCTGGGACGGGAGGTTACATGACATATTTGCAGGTTTAGAAAGTACAAATCCAACCAACCAGTTGAGCATAAAGAGTCACATTCACAGAGTTCTCAACTGGTTGGTTGAAACAAAATCTTGGTCTGGATTTGTACTTTCTGAACCTAAAGTTTCCACCTCCGTCTATTTGTGGTGTTTCAGGTGCCAGGAGGCTGCGGGGCAGGAGACCCGTGCTGCAGAGGCAGAAAGAATGCGTGTGGAGGCAGAGCTGGAGCAGGTCAAGCAGGAAGGGAGACGCATGCAAAGCTTAAAACAGGCGGTTAGCAGTGACACTGCTACAGCTCAAAAGCAGCTGGAAGGTACCAACACATATCGCCCCCTACTGGCTTGGCTGTCTCACTTATTTTATTCCTTGTGACCTTAGTCATTTCAACAAAATTACAGAAGTTCATGAAACTGTTGATCCTGCCGTCAGAAGCAGCACCAGCACCTGCGTACCATCACCTGCCTACCCTCTGCATTTAGACTGGAATATTAAAATTTGAACAGTGTAAATTAGGATTTTACTGTCTTGTTCACGGGCCTTCCTCTGCCGGCCCCTGGAAGATGGACTTCCCCTTTGAGTCTGGTGTCGTCTCTCGCTTGCTCACTGGGGGCTTTGGGCAGGGATAATATAAAGCGCCTCTAGACAATGTAATGTTGTGAAAATGCACTATACAAATGAAACTGAATTGAGTTTAATTGAATTGAAAGAAACGCTGAGCACTCTGATCCTGATTTTAAAGTACACCATTATTTGGTGGTACCCATAATATTGCACTGTTTTTTGTTAATCATTGTTTTTGCTTTTGCAGAAAAAACAGAGGAGCTGAATCAACTAATGAAGCAGGTGGACAGTGCTCGATGTGAGCTGGCACAGATAGGAGAGGTATCCTGCACTTATGGCTGTGGATAGCTGTGGATCCCACTGGTTGGATGGCTGCCTGTCTCGCTGTCTTTGCCACAATGTCATGTCATAAAGTATCACATTGTGTCACGTTTGTGCAGGATATCAGAGGTGCCACTAAGAGGCATGACGAGTTGCAGGTGGAGCAACAACGGCAGGAGGAGGAGCTGCAGGGAGGCACGAGAAGGCTGCAGGACAGCAAGCATCAGACAGAGCTGTTGAGCCAAGAGCTCCAGAAACTGGAGGAGGAACTGGTCAAGCGTCAGGCTAGCCTGAAGCAACAGGAGCAGGTTGGTAGTGAAGGTCGCAGTACAGATACCATGCTAATTACCGCCAGCACACCTCTAGACAATAATTCATGTCAACCACTAATGTATATCCTACTTCTGTTTGCTTTTCTGGTTGTCTTGTTATTGTCATTCTTTTTAACACTAAAAACCACTGATTTCATTGGTGCTGCATGTACTCTGAAAGTTCTCTGCTTAATACAGATCAGCTGTATGAAAGCATTACCAGTCAATCTGTAACTATGGTTGAACAGGGTGCTAGTGAGATTGAGTGAGTGTGCATCACATATTAAAGCATATACAGGCACTAAAGCAGGAAGCAGTGGAGACAGAAGAACTGAAGCAGGAGAAGCTGCACAAGCTGCAGAGTCAGGTGCGGGCACTAGAGGGCGCCTTGGCCGAGCATAGAGAGAAGCTGGAGCGGGTGACTGACATGGAGGAAAGGAGCTTTCAGGACAGAATGAAACAAATGGGTGAGCATCATTGCCTGCTCTTGTTTGTTTACTTGTACGCAGTGTTTTCTGTTTTTTTTTTCTCTCTGACTCCGATAACAGAATCACTCGGGCTTTTTAAAGGCATGAGTTTATAAGTGCCAGTTTAAATTAGAATCTGATTATTGGAAATCAATGACACTATCAGCCCAAAAAGCACTTCTGAAATGCCATAAAGTGCATATAACCTGTTGTTTTTAAATCCATCCATCCATCCATCCATCTTTTGTACCCGCTTATTCAGTTAAAATATATAAATATTAACGTTGAGTGTGTGACAGATGCTATGGCCAGTTTTTATCTACAGGCCAGGAGCTGTCAGATCGGGACTCTCGGCTATGGGTCCAGGCTAAGGAATCCAGGGCCTTACGGATGGAGCTACAGAGCACACAGGAAGCCCTGCTCAAGGAGAGGAGAAGCGCAGAGAAGAGCCACGCTGACCTCAGAGCTCAAGTAGAGGAAATGGAGAAGGTGAAAGGTGCCGACTGAGGGAAGGGCCTGTTCAGATGAGGGAATCGTCTGGGTCACTTTCATATTGTATGGCCTGCATCAAAGCCAGCACTCTGAGCTTTCAGCTCTTATCGAGATACAGTTAGGTCCGTATAAATTTGGACACTGACACAAGTTTTGTTATTTTACCGGTTTATGGAAACACATTCAAATTACAGTTATATAATGAATATGGACAATAAAGTGCAGACTCAGAATTTGAGGGTATCCACATGCAAATTGGAGGAAGAGTTTAGGACTTACAGCTCTTTAATATGTATCACCCTCTTTTTAAGGGACCAAAGGTAATTGGACAATTGACTCAAAAGCTGTTTCATGGACAGATGTGGGCAAATCCTTCATTATTTCATCATCAATTAAGCAGATAAAAGGTCTGGAGTTGATTCCACGTCTGGTGTTTGCATTTGGAAGATTTTGCTGTGAACGTGCGGTCAAAGGAGTTCTCCATGTAGGTGAAAGGGGCCATCCTTAGGTTGCAAAAGCAGAAAACACCAGTCAGAGAAACTGCAAGAATATTAGGAGTGGGAAAATCTACAGTTTTTGGTACCTTCTGAGAAAAAAGTGCACTGGTGAACTCAGCAATGCAAAAAGGCCTGGACGTCCACAGAAGACAACAGTGGTGGATGGTGGCAGGATCATTTTCATGGTGAAGAAAAACCCCTTCACAACATCCAGCCAAGTGAAAAACACTCTCCAGGAGGTAGGCATATCAATACCCAAGTCTACCATAAAGAGAAGACTTCATGAAAGCAAATACTGAGGGTTTGCTGCAGATACAAGCCACTCATAACCCTCAGGAATAGACAGGCTAGATTGTACTTTGCTAAGAAAAAAAAAAAAAACATCCAGAAATGCCAGTTCTGGAACAGCATTTTTTGGACAGATGAAACTAAGATCAACCTCTACCAGAATGATGGCAAGAAAAAAGTGTGGAGAAGGCATGGAACAGCTCATGATCCAAAGCATACTATGTCATCTGTAAAACATGGCGGAGGCAGTGTGATGGCTTGGGCATGAATGGCTGCCAGTGGTACTGGGTCACTAGTGTTTATTGATGATGTGACAGAGGACAGAAGCAGCCAGATAAATTCTGAGGTATACAGAGACATACTGTTAGCTAAAATCCAGCCAGATTCAGTCAAGCTGATTGGACAGCACTTCACAATACAGATGGGCAATGACCCAAAACATACAGCGAAAGCAACCCAGGACTTTATTAAAGCAAAGAAATGGAATTTTCTCCAATGGCCTGGTCAGTCAACTGATCTCAACCCAATCAAGCACGCATTTCACATGTTGAAGACTAAACTTCAGACAGAAAGACCCACAAACAAACAGCAACTGAAAGCCACTGCAGCAAAGGCCTGCCAAGCAAAACAAAGTAGGAAACCCAGCATCTGGTGATGTCCATGAGTTCAAGACTCCAGGCAGTCAATGCCTGTAAAGGATTTTTAGCAAAGTATTAAAAATTAACGTTTTATTTTCACTTGTATTAATTTGTCCAATTACATTTGAGCCCCTGAAATGAGGGGATTGTGTAGAAAAATGACTGCAGTTCCTAATCATATTATACAATATTTTTGTTCAACCCATTAAATTTAAGCCAAAAGTCTGCACTTCAACTGCATTTCAGTTGTTTCAAATGAAATCCATTGTGGTGAGGTACAGAACCAAAATTATGAAAACTGTATCACTGTCCAAATATTTATGGACCTAACTGTAGTTTGTCATTCTTTCACTGCATATATTGTACAGATTTACCCACTAAGTCTATGTCAGATCTGTCTGGATTTTTGCACTAGTGTTCAAGAAAAAACATGTAAGAAAAGAGCAGGCTGTGTAATGTGACTGAAGATGCCCGGAACTGCTAAGGTGCAACACCTGTAAGCACGAGGTTTGCATAACAGGAACGGGCCAAGTTACAGAGGAAGCTGGCCAGTGTGGAGCGAGTGGCTCAGGAGAAGCACCAGCGAGCGAAACAACTGCAGAAGGACCTAAACTTGACCTCACAAGAGATGCTGAGCCTCAAGGATAAGGTAATCCTCCCCCACAACAGCCGATAACATGAGACATAACGCTACTGATGGCAAACCAGCCTCAGTGTAAAGCTGGTCTGTGCTCTGCTCTCTGCCCTGCCCAGCTGCGCTCCCAGCGGGATGGACAGACTCGCCGGCGAGAGATTAGGGAAACGATGCACTCCCTGAAATCAGAGGTCAAGGCAGTGCTCCATACTGGGATTGGAGAGCTGGAGATGCCGACCAGTGATACCTCTGACTCAGGGAGTCACAAGGAGAACTATCCCCAGCTGGCTCCTTTAAGGAAAACTGCCCTCACTGCGAAGGTGTGTGTCTTTCTGACTTGTGACATCCTCAGGCTTGTGCAGAATCAGGTGACATGCTGTTAAGTAGGAAAAGGGGTGAAGAAATATGTGTTGCTCTAACTAAATCTGCCTTGTCCTTAGGAAGTAGCTAAACAAACACCTGGATCGCTTGTCCATGTCTGTTAACAGGATGAACAGTGGCAGGGGGAGGCTGTGAGGGAGAAACTCAGACAACAGGAGGACCACCTCAAGGTACCGAACGCAAAATACAAAACCGATCACAATTTTCCTGAAAGTAATTAACTGAGGGCACTTTTCCACCACACCAGGTACCGTGCTTTTGGTACTTAAAGGTGTTGGTTTTCCTCTGGCAAAAAAATTGGTACTAGCGCTGAATGACATCACAATACAAGGCAGGTATTTTCTACTGAATTTGAAAAATGGTGTGGATGGTGTGCGATATTAGTACCAACATTGCATGTTATGCACATGCAATTCTTACATCGCTAGTCAGCTAAATTAAGATCAGGCTTTTTCTTACTTTCAATTCTGTATGGACATTATACAGCAGGTAGTTTGTTTCACTAAAACCTTAACTAGCTTTGCAATTTTTATGATTATTTCTTTTCAAGATTATCTAATAGATGTTTAAAAACCAAGGATTCTGGAGGGTTCGTGGGAGTTTGCCCAACCAGTCTACATGTGTTTTGTGGACTTGGATAAGGCGTACGACTGTGTGGCTCGGGGAGTCCTGTGGGGGGTGCTCCACGAGTATGGGGTACAGGGTCCGCTGTTGCGGGCCATCAGATCCCTGTACAAGCGGAGCGAGAGCTTGGTTCACATTGCCAGCAGTAAGTCAGATTTGTTCCCGGTGGGTGTTGGACTCCGCTAGGGCTGCCCTTTGTCACCTGTTCTGTTCACAACTTTTATGGACAGAATTTCTAGGTGTAGCCAAGGGGCGGAAGGGGTACGATTCGGGGGCCTCAGGATTGCGTCTCTGCTTTTTGCAGATGACGTGGTCCTAGTTGCCGTCATCGGGTTGGGACCTACAGCATGCGCTGGGGTGGTTTGCAGCTGAGTGTGAGGCGGCCGGGATGAGAATTAGCACCTCCAAATCTG
>JAAGVU020000040.1:16697518-16769656 GCA_011763525.2 Mormyrus iriodes | reverse complement strand
TCTACTTTGAGCCCCTCCCGAATGTCTGAGCTCCTTACCCTATCTCTAAGGCTGAGCCCAGCCACCCTGCAGAGGAAGCTCATTTCGGCCGCTTGTATCCGCGATCTAATTCTTTCGGTCACTACCCAGAGCTCATGACCGTAGGTGAGGATGGGAACATAGATCGACTGGTAAATTGAGAGCTTCGCCTTCTGGCTCAGCTCTCTCTTCACCAAAACAGAGCGGTGCAGTGTCCGCATTACTGTCGATGCTGTCCTGATCTGCCTGTCGCTCTCTCGCTCCCTTTTTCCATCACTCATGAACAAGACCCCAAGATACTTGAACTCCTCACCTTGAGGCAGTAATCCATCCCCCACCTGGAGAGGGCAATCCACCCTTTTCCGGTCGAGAACCATGGCCTCAGATTTGGAGGTGCCAATTCTCAACCCGACCGCCTCACACTCAGCTGCAAACCACCCCAGCGCATGTTGCAGGTCCCAGCCTGATGACGCCAACAGGACCACATCATCTACAAAAAGCAGAGACGCAATCCTGAGGCCCCCGAACTGTACCCCATCCGCCCCTTGGCTACGCCTAGAAATTCTGTCCATAAAAGTTGTGCACAGAACCAATGACAAAGGGCAGCCCTGGCAGAGTCCAACACCCACTGGGAACAAGTCCGACTTACTGCTGGCAATGCGAACCGAACTCTCGCTCCGCTTGTACAGGGATCTGATGGCCCGCAGCAACGGGCCCTATACCCCATACTTGTGGAGCACCCCCCACAGGACTCCCCGAGGAACACGGTCGTATGCCTTTTCCAAGTCCACAAAACAAATGTAGACTGGTTGGGCAAACTCCCATGAACCCTCCAGAATCCTTGTGAGAGTAAAGAGATGGTCCAGTGTTCCGCGACCAAGACGGAATCTGCATTGTTCCTCCTGGATCCGAGGTTCGACCCTCCTCTCCAGTAGCCCGGCATAGACCTTCCCAGGGAGGCTGAGGAGTGTGACCCCTCTAAAGTTGGAACACATCCTCCGGTCCCTGTTCTTAAATATCAATATTGTGAAAATCTCTGAAAATAGAGATGATCATCCTGGTACCTCACTGATGGAATCCGGAACATTACTACCTTCACTGCTAACGCCCCCTTAGAAGATGCCACCTGGAGTAATTGTTCATCTGGCTACATCCCAGAATATAGCCCAGCCCTGTGCCAAATACTACCTGGGATGGGTTTTAGGCTCCCCCATGTGTTATCTGACAAACCAATCCACTTTACTACTTTAGTCAGGCATCCATTTATTATTTACTCAAGTTCTATGTATTTTTATTTTCCTGAGGCAATGAATTCCATGTTCAAAGACACATTGTTGATGTTTGGTTGGTAGGAGATTTAAGAAAAAAAGAAACCAATGTTTGAACAACAGGTGGTTTTTCAAAACAATGTATGAGCTGTTTGACAGCCTTATGGGCTATCCAATATCACATACCTATTTACTATGTAACAGGAAAAATTATGGTGTGTGACACGAGCCGTATGTTTGAATCCTCGGTATGAATGAGAGTACGTTAACAGCAACTGGATGACATACTACATTCTGTGAAGTACTGAAGTGTGCAACCGATGGGTGCTACACTATCACACAAGGCCACTTGAGCTAGAACCAACGTCATTTGCTCTGAAATTTGTGTCATGGTGGAGGAAGTGCTGTCTCTGTACAAATTTAAGCAGGAAACAATTACATAAGTTGACTCTTAAATGTGTTTTGTATTTTTTCCCCATTGATTTTTTTTTTATCAGTTTTTAACTTTTGTGATCAAGCCAAGTCATTGGTAAACACCTGAGTTAGGCAATATGCAAGACAGTGAGTGAAAGTTGTCCAAATGTATGCATACTGTTCTCATGCATACATACAGCACACAGAATACATTACTCAACTGTTAATCCAATGAAATTCAGCACATACTGTGAAGTATGTGATTTCGGATGTACCCTTAGTCTTTCAAATGTGATGATCCCCGCAGTGGCCACTGCAAAACCAAGGATGTTTAACCCTGGGTCCTGTGCTCCTATTTTATTTATTTTTTTACGATTTGTCCATGCAGTTTCACTATAAGTTTCTCATTATTTCTCAGTACATTAAGGATTCAGTGCGGAATTCAAGCCATGCAAAACGAGTTTGTGTGAAATGAAAAATCATACATATAGGTAGCTGTAAACATAGCTCAATAGTATAGTATGCATCAAATGTAAAATTATATTGTTTCTATACATTTTTCTATAATATAGTCAGAACAGCAGAACTGTAACTCAAACCAGACAATTCTAGATATGTACTTTATTTACAAATATTTAGATCAATAGCATTGTGGCCCATAAACCGAAAAGTACAGAAAAATATTCACATATATAAATAATAAGACTCAAGTGCATGTAGTTAGGCGGTCAAACACGAAAACAACAAAATGAAGATGACTAAAGAGGCAGGAGAAAGATTAACCAAGACAAAGGTAAAGCCAAATTTTAACTGTTTGTTTTGGCCAGAGCTTAGTATTCATAAGTATTATACATGTATTAGCAGAAGGTGGTCCCATGATGCAAGCTTGTCATTTATGTATGAAATGACTTATGAGATTTAATGAACTCCTGAAACAAGAGCAATGATTTTACATCTGATACTGAGAATACACAAAGTCTACTTGAAAAGCGCAAGTAATTCTCTAGCCTTATAAAGAAGGGGGGATACATAAAGGATCACACCAAACTCACTGATTCCAGTTGTACCCTTAGTTGTGTCAAGGTGCCTCCCTGTTACAGAATCCGGAGATATAACCTGAAGCATAGGTGACATGCACATGGCTTATTAAAGGTACGCATACACTCTGCAGACAGTACGGTCTGTGGGGCTTAATTATTCTCTCATTGCAGTCTTTTTACTAAGCAGACTGGTACATTCTCCACACTAAGTGTCTCGCAGGATGGAGCATAGGTGGGGTTTGTTCAACTGAACTCTATTCAGCTTCATGGACCATTTTGCTTTACTGCTCAAATTATATTGAAAAAGTGAGAAAAGGTGGTAATGCAATAGTTAAACATTCATTTTCCAATTGAATGATTAAAAAAATTCCAATATGTCTAATTCAATGCAAATTCTTCTGGTTTTGTATAGATTCCAATAATTAATTAAAAATATTTTACTAGTACAAATGCAAATTGTGAATGAATTCGTCTAACAGCATTTTAGTTTAACAAAACTGAGGAACAGGCTTTCATCGAATATATTTGGGTTAACTGTGCATTTTCATTCAGGCAACAGCTAATCAAAGCAAATTAAAAAAAAAAAAAAAAAAAAAAAAGTGAACAAATGCCAGCACACACTCCAGCCCCTGATTACATCACACGTATCAACTCCAGTACTATAGCTGAATATTCTTTATTGATAAAATCACCATTAGCCCCACGATGCCTCTGCAATTATACTCAAAAGCATAACTGAATGATCTACTGAAGTTTCATAAATGCTGTAACCAGTAAAGAATTAATGTGAGCAGGCTACTATGCTCAGTGTGGAAAAACACTGCCTGCATTATGACTTTGCTTTTTTAATGCACTTATAGATGGAAGTAGTTGGCTTATTCTTCATAAAGTGATAAAGTGTCAATTGCTATAACCGTAGGAAGCAGAAGTGACACTGATGAAAATTCCATTCTTGAAACACCAGTCAAACTTAACAATTCTTTCCTTTGTTAAATGCAGCAGATTTCATTTAAATTCATCAAGGCAACATGAACTGAAAAGAAGCCACAATGAGAATGTGATTTTATGGATTTCATAATCTAAATCTTTTTATTACTATTTTTTAAAATCAAGAGCAATCATTAAAACCATTTTCAAGCTAAACGGATTTCAATATTAGCCAGGTTCTATTATTTTATACTTATTTACCTTTCCTTTTTAATTATGAACATAAAGGGTTAAGTTGTAACTCATGACAGTAATGAGATGGATATGAAAAACAGAGGACCTGAAGCTCCATTGCTTCCCTGTCCTCCTCCAGACTATACCCCTCAGTTACGAGGGGACAGCAAGCAACTGGAGCCACCAAGAACATCGACTGATGTGACACACAAAGGGCTTTCCACTCACCTGTCAATGTACAGCCAGGATTACAGCAGATCAGAATAAAAACTAATAGTGATGGTCTTTAAAGAGTATGTCTATTCAGATCCCTTTTCACTCAGAAAAAAGCACCCAGTACAAATCTAGCCAATAGGTGTTGCCATGGAATCAAAATGAACATATAGGAGAGAAACGATCCTAACAGGAAGTTTAATCAGTGATTTATGAAAATATCCCCCTTCTCAAATACTGACAGATCAATCACAAAAGACACCAGTTACACTTCCTGTGAATGAACTGCAAACATCTCCAAAAAATGTATAACTAAAGTTGTTGCTTTTCAGGCTGGCTGTTTAGGACTTTTGCTTGGACCTCGTACATTTTAAAAAATATTCAGGGCCTCAATAAATATTAATGTAAAATTAATTTAGTTCATCAAACAAATGTGTTCAATATCCTTGTGTAGAACAGCAAAAATAATAAAAATAAAGCACGAAAAACATCTCAGATAAAAACAAATAGATATGAAGTACTGCATGAAAAGGATTTTCATTTTCACTATACAGATGGTCAGAGTACAGCGTTTGCCCACAGTGTGAGAGTGGTGGGCTATGGATGATAAAAGTACAATGAAAGACTCAAAACAAAGCAGCTTTCAAATGCACTCACTTTCACCTTTCATTTTAAAATGATATTTATCTGATATTTAAGAAAAACAGCTATTTATATGCATTTAACAGTCCCTGGTCAATTTTGTGGAAAAGCAGTGGATATTAAATATTTTTAATTTTTTCTGGAATGTAGCATTTACAAATTCAACTTACTCACTGAATGTCTGGAATGGGACTGTGTGTTTCAACGGCACAAGATGCATGAAATCATGCACACATCATTCAACATTAAGGACGCATCCTTCTTCATACTGCCTGAAGAACCAGGCTCCACTTAGTCATCAGACATAACCTTCTTCCTTTACCAAACACACAAAAAGATCTTAAAAAATAAAATAAAAAACTGCCATATGGAATCTTAATTTAATTGGAAATACGGAAACAGTTAAACTGCAGAAATTTATATAAAGAGCTAGCCATTTTTGCATCTTTGTGGAGTTACTATTCATCTTTAGACATTTTTAAAAAGCTCTACTTTCATACAAGTTGTCTGCTTTTTTTCTTTGTTGACTTATCTGTAACCTGTGGAAAGCACCTGTGTCACATGTTGCAAGGGCAGTGACCTTTGTGCAAGATGGAGAGGACAGACAAATGGGGAATGAGTGACTGGGGGATAAGGAGCTTACTGGAAGGAGAGGGGGAGGAAATGAAAACGGAGGGAGCTGACAGCCCCTGCCCAAGCCTCATTTGGCGCTCCAGGCCCCGCGCTTGCACGGATGAGGTGAAGCAGGGCTCCTGGGCAGAGGGAGATGGGGAGCAGTTGGGGGCTGAGCGAGTGCAGGGAGGTAATGGCGATCATTAGCAGCCGCACCCTTCCCTCTGGGGTTGTGGTTCACTGGTTAGCCGGCCTCCCTGGGGGGCCGAGGGCTTATGCTGCACTCCTGACTCAGCTGCGTTCAGGTCAAGGCTGCCGTCCTGAATGTTTTGGTAAATCTTCTTTGCTGCTTCCAGAAATGCGTCCTCCACGTTCTCACCTCTGCCAAATTAGTCAGGTAGGCAGTAATGTTAGACTCTAAATGACACTCATCCAAGAAAAGACTCTTGATGGATGTGAAACCCACTACATGTTCAGTACTGAAACCGTTCAATGGTCGATGCTATGGTAATTTATAAAACTTACGTTTTTGCACTGGCTTCAAGAAATAGCAGGCCTGTAAATGAAATGAACACCAGTTAGCACTAAACAGTAAAATTGTGAAAGTTAGCAAGCTCCTTTGAGATTATTTGGATTTCTGCATAAATCAATGTTATGATAATGACGAAAAAAGTATGCAAACCTCTAGAATAATGACCTCTTGATAAAAGGGAAACTGATGTCGAGTGTTGAAATCAATTCAAATTTGATCTGCGCTTTTCTTTGACCGGATCTTCCCAGTAAAATTATGTTCAATCAATTCAATCAATTTTATTTATAAAACACTTAAACACCTGAGTGTAGACCAAAGTGCTGAACATAAAAACAAAAACAGGAATAAATAGTAATAATAGAAAGAAAGAAAACAGCAGATCTATGCAACTAGATATATAAAGAAACAGAGCGGCAGGGTATGTGTTAACAATACAACCAATACGACTGAACAAGTAAGCACCAAAACAGGCAACCATGCTGCTAAGTAATAGTCCCTGAAAATAAAGTTTTCAACCTAGACCTAAAGGCAATTACAGTGGGTGCCAACCTAACCTGTAACGGCAGGCACAGATACTGCAAAAACACGATCCCCTCTAGATTTAAGCTTGGATCGAGTAATAACCAACAGAAACCTATCAGAAGCGCTAAGTGTTTGAGTAGGAAAATAGGGGAAAAGCAGTTCATCAAGATAAGATGCTAAATTAAGCGATTTATATACCATTAATAAAATGTTAAACTCAGCTCTAAACTTTACAGGCAGCCAGTGAAGGGATGCCAGTATTGGTGTCATGTGCTCCTACTTACACTTTCCTGTTAATCATGCTGCCGCATTTTAAACAAATTGCACATGACAAATAAGAAGTACTAGTGCGGCAATATATTCAGTTGCACTAATCCAGGCATAAAAAAATAAAAGCACTCCATAAAAGACTCACTTTTTCAATATCAACTTTGCTAAGGAAAGGTTTAATCTTAGCTAGCAGTCACAGCTGAAGGAAAATTTCTCATGACAGAATTAACCTGTTTGTCAAGCTTAAAACTGCTATCAAAAATAACACTAAGACCTTTGGCATGAAATTTACAGTAGACAGCTAATGAACCAAGACCATTAAGAAGCAAATCATTTGTGTCTGCCGATCCAAATAAATAAAAGTAAAACTGAAATTCTTTTAAGTTAAGAAAATGTTGTGCCATCCAATTCTTTAAGTTCGAGACAACTTAACACAAATTAAAAGGTTCATAGAGTTCTTGCTCGCCGGTAGATAAATATACACATCATCCACATAATAAATGAAAAGAAATGTTATGCCTTCTGAAAATAGAACCTACAGGGAGCATGTATATTGAAAATATACACAACACTTTAAAACGACACTAGACAATGACACTAAAGACCAATATCAAAGAAGAGTTACTGAAGCTCATGAGACTCACGTAAAATGTCACATGATTTTCAAAATCAGGTAGACAATTTACAAATGGAGAAAATTCAGTACCACTGCTTTTCTCCCAATGTGTGGGTATCCTACAATGATCAGTTCAAGGGCACATGGTAAAGCCTCAAACAAGTAACAAAGCCTAGCGCGACAGTAAAGGGTTTGCAGGCATCTCTTGGTAACATCGGTGTCTGTATCATAAGATAAGAATGTCTGAATGTTTCACAGCACTGCAGGAACAATGCAGGCCCAATAGACTGGTGACACAACTGAGCTTCTTCATAAATGCATTAAAAGCATTATCTTTAAAGGAAAAAAATGCACATTAACACCAAAACCTCATCCCAACTGTGAAGCAGTGAAGGGACTGTAACGGTGTGTGGCTGCTTTGCTGACTTAGGGCCTGGATGGCTTACAATCACTGACAGGCTGATGGTTTCCAAGCTGTACCAGGGAATTCTACAACAGAACGGCAGGTTGTCTGTCTATAATCTAAACTTCAAAAGTAGTTGGGACAAGCAACACGATACTGATCCAAATCACAGGAGTAAATCAACAAGTGAGTGGCTCAAACAGAAAATATCCTGTATTCTCTAGAATGGCCAAGTCAGACTCCTGACCTCAGTCCCAATGAAGTGATGAAATATAATTTGGAGCAAGGTGTTCAAGCAAGACATCCTGAAATTGTACATGAACTGAAAGATGAGTGCAGGTCCAATATATACAGAGTCAGTATTATACCCATTCTTACAGGAAAAACCAAGACCAAAAAGAAAGGCCCACAAAATTTAAAAAAATGTTATAAATTCCTATTGTGCTACACTTATGAAATTGCATTCTATTGTTTTTTTTTTTACTACAACTAGTAACAAGAAGTATTGATAGTACCACAAAACTAAAAATACCCAATAACTTCAGCTAATTAAAATAGGTCTTGTACCCAGTGAGCAACAATTATCAGATTACAGTCATTCATCCAGAAATCCAGTTAAGCTCACAAACTTTGTTCATCACTACATAAGCTGCATTTGCTCTCAGTGTTGTACACAGAGATGTACGGGGATGACAGCAGGGAGGGAGACCTGGAGGATGATTCATTTTAAACCTCATTTATGTCTCACCATTTTCTTCTGCAAACTGCTTGGCCTCTTCATATGTCACATCCCGCTGGGCTTCCAGATCTGCCTTGTTACCTATGAGAATGATCACCTAGGGGAACGAGACAGGAGAAACTTGATAAGGTCTCACTTGTACACTACTACAAACATCACAGCATTCCATTAAAAAGACCACATCTATGTAAGATAACCTTACATGTGTCAGTTACTTATATCTACATACTTCATAAAACCAATAAACCCAATACAGCATAGGAAAAAAATTATTTAGTAACATGAGTGGCCACAGCAACCTAAAACTGATTCTTCTGTGAAGTTTCTAAAGAAATAGAACTGTTAACATAGCATCAATGAAGGTGGATGACAAGCTACTTCTTAAACGCATAACACTAACAGCCAAAAAAATACAAGGAGACACCCCCACAGGCATATGCCCACCCACACCCACCTACGATCAGGGCTTCACTTATAATGACTCATAATACGATAATGAATGCAGCCCTTTAACAGTCATTAGTTACAGCTATCCTTCATCTGCCTCAGAGAATAATACAGCAGAGGGTCACTCACAGTGTTGGGATTAGTGAGGTTCCTGGCATCTGTCAGCCAGCTGCTGAGGTGGTTGTATGTGCTTCTCCTACAGAAGCACAAAATGAAACACACTGATATAATTGCCAAATCAGTCAAGTCAACTTTCATGTTTTACATCAGAAAGTGCTGGGATGAGTGACAGCTGGGGGAAAAAAAAAAGACAAATCATCATCATCCTGGAAGAGCTCAGATAATGGTACCTTCATATTTCAACACTTTCTCATGGTGATATTTGCCCATTTTAAGTAGAGAACACAATCTCTTAAAATGACATTCCAACATAAACATTTACTGAATGGCATAATTAAAGAAAGAGTGCAGCAGTGTGTGCAAGCCGGGGGGGGGTCCTTCGCTTACCGGGTGATGTCATAGACCATGAGTGCCCCAGCCGCCCCCCTGTAGTAGCTGCGTGTGACAGCCCGGAAGCGCTCCTGTCCCGCTGTGTCCCAAATCTGTAACTTGATCTTCTGACCGCTCACCTCAATTATTCTCGTACCAAACTCTACACCAATAGTGTGGGGACAGTCGGCCATAACTGAAAAGGGAAGTGAACAAATCTACCATAAACATACGGACGTTTTCACAAGCAGAAATTCAGACAGTCCGCTTAAAATAACAGCAATCATGAGGTAAGCTGGGATATCAATGAAAGCTGCTTACGAGACAGCCCAGGTTCAACTAAAGAATCACTCTGAGTAAATGAAACATGGCAAAGCCTGACTGCCTAATAATTTAAAAGTACCCTTTAATAAACCAGCATCCTCAGAACATACCAATGGAAACATTAAATGCAGTTTATTTCACAGATATTTCACACGTATTTAATCAGCCACTTTACGATCCATTCGGATTATCATAGTTACAGGTAGTTCACAAAAAAAGAACTGTGATTACAAGAGTAACCATGTATCACTCCATTTCTGCCTGCAATATGCAGCTGGTCCACACACCTACAGGACAAATGAAGTAAGAACAGATAGACCCTATGTGAATAAGGAAGCTCCCCCTTTTACGATAATGATTTTCCGGGAGCTGGACAATTTCCAGGAAGGAGGTAACATGGATACAATTGGGCCAATTTGGACCCAACAAATGGCTCATCATGCAAGCTGATATTTGCTAAAAATATAGAACTTCTAAATTACTCTGTGTACCGAAAACAGAGATGAAGTATAAGCAGTCTACCCATAAAATACAAAATATCAAACAAATAGCTAAAATAACACAAATACACATTCACTTGGCATACATACACGGCAGTCCTGCAGGATTCATGTACATAAAGCTAATTCACTTACATTTCTTTTCTGTAAACTGATGAAGCAAACATGACTTTCCTACACCCATATCACCTGTGGAGAGAATACTAGATGTCAACTTTTGTCTTGATTAATGCCATATTTTAATAGGCCACAATCTCAAGGCCTCTGTGTCTGACAAGCAGAAGACACGTCAGACATCTGCACTTACCGATTATGATATACTTGAAAATGTAGGAATAATTGTAGGGAGCGGTGGCCATTGTGGCTCTGCGGGAATATGAAAAAATTGTGTTACAGCATCCAGGGAACCATCTTTGATGTACTAATTTGAGAAACTGCTGCACATATAGTGGAATTATGCTAAACTTAAATCACACCTAATCTGTTTTAGGTGCAACACTGCTATGCTATTGATAGAAATCTACAAGATGTGGTTAGCTTGTGAGAAAATAGTAAATGAATACCATCTCTCTCACCAAACAGTGTAAATTGCTACAACGTGTGCACCTTCAACGTTTTAAAAATGACTTTCTGCTTTAAGTCAGGGATTTAAAGAGGATCATCTGAAAAACTTTAAAAGCAATGTTATTGTGTGTGTGTGTGTGTGTGTGTGTGTGTGTGTGTGTGTGTGTGTGTATATATTTATTACCGTTACATTAAAAAAAGATTCACAGTTTAGTGACTGCTTCCAAACACTAAATATAGCTCTTACAGAAAAAAAGCAGATAAATGTGTTCTTGTGAGTTTCTTAATTAAAAAAAAAAAAGAGTTAGAAATTCCTATTGTGCTACACGTAAATTGCATTATATTGTTTTTTATTTCTGCCATTAACAGAAGGTATTAATAGTATCACAAAATCAACGTTTAACTTCACTAGAGGAAGTAAAATAAGAACTCCCACAGATTACACTGTTCGACCAAACGAGAAACTGAAGTGGCTACTGAAACTCCACCACACAATTGAGGTTTCTTAAACAAACTGTACTTTTATACAACAGTATGCAAACAATAGGACTCCTAATCTAGACATACGGCTTCACAATACTGGAAAAGTTTTCAAACATTGCAATGTGAAATCTTTTTTGATAAATATTAAACATTTACCCAGAATAAACTAGAGCCAAACAGAATTTCTTATTATCTATCAACGGAGTCTGTCGAATAAGTTGGTGGTGTTGCCATGAGTTATGCAGACACAAAGCAGTGTCTGCAAATCATTTGCTTTTGCTCAATATCGTTTCTGAATCCAAAACATTTCCATACAACTGGGTGACTAGTTCTTGTTTTTCTAGTTCTTGCTCATTTGCTCATTCATGCAAAAGGAAGTCTGATTAATTTTACAGTGATTTTTAACATACCTCAGATAATCTTGAAAAAAACAATCATTAAAATTGCAAAGCTTTATTTCCTATGACAGAGTTCAAATGTTTTAGTGAAACGCCGATCTAAGCTCATGTTCTCAACTAGGATTGATTAGTATTACAGTAAACCGCAGTATTTTGGAGTTCAGGAAAGGAGGGGGGGGTGTCACCTTCAAAATACCATATAGTGTGGTATAATGTCTGGACAATATGAAAAATTAGATAGCACCCAAGTCTAATCTCAACCCAGCTGACTACTGCAGTCCCTGCAATATAACAACTGCATGTGGATAACGTATCATCGATTTTAACATTGCATATTGTGCAGACCTAATAGATACACAGTCAGCATTAAACCCATTCTTACAATCCCTTTTTCTCTCTGGCCACAAGCCAAACAAGGATGAACTAGACTGGATTTGTGTTTTCCTGCCATTACAATCAGAATGCTAGGCTGGGATGGTGATGCAATGCTACAGGAAGGGAAAAAATTGTCAGAGGGCTAAATCAGTTCAAATGATTAGCTGCTGAAGCACCATTTCATCTTACTGTACAGCATCAGTATAAAAAAAGAGCAATACACCATCTTCATACACAGAAAAGAAGAAACACCTACTTGAATTTAAATATTAGCTAAATCATAGCCTGTTCCTTGCACTTAACTAAAAATCATTTTTTAATTTGATTTATATTTACTGCTTTTTCAGAAGGACACACAGCGATAGACATCATGCAATACCCTCTCACTCTCTTGAGAGACCTATGGTGTTTTAACTTGTATAGTTAGCTGCTCATATAGGACACTAGTAAGAAAAAATCTCAAAACACTAAATTACCTTAAAAACAACTGATCTAATGACCAGAATTCAAATTAATGCCATTTAAAGATGCAATTTACGGCTGCTGTACCTGTACCAAAAGATGAGCCAATAAAGCAATAAACTGACATTTTTAAATCGGTTTCTGTGTCAGAAAAAGACTGTGTCCTACCATTTGGGGGCTGGGGGAGTAAGCAACAAAGAAACCAAAACTACAGAACACTTAGGTGAGGGAGATCAGGAGATACAATGTGTAAAAAGAGAGAAAAAGTTACGCAAGGGAAAGCCAAGAATGAAGACTGACCGTGTTGGATCACAAGATGCATGGTGAGTGGGAGTTATAAAGCAAGTTATAAAAATCAATTTGCATTAAATGCTGGTAGTTTTAAGATAATACTGTTGATTTTACAACTGGCTATGGATTACACATTTCACAAACAAGTACATAAATAAATTTACCCCCAGCTCCCTGGGAGCTGCAATGGGTGGCTGCCCTTCGTGGTCAGCTTGCTCTCACCTATAGAGAGCAAGCTGGGGGAAGCGTAAAGAGAATTTCCAAACGGGAGTAAAGTCAATAAAAGTATCAATTATTATTTTTATGTTCTAGCAACAAACACACAGACAACCATTAAAAAAAAATCTTAAGTACTGTACATTTATATCAAATACATGTTAGCTCACATGGGCTACTCAACTCATCTGGATGGTGTTTACACTAGGGTTTCATTGTGAAGTCCTCATTAGCGTGTTAAATGATACCCAGACTAGAAACAGGAGCCATGTCTTGTGACAGTGCAATGCCAAAAACCACAGCTGGTGAGGAGCTGGCCCTGTGCCTAATGTAAATTGATAAACTCCATCCATTTTGAACTCAGTCTGCATCAGATGAGGCCAGACTGGATATTGGTATACTTTTTAGAAGAACCAACAACTTTAAATACATTGGTCAACTCAAAGGCAACCAAAAACTCGACCTACTTTAAAAACTGTAAATAAAAACAGAAAGGACAAATCTCATACTACCCGAGAGAACAATATGTATATCTGAAATAACAGGGTTAAAAATGAACCTTTCTACCCCCAATGTGAATTCTGTTGGAATGTGATGTGCTATGTGCTTCAAGAATGAAAAACATTAACACGTTAAAATGGCCATAACAGTATGTCAGGTGGTGAATTTTATTTAGTATGTACTGCAAGAGAAGCCCTCTGAGAAGTCTTTATCATCAATGAAAGCTGATGTGGAAGTGCACTGCCTTACGTGTTACCAAAATGGACAAAGCACTGAGTCACATAATGGCAGCAGTCAAAATGCTGGTTCTCTCAGTAGTCTGACCACAAGAAAGCTGTTCTGAAATTTGTACTAGAAGAAACCAGGAAATACGGAGCAGTACAAAGAAAAAAGAATTACCATTACCTCTACAACTGACGAAGACAGACACCAAACTGGCAACTTATCGATATCACAGTAACAGGATCAAATACTCCGACTTTGTGTGTTTTTTTTGAGTACTCATCCCTTTGTTAACAGATGGAGATAAAATAGATAAAAACTAGAACAGGCAGATAAGGTTTGTGACAAGTAACATGTGCCGACTCATCATTTCACTTCTTTGTGCAATTCTCTTCAAAAATCTGCAGTACTAAAACCATTTTAACATTTGCCTTAGACCTTTCTGTAAGTTTTAACTTTAGTAAATAACTTCATTATGTATTAAGTACTTGCACTTATACTGCTAAACACCAAACATACAAGTCACTGATTTACACACAAACACACTGGGAAGCTATGAGAGTGCATGGCTATACTGGCCTACGGTTTACTAGTTAATGCCAATTTATAAAAATTTCTTCCTGATCTCATGCAGATAAGGTGACATAACTTCCCATTTTTCCCTGTACAGGTCAGCATAGAGGATAAACACCTGTAATACACTCACTCATTTAAAAGGAAGAATACAGAAAAACACAAAGTTTCTTTTCCTCTGTTTGCCAAAGATGAAAAATATACTGTATGTAGGTGAGGGTGACAATGTTGAGGTCAAAACAGAGCACATATTCCAGAATCCCTCAGTGTGTGTAGACAGTTTGAACATGTATATACCATGGTAAATTACATAATTTTGTAATGCTTGAGGGAAATAAATCACAAGAATTTACATACAGAATTGTGAATTTATCCAACAATGGAGCAGCATCTGGCTCTGTGTGTTAGAACGTTGCCGGATCAAATCCCATGGCTTGCAGAGTGATCACATCACTGTTGTACACTTAACTCCAAAAACTGATGCCAGATAAATGACCCTGCACTCTGACCCCAAGCTTTACTCTCACCTTTGTATGTATGTGGCACAGGGAGAGTAAGATGGGATGTGTGAAAATTAAAGATATGCAAATGGAAAGTACAGTTTTATTCGCTGAAGTAAAAACAGTCATATTTAAGCCACACTGAAAAATGCACTTTGCCTTCATTACAGTGGTAGACATTTTTAAGCATAAACATTATATTTAAAAGCTTGTTAAAAAGAGAGGCGACATGAAAATAATTACTCTACATTATAACTGCCTACATATAGCCATTGAGCAGTTGATACCTTTGTTTTTAATCTTAAGACCAGCAGTAAAATATCTTAAGTATTTAGACATGAGAACAGCTGTAGAGAAACAAGAACAAAATGAGAAATTTGTAGCATTGGTCTTTCCTAATGAGGTGGTGCCATGCTGAGACAGGCCTATTCACATGCTGTGTCATCCATCCAGTTATCCCACAACGAGCACGTCTTTACCCCCATATTTGTTTCATATTGAAGACCAACAAACGTGTTACTTAGTTAACATGTCTTCTTTCCTTCTCTGATTTTACTAACTGTTCAGCTGGACTGGGCCTCTAAATCTTTCAACTGCTCAGCTACACCCAAGTGTCACATGACATTAGCTGGTCAGCTAGCTAACTGAGCAACCCACAAAATACCGGTAGTTACCAGCAACCTTTCCATCTCATATTACAATAACGACACAAAAAGTTACTTTATTAATAAAAACAACAAACTGACTTTGTTTTTTTAGCGTAAACGAAACGCTCGAATACCAAGTCAAATAATTAGCTACAGTTAATGGTTCGCTAGCTAAGGTATTTCAACAGCCTAACTAGCTAGCTTGTTATTGGTGGGTTTTAGTGGGCAGCGGGCAAATAAAATGAAAATAACTGCCCTGTGCTTTGCAGAGGTGTATACAGTCTGGCAGTCGTGTTTTGTTGACGCTAACTACAGCCATACTGACACAGAACTAGCCGGTCACCGCTATTTATTAGGCTACCGAGATATCTCCGTAGCTGCAAAACGGACCGCGCTAGCTATCTATGCACTTACAAGGAAATGGACGAATATTCTGGTTAAATAATTACAGCAACTAACAGGTGCCTTTCACAAAAGCACTTTGCTAATGGCCTACTCCCAGTCACCGTGTCATTTCAACACTACACCCAGCCAAGCGCAGAGCAGGAACAGTACAACCTAGGCGGATTTAACAAACATAATGCAAACTAACCAGACAACCAATAAACTATCAACCAGTGTGGCCAGTTTCCCAAAGATGCACAGAAGTTGTCTGGCCGGCAGGCCGAAAGGAGGCTCTTTAAGGCGCTGGACAGTGCCCCTTCCCCGGTAGCCTGAAGGTTACTTTGACGTTTACCCCATCACATGAGAGACAGGAGAGAAGTTATGGTGATATCGGCTTTGTCTCGATCTCCTGTCATTACACAGCTGTGAATAACACGATTTAGTCCATCGCCACCGAGATATATAACAACGGAACAACAGATGTACCGTTCACGGCAAAAAAGCCCGACATATCCTAGAGATAAACAGTAAAATATACGAGTCGTTACGTTTAAGAAGCGGGTGTAGCCACTTCCACCTTTCACGTTATTAACCAGCCACTGGTTTATTGCCTTCCCGATGCAGCTAGATAGCTATCTGCTGAAAACTAGCAAACTCGAAAAGCTGCCTCACTAGCTTGAGATCGCTTGCACTTACACACCATTCATGAATTAAACAACCTTCTTCGTTCTAGCAGGTACGGCACATACGTGGGTTTACTCACCTCGGCTTAGGTTTTCCAGCAATGTTTCCCTCCGGGTTTACAGGCGAATCTGAGGGATAGCCCTAGCTAAGGTATGCGTCCTATCCAAGATGGCGGCCTTCGCTGTGCGTCTTCCGCCGTCTGGAGCGTGGGACAATGGGCACGCTCACGCATCACCGGAAAACTTATTGCCTGATCAATTCAATCTATGTATATCTAGTAGGAATTATATATACAGTAGAAATTGTGAAGCCTTTGAAAATACATGTATTATACGGACACGTATATTATTATTATTATTATTATTAGTAGTAGTAGTAGTAGTAATAGTAGTAATGTTTAAATGAAAACATTTGAAGCCAGTGATCTTTAAAAATAATTTAATATTATTTAGAAGTTATCAGGATGAAAACAGTGATGAAGTCAGTATTATTTCTGTATTATTGCACAAGCTATATTTAAAACTATCCTTGTATTTTTGTCTTATTTTGTGCGTGTGTGCGTGTGTGTGGTCCAAGTATACCTTACCGAATGTCCCCACAATATGATTAAAACCCATTATTTTGACGTTGTGGGACCATTTTTTTGGTAGCACAAGGGGACATTCAATTTAATAAAAATCTGTGAATGCAATCAAAAAACTAAAAATGCCTCCTGATAAAAATCTTGTATTTTGTTTGTTTATATACAGTTAAGGTTAGGGCTGGGTAGGGGTTAAGGTTGCCATTGTTGGGATCAGGTTTTTGCCCATAGAAATGAATGGATGGTCCCCACAAAGATATAGTATTTATATAGTATAGTATATATTTCTTCATTTACTTCAAATGATACAGCTGATCAGAACACACCCGTGTAACGTGCCTTGGGGCAACTCTGTTGAGAAAGGTGCTATATAAAAATAAATTGAATTGAACTGGAGGGAAGCAATTGTTATACTAAGAAGTAATCAAAGGATTCAATCAGACGTTCTTTGAAGGTGTACTCAGGGACTCAGGAGTAGAAATCACTGGGTTTCACAGAGCTGAGATTATTCTTTCTGTAAGAGTAATTTTCAAATAACTGTCACTGAGCTTCCTGCCTTCAGTGCTGTAGCCTGGTGATGAGAGGATTATATAGTGATAGTAACACTGGTCATGTAAATGTAGCATTGGTCACGTAAATGTAGCATTAGTCTTGTAAATGAGAGTCTAGTGAAAACTGAAAAGCTGACTGGAACACGGCGAAAATCTTTGGACATTTGAGCATTGATCTTAGACTAACAATTCCTGACTGCTAAAGAACAGTTGGTCATGCATTCTTTCTTCCATGTTTTGAGGTCAGAGACTGGAACGGTAACCTTAACCACCCAGGGAGGGGCATTGATCGAAGCAGAAAAGGCTGAGGTTTTTCAGGAGTCAGGAAGTAGAGGATGAATACAAGCCCACAAAGAAGAATCTGAAGCTATGATGGGAAGAAGAGGCAGAATGCTGGGCGACACTGTAACAGAGCACATGGCTAAGAGACAAGTTGCATAAAAAGTAACATTACTAGCTGAGAAGACTAGGAGATATCTGCTGAACTGTCAGTATAATCTTGCATTTGATATTGTACTATACATAATTGGTGTCTCTAAATTGACCTCAGTGTATGTTTGTGTATGTGTATATGTGACTTGTGATAGAGTGGCCACCCATTCACCTGCACACCAGCCTTGTGTCCTTTGTTGCCTGGTATGGGCCACACCCCCTGCAACTAGAATAATAGACTGAGACATTGGTTGGGAGGATTCATGGATGAGATGCAGCAAGGTGGCTTCACACTTTCAGGATTATGGCTTTATTTCCTGCCTATAGCTGTCTGTGTATTTGTTGAGTTTGCATGTTTTTCCTTGTTTATGTGTGTTTCCTTTGGTTACCTATTTTGGTGTCACAAACTTTCCCATAGTGTGTGATTATGTGGCATGTGACTGGCATCCATGTCTTCTTTGATGCTTCACTAGGCCCAACTGATAATCAAACATTTTAGACTTTTTTACTCTGTAATATGTACTAATTTTTCACCTATATGGCCATCATCAAGAGAAACACTATTCATTTGTTTCCATTTGAAGTCCTATAAGTACTCAATGAATAGTAGACATTGTTGTGCAGGAAGGGATCTCAGCCATTAGCCACCCACCGGCATACAGACCAGTTTTGGCATTCTCACACATCACACAGAGCTAACACTGCATGGCAAGGATCAAAACCTGATGTCCAGCATTAGGCATCTGGCTTTAACTTATCTCATTGTCTGGACAACAGCCAGACTTTTTCTATCTGGTCAATAGACAGATTTTGTAATGCTTACAGAAAACTAATACAACACACATAAAGTACATCAGGGGTGTTGTCAGGCCTATTTTTGGGGAGCTTTAGCCCCCCCAAACTGTTTTTTAGCCCCCCCCCCAAATGAATGTGTATTTATTGGCTTAAGTCATGAATTGTTTGCCATCAGCCCCCCTAGTAAAGATTCAACCCCCCATCCATTCATCCCTAACTATAACTCTGAAATACATTATGTTATGGACTAAGGGTTTTTAAAACCCTGTTCAAGAAGTACCGGTTTAGAGAGAATATCCAGTGCAACTATACTAGTTGGCAAATTTTAGAATAAAGTAAAAATTAAAGAGAAATTTTAATGGAAAATTAATCTAAGGAGAACTAATATAGAATCATAATAAGGACAACAGAAGTTATAGACGGTCCTAATATAGATCTAGAATCTAGACTGTTTAAGAAAATACTTATCCAAAAACCACTTATGGTTATTCATTATTAAATAGTGAATTAACACTTCGGTGTGTGACGTAGGCCTATTTATTTAACGTATATTTCCAATGCTATTATCAGATTGTCACGTCCAGCCCTGCCCTACCAGTCTGTTCCTAGTGTTTCCCACAGGTGGGGCTGCTAATCAGCCACGCCTGTCGCTCATTGTTGTTATCTCGTGTTCCTGCCCCTTGTTCATCAGCCACAGGTGCCCCACGTTCATTCCTATGTGTGCCGATGTATAAGAGTTTCCCTACTCCTGTGTATCCTTGTCCGGTCATTGAAGCCTGTCGGTTGTCTGTGTGCCCCGCTCCGTATGGAAATAAAGTCTCCACCTGGGGTTTGCGGTACCCAAACCGTTCCTGTCCTGAGCTGTGTCCTTTCTGGTAGCGTTATGCCTCACCGTCAGCCCCGCCGGCATGACACAGACACAAATTTGTGCATAAAATTGCTGAGAAATACGTTGTTAGAGTTGCTAATTGTTTAAAATGACTACTCCCAACGACAATCTGATATAAATTAATGTACGTCAGTGTAGAAAGCCAGCAAGCACTGCACTATGATAATCATCGAGGTCAAACATTTGTATTGTTTAAAAAAGTATACAAAACGCGAAAAGTCACAGATTCCAATATAAAAATCAAATATACATTTTAGACGTTTGTGGAAATGTATGATATTAATATCAAAACTGACAAGCTTATTTTCCAAAAGAGCTGTTTTTCTTAGACCGATGTTTCAAATGATCCCAAGTCTTTTAAGCCATTCAATATTTAGATTTATATAATACTCGTTTAATAAGTAGAAATAAATGAATGTACAGGCGAGAAACCGGTAACGAGAGCGAAATACAATAAGACGAGAAGCTGAACATCTTCCTCAAACACACGCAGCACATCCACGGAGGGGGAATCATGCAGTTCCGTGTTTGTTACGGAAGGGAGGGGTTGGAGTCGCTGTCCAGCATTCTCTCTACCCCGTGCAGTGGGATCGGAGCCCTTGTCTGCCAATCCGTCTCTTATGGGAGTTGGCCATGGCGAACGTGAAACGAGCTATCTAAAAGGACGCAGTGCTGCGCATTCAGAGACGCACTCTGGACAGGCAGGACGCTGCTCGATCGAGAAACACCCGATTACTACTAAAGGTAGACAAGCTCTACAACCCTTTAACACCTGTCTTTCTTATTCTTACAAAAGTCAACAGCGACATTCCCTAATCCCTATGCTTGGTTTTTATGCTTCTTATATATATATATATATATATATTATTTTTTTCAAATTCTGACTGATGTACACTGTCCCCCCTTCAGAAAATTATGTGTTGTTCATCCTCTAATCCGATTTGCAATTTGGTGACGCTGCTGCATGACGTGGATTTGTAAGTTTTCGTCTGAAAGTCCATTGTAAATCGCGGGATTTGCATGTCATCGAGAATTGCGTTTCCGTTAGTCTCTTGTTGAAATATTTTACTTTACATTATTTTATAGAAGAAAATAGATTTTATATATTGTAGAATATATATGATAGAATTAACGTTTCTCGTTTCTGTCTGTTAGGCAAATAATGCGAAATTTGATCATTTCATCCTTTCGTTAACATTAAGCACATTAATTGCTTATTAAACAATGCACGTCCTCATGTATGGGGCCTGTCTCCTCTCATAACATTTGCGCTTGCTATATTGTTCTACTTTTACTAATTAATTAATTTCTTTAAATGCATTTAGTAGTGTTGTCATTACTTAAGTAGCAAGATCTTGAGCAAATTTGACACTTCTAGTGGAAGATGTGATTCTTATGTATAAAAATTACAGTGTCATCCACAGGACTGTTTACATTTTACGTCGTTCTTGTGTATTTTTTGTGCTTAATGTACAGTAGTACTGTAAATCAGGCATTCCTTAGCAGAAACTGAGACCTCAGAACCCAGGTCTCGTGATCTATGCTTACCAGGATTGTAGCCATGGTTCTGATTTGTGGCCAGTTACTAGTAAAAGAGGAACCTGTTGATGAAAACATTCATTAAAAATAGGTATCTCGTTACTTTCTGGTATTGTTACTACAGGTGCACATATACACTGATTGGGGATGTAAACGGCCATCTTTAATATGCATTTAAATAAGACTCCATTCATCTGTGCACAATACGCTTCTCCATTGTAGCTAGTATGCATCTGAACACTGTAAGCAGGCTGTTTTTATAATATTCACTGGTATCAGTTTCTTTTGTATCTCTTTGTCCAAAGTGATTGCTGATGCTAAACAGATGGACACATGATCTACGGTGTCACATGATCTTCATTCCCTGTATCTCTGACTCAGAAATGACCACTGATAAGTGTTTTCTGGAACTGTGATGTATGTAGCTGTTCCCTCTTGTCTATATTTATTTAGAGCATTAGACAGATCTCTTAACCCTTGTGTATTTAACTTCTTCCGTTCTAAATTCTAGATTCTATAGAATTTATCCTCATTTTGAAAATGGACTGGGGTAACGTCAACCCCAAAAATAACACAGGGGTTAACTGTGTATGACCTGGCAATGTGGTGTAAGATTGATGATGCAATAGCCTCTTTGTTGTGAAGGTTTGTAAAATATAAATGCATTAGATAGTTTGTATTGTGTTTTCCAGTGTTATTTACTCCTTAATTGAGCTTTTTATTTTATGCACACATAAAACAGGAATGTCACCCTACTAGGCTTTTAGTCGTTATGCCAAGCAGACGTTTTGGACTGAGCAAAGGGTGGGGTCAGCAGCAGTCCGTTTCTGCTGTGCAAGGACATTGTTATTCTTCAAAGGCTCAGTGTGTTGTGAGAAAGTTTGCCTGTCCTGGTCCTGGGAGGCTGTTCTATTTGCAGGTTTCCATGCTAGCCAATCTCATCATTAACTTGAGTGAGTTGATGGACTGAAATACAGATGTAGGTGCTGATTCTACGCATGTGTATTAATTAAAGGAAACGTGTTATAGATGCATCGGTACCTTTAATGTTTACAGTAGATCACTTTTACTTGATTTAGGTTTTTTAACTTAAACATCCATCCATCCATCCATCCATTTTCTGAAACTACTTGTCCTATTCAAGGTCGTGAGGGTCCGGAGCCTATCCCAGAGGTTTAACTATTAATCAAAAATGATAAATTTAGTTTAAATGAATATAGACAATTCTTTACATATAATTGAAATATGAACAATTAAAAAAATTATGAGAAATCCTTTTATGCAAATTTGTTTTAGACATAAAGACATTTGTAAAAAAAAAAACCAAGTATTTAAGAAAGTTAAACACTGTGGTTTTAGAGGGTGAACAGCAGTGCACCATTTTCTAAAGACTGACACTGTACCTAAGTGAGAATTAAACAAGTAAATTGATATCAAAATTATATTGATTTTAAATGCAGTCAAGCATGATTATCTAAGAGCTCAGCTGCAACCATAACCGCCGTATACTGTAAAGTGGAATAACACAGCCATCGCTGAAAAATCCTAGAAAAATGGATACATGATATACGTTCCTTTGAGTGAATTATGGATATTAAACATTTCTCTTGAGGGGAAAAGGAAAATAGCTCTTAACCCATTGTTGTATGATGCATCTTTTTTGCCTTATGATAAAAGTTACGTGGCTAGAACATGCCAGTACTTCACTTTAGTGGAACTATTATAAAACCCTTTACTGGTGAAATCAATTATTTGGGCCTTATCTTTTAACTTTAAAACACAGCTTGCATTTTCAAATGTAATTATTTATATTTTCTTTAATTGTAGAGACTGGGTTAGTAAAATCACTTTGTGGCAATATTTCAGCGCTTAAATTTTGGCAATGCAAAAACACTAAACTTTTCACTCTTTTAACTCTAAACTTTAAAATATGCTTGGTCGACGTGAATTGCAGAGGAGGACAACATTAGTGTTTGAAAATTATCTTAACCTGTATATGATAAGTTAATCTGTGCCTGAATATGATGTTAATCTGCCCTGCCTAACTGTTTTGTACCTCATAATACCTGTGGTTAATATTATTCCCTTTGGAGTTGAAATAATTACTAGGCAATATGCTCTAGAGGCCCCCTGAAAAGCTTTGTAAACAACTTAAGGGGTATTTTTGCGTCATGACTTTTTAACTGTAAAGCACCTGCTAATTACACCTACTGAATAATTAGCTCTTTCTCCTTGCATCAGATTTTGAAATTCTGAAAATACCCACATCTGAAACAGAACTAGAATACGATGCTGAAATGGGAGGCTCACTTTTAGAATTTGGATCAGATGAGCTGTTTAAAGTCCTGTAAATTCCCTGGCTTACACTCTATGAAAACATTTCCAGAGTAGGAGCAGTTGCTGATTTAATGCATTACACACTTTGAATGTGTTTGATTTCTGGTCAGTGAGGAGAAGCTTGTAGATGCGTCCCGGACAATTAAGCACTGTTAAGCAGCCAGTCAGTGCCTCTGCCTCTGTTGTACTGTCTCTGTTTTGAATGCATGCTAGCTGTAAACAGAGCAGAGCAGCCCAGACAGTTACTGTTTGTCTGCAAGGATGAGCCTGCCGAGGTGGGAGTGCTGAGCTGCACGGCAGATCTGAGTCACTTGATGTTTTGTGCTGTGGGCCGACTTGCTGAGGACCTGAAAGGGTTCCCTTGTTGTGTTGCTCAGATGTCTCGGCCTGTGTACACAATGAGGACAGTTGTTTCCTGTCTTTTCTGCTGAACCTGCAGCGATGAAGAATAAATTTTAAGACACTAGAGTCTTAAGACCCAGCATAATTCACAATAAAAGGAGAACATTATGCAAATCTGTAACCAACGCTGCTTCGTCAATATACCAGTGTGACTAGAAATATTTACCAAGTCCATCACAGTGTTGACCAATTGTAGCACTGTTCCTAGGAAAAGAACACTGTAATATTAAGATGCCAGACAGAAGCTTCTAGTTTGACGTACTGTATGTGTGCATACCCTGTAGGCGTCATGGTATACTACCCGGAGTTTGAACAGGCTGGTCGAAAGCCAGGCCTCCAGGTTTGGAGGATTGAAAACATGAGCTTGGTTGAAGTACCAGATAATCTGCAAGGAGACTTTTACACTGGGGATGCCTACCTCATCCTCAAAACCATCAAGCAGAAGTCTGGCTACCTGCAGTATGACCTTCACTTCTGGCTCGGTAAGAGGGGCGCTGACTGAGGAGACCCTTTGGGTACTTTGGGTACTTTTCCACCACACCAGCTTCCCTACTTTTGGTACTTTGGGAAAAGTAGCTTTGCAATTTTAGTTATTATTCCTTTTATAGATTATCAAATATATGTTTAAAAATCAGTTTAAAGTTTATATCCACTGTTTTTTCATGAGCACTGCAAAACAATCGTAACCTAATCATTTTCATTCTTGCGGTTTAAATCACTCCTAAACGGGTTTGTGAGAACTTTATGAACTCCTTTTTTCTTTATAAATACCTCAATATTTATTACAACAAAATAGTTTTTAAATTTCTTGTCATGCAATTCTAATCTTTTTCTTGTATCTGTTCTTCCGACCAGATCACAATAATTTTTTTTACTTCATTTACCGTTGTTTTCTGAGTTTGTAACGGTTTTCAATTCGTATTGTGTTTAAGGCAGGGTATTAGCATAACCAATCGACAAAGAAAGCGCCTGCAAGTCCCACCCCGAAGTACCAAAGAAGTACCCCAGATGGTTTCACACTTGTGGTACTGGAACTTTCGGTACTGGTACTCGGCCGGAAGTCAATGGAAAAGGGAAAGTACCAAAAGTACTTGGTGCAGTGGAAAAGCGCCCTATCATAGTCATCCATGTCCTGTATAACAAAGCTGTCCGTCGTTTGGAATTATCTATCAGTTCTGTGTGATTTTGAAAACTTAAAGGCTTAGGTTTTATAATATAAAAAGATTGGATAACACTTAAATACTTAAAGCAGTCATCATAATGCATACCTTCATAATGCATTATAATGGTCAATAAAAGAATTAAGGATGCTTTGTACTGCCTTATGAAGGTATGTATACTGCATTATAGATGAGAGCTTCGTAGAACATTCATAAAATAAACATGGCTATAATGTGTTATGCCTATTTATAAATTGTTGTGTTTATAATACTTTATGAATGCATTGTAATGCATTATGAAGGTATGTATAATGCATTATACATGACTGCTTTAAGTAAAGTGTTATCAGCGTTTGTTTTCTCATTGAACTTTGGTTTTAAATGGTGTTTAATCATTCATTCGCATGCCCTATTTGCCATTTCACTATTACAGGAGATCGCTGCTCTTCTGATGAGTGTGGAGCAGCTGCTATTTTTACTGTGCAAATGGATGACCATTTGGGAGGCAAGCCCGTCCAGTACCGTGAGATCCAGGGCCATGAGTCACAAACATTTCTAGGCTACTTCAAGTCTGGACTCAAATACATGGTGAGAGCTAGTGATGCACATTGTAACTCTTGTTCATTAAAGCCATTACAATAATGATATATATGTATCCCTAGAAAACAACTGTAAGCATTTACCTTTTCTTCTGTCCCAGGACGGTGGTGTCGCTTCAGGGTTCAAACACACAGTGTCCAGTGAAGCTGTAGTTCAGCGTTTACTGCAGGTGAAAGGTCGCCGTGTTGTCAGGGCGATAGAAGTGCCTCTCAGCTGGGACAGCTTCAACAAAGGAGACTGCTTCATCCTGGACTTTGGTGCTGTGAGTCTATTTAAAGGGGGGAGGGGGCAGAAGACGACTCTTTCCTGGGTATGAATTGAATTGGAACTTATACTGGGCCTATAGCTGACAAGTGTTTGAGATATATTTAAATGTATATATATAATAGACGTTCATTTTAAAAAGACATATAATGAATAATTTTGAAATTATATTTCTCCAAATACCAAGTCTGTGATTAATGTTTTTTTCTTGAGACCGTTCCTTGTCTTTTCTCTTAATATCACCATGGATATTGAAATGATTTGTTGGTGAAACACAATACATGTGATGTAAATTATCGCCGATGCGGTGGAAAAACAGACAAAATACGCTATATGGGCAAAAGTACTGGGACACAGCTCCTAATCATTGTATTCAGGTGTTTCATTCAGATCTATTGCCATGCAAAATGAAGCACCTAGCCATGCAGTCAGGTTTACAAACATTTGTGAAAGAATGGGTCATTCTGAAGAGCTCCATGAATTCAAGCATGGTACTGTCATAGGATCCCTCCTTTGCAATAAGCTAGTTCGTGAAATTTCTTCCCTCCCAGATATTCCACAGTCAACCTTACGTGGTATTAATGCAAAGTGGAAACGTTTAGGGACAACAGAACCTTAACCACGAAGTGGCAGACAACATAGAGTAACACAGCAGGGTCATTGTGGCGCATAGTGTGTCAAAGTCGCCAACTCTCTGTTGACTCAATAACTGCAAAGTTCCGAACTTCTTCTGGCATTAATCCCAGCACACAAACTGCGCCGGGAGCTTCATGGAATGGACTTCCATGGCCAAGCATCTGCATGCAAGCCTCACATCAAAAGCATTTCGCCACTGGACTCTGGAGCAGTGGAAACGTGTTCTTTGTAGTGACGAATCATGCTTCTCTGTCTGGTAGTCTGATGGACAAGTCTGGTTTTGGTGGATGCCAGGAGAACATTACCTGCCTCACTGCATTATGCTGGATGATGGAGGAGGGATAATGGTATGGGGTTGTTTTTCAGGGGTTGGGCTATAGGCCCCTTAGTTGCAGTGAAGGGAACTCTTAATGCTTCAGCATACCAAGACATTTTGGACAATTCTATACTTCCAACTTTATGGGAACAGTTTGGGGAAGGCCCTTTTCTGATCCAGCATGACTGTGCCCCAGTGCACAAAGTAAGGTCCATAAAGACATAGTTGGGTGAGTTTGGTGTGGAAGAACTTGACTGGCCCACACAGAGCCCCAATCTCAACCCCATCAAACACCTTTGGGATGAACTAGAATGGAGTTTGTGAGCCAGGCCTTCACGTCCAACATCAGTGCCTGACTTCACAAATGCTGGGTAAAAATGAATGGGCAAAAATTCCCAGAGACACACTCCAAAATCTTGTGGAAAGCCTTCCCAGAAGAGTGGCAGCTGTTATAGCTGCAAGGGGGGGACAACTCCATATTGATGCCTATGGATTTAGAATGGGATATCTTAAAAGTTCTTATAGGTGTAATGGCCAGGTGTCCCAGTACTTTTGTCCATATAGTGTACAACATATTGATATTTTGTTTTATTTTTCATCTACGTCAAAGGAAATTTACCAGTGGTGTGGATCCCAGAGCAACCGCTTTGAGAGACTTAAAGCAACTCAGGTTGCCAAGGGAATTCGTGACAATGAACGAAGTGGGCGGGCCCATTTGTTCTTTTGTGAAGAGGGGGAAGAGAAAGAGAAAATAATAGAGGTAAAAAGTCAGCCGGAAGAGTGTCCTTCTGAAATAATTATTTTGGTCAAAAAGTACAAGAAGTCAGCTTTTTTATTGTTAAACCGATAACTTTATGTACTTTGTTTTTCCATTTTATACAAAGATAAAATGACAAAATATATAAGTTAATGAAATATTAATGAAGTTTTCTTGAAATTAATACTGTGTATGGGGAAATAATTTCTCTGACTGGCTTCCATTTGAATGTAGATATTTAGTAGAAGCATTGTAATATGTCCAGGTTCTTGGAACAAAACCAGATTTGCCCGAAGGACAGTCTGATGATGTCAGAGCTGATGCTTCTAACAGAAAGCTGGCAAAATTATACAAGGTATGAGAATTGGGAAGAATCAAACAGCAGATTGGATAAGATTTTCTAGACATAACTGAATGATGTGTTGTAGTAGTGATATGATATGTTAATTTGCAAATATTCCTTGGGATTTTATACACAATCTTTTTAATTTACTGAGATACCTGCTGCCAAAAGTGTAATTTGATATGAATATTATTGTTGATCAGTCAGGGATTGATGGATTTCCTGTCACAGTAGTAAAATAACTGAAGAATTTTTTCCGTTGCACACCCTGTTGCTCACTCAGGTGTCTAATGCTGGTGGAGACATGGCTATCGCCATGGTGGCAGCAGAGAACCCGTTCACCCAGAGTGCACTGGAATCCAGTGATTGCTTCATTCTGGACCATGGCTCTGATGGCAGAATCTTTGTATGGAAAGGTCAGTAGGGGGTCCCGTGGGCACTGTGGTTCAGAACGGGCCAAAAAGGCACTTCCCATGAACTAGCCATTAAAGGGCAGTTCTCATTCAGCACAAGGACCTCATTCCATTAAAACAAGAGTTGACAAAGGTATACAGCAGGTAACCTGCAGGGGAGAATCAACTGCAGAGCAAATGTCCTGCTAGAATCTGTGATTTATGGGGGACTTTTTTTAATCCAGTTTATTTCAGAACGTCACCCTTGTGGTCAAATTAATAATGACGTTTGTATAGGTAAGGAGTCCAACGCAGAGGAACGGCGCACAGCGATGCAAACTGCAGCTGAGTTTGTCAGGAAAATGGGTTACCCCAAGCACACTCAGGTCCAAATCCTCCCTGAGAGAGGGGAGACGCCACTCTTCAAGCAGTTCTTCAACAAATGGAGGGACGTGGACCATACCGTTGACTTGGGCTTGGCCCATGTCTCCAACAAGATTGCGAGAATTGAGAAGGTGCCTTTCGATGCCTCCACTCTGCACAGCAGTTCAGCTATGGCTGCTCAGCATGGAATGGTCGATGATGGCAGTGGAGAGAAACAGGTAAAGTGATTACCGGTTCCCTGGGGGCTGCCTGTTCACTGCTCTCTTGTGTTGTGACTGGGATGGTGTTCATGCTCTGAAGAAGCAGATGAAATTACAGAGGCATGTAAGAAAAAGCCATTTGTCCACAAAGAATTTAGTCACGAAGGGTATTGGCCTCTCTTTCATATTATTTGCTTGTGTCTATAGATCTGGCGTATTGAAGGATCAGACAAGGTTCCTGTAGACCCCTCTTTTTATGGTCAGTTCTTTGGGGGAGACAGTTACATCATCCTTTACAACTACCAACATGGTGGACGCTGCGGACAAATCATTTATATCTGGTGAGAACTGTGCTGAAAATTGACTTCGCTCAGCTGGAAAAGACTTTTGCTTGCACAGTACTGTCAATATCATTAACCCTGCAACCCTGTGCTAGATATGCAGTTAAAGGATGGATGGATGGATGGATGGATAAGTATTATTAAACCTAACCATATAGCTTGCTAGGCTTGGCCGAACACACATTTGGATACTTTAACAATATTATAAATACAGAGATAGTAACATTTTTGTTGAAACTTAAGATGGCAATAAAATGTTCTTCAAAGGCAGGGGACAGATTCTACTCAGGATGAAATTGGAAAGTCTGCCATTTTGGCTGCCCAGCTGGACGAGGAGATGGGGGGGACACCGGTGCAGGTAATGCTGATAAATGCAGATGTTTAAAACCCATTCAAAACCGATATTACCTGAAGAATATGCAGTTTAATCATATATGTTTTCAATAAATATTAAAGTTGAACATTCATATAGTTTTGTAACTTCAAAAAAATATGAACGGGATGTGACTTAAGGCTTTTATCATGTATTTTTGATTGAAATTCATGAATAGTATGAGAAGCAAGACATCTGGTATATTTTTCTGGTACTTTTTACGAACATAGGGATAGGAAGCTATTTTTGTTGTAATTTAACTGAAGTACATGATGCAGGATCGTTTATAAGCTTTAGTATTTCGTTTGCGCTGGGGCGTGGGGCTTCCTGGCAGCCCCTTTTCTTACTGAATAGCGTGTCACGGACCCTCTGCCTGTCTCCTCTTTCAGTGTCACGTTCACCTGCACATCTTCATGCTAACAGTATGGCTATTGTGTGACTTATCTTTCCTTCTGCTCTGTGTTATGCTGCACAGCTAATTGTCACAGGTGCAGACTGTCATTGTGATGAGCTACCAAGGATCATATCACTTCCAAATAACTGATGCTCCTAGACTATAACTCATAGACATTTGTTTGATATGGCTGTAAAGAAGTGTATTGGAAACACAAGGGCTTCACGTTACTGCGATGCTCCAGAGGTCCGGAGACATAGATGTGTTACCCAGACCTTCTAAACATGCTTGACAGAACACTATACAAAGCTGTTGGCCAAAGAGACTGTGGAACCTTCTGGCCCCATGTAATTTCCCATTCTGCATCCTTGCATACTGTCTCTAGTGGAGACTGACAACTGCAGTTAGTGAGTCACCGTTACACCATTTCAGTTCGGTGCGATTTTTTTCAGTTTGTTAAATTAAATTAAATTCAGATCACTGTATTTGTCCCTGAGGGGTAATTAAAAAGGCACGTGGAGTAGCACAGCAGCCATTCACACATGCCAATAAATATAGAATAGGCAAACATTAATGCTGTGTGTTCTAAAAAAATAAATTAAATATTTCCATTAATTTATCCCATTGTTTTGCAGTATTTATATGTATTTGTCTTTATTACAAATCTGTTCCAGTATCCTAAGGATTATGGAGCTCACACTGGGAACTGGAAAATATAAGTCCCCAGTAGCTTGCATTGAGAGGTCTTTAGGGTGTGCTTTTCATGCTTGCCAAGGTGCGGGTCGTCCAGGGCAAGGAGCCAGCACACCTCATTAGCCTCTTCGGGGGGTTTATGGTGGTGCACAATGGGGGCACCTCAAGAGAAGGGGGCCAGACGTCACCTGAGGATGTCCGGCTGTTCCAAGTGCGCGTCAACTCTGCTGGCTGCACACATGCTGTGGAGGTGAGCAAAGGCTAACAGGTAGGTGGGGGGTATGGATAGAAGGGCAGCTGGGATAAGACCCGTCTGGGGGCTCTCAAGAAGAGAACTGATCAGAGGTCTTAGATTGTGACAGGATGTTGTCTATTGTAAGTGCCAGGAACATAGTCTGCTAAGCCTACATCTCATACATCTAACTTCCTATGCTCATCTCTCGACGTGCTCCCAGACATTGTGTCCTGCACCCATGTTCAGCGTTGCACAATCCCTCTTTTCAAGGTCGACGCTACAGCCTCCAACCTGAACTCCAATGACGCCTTTGTCTTAGTGGCTCCATCCGCCTCCTTCCTGTGGGTGGGGCAAGGTGCAAGTGACCCTGAGAGGGAGGGTGCCCAACGGCTGTGTGAAGTTCTGGGGGTGTCCGGGTCTCAGTTGGTGGAAGGTGCAGAAACAGGTGAAAAGGGTCTTTATTGGTGTATGTAAGAATGCAACAAAGCAGCTAGTGTTATAGTGCCTGTGTCTGACTGCAGAAGGCAGTATGTTGTATACTTGGAAAAAGACATATTTATGGAGTTCTGTCATTTGAGCCACAGACAGCCAAATATTCAAAGACTAAATGATTCATGTCATGATTCATGATAAAGCAGTTTATACCTGCCCTGGATGGCCTACTTGATTCCACTAAAGATAGTGATGAGGTTAATCATTTTGTTTCAAAAGGACATGTCTATGTAAACTGAAAGACGTCTTGTAATTATATGAAAATATGTTGTTTCTGCTTTCATAATATTTTTATATTTATATTTTTATATAATAATCTTTCATAATTATTTTTCCCAAAGTTTGGTGCCTTGGTGACTGACTTTTTAATATACTTGTTAAATTATTAAACTAAAAGATGTTTATGACCATTTTCTTTCTGCGGGTACAGATGATTTTTGGGAAGCTCTGGGAGGACGGGCTGAATACCGCACCTCCGCTAGGCTGAAGGACAAGATGGTGACTCATCCACCTCGCCTCTTTGCTTGCTCCAACAAGACCGGACGCTTTGTAGTAAGTGACAACTGTTACCACCACCGTCAAGCTTAATTAAGCTGTTCTTCGGTTTACGTCCACAAGAAGGCGCAGATCCCTCAGCTGGTTACAGTTTCATAGGATTCTGCAGCTGCTTGTTATGCTGTATACACAGAATCTGTATAAATCAAGGTTTATTTTTTGGCAGTCATTTTACTCTCAAGAGCATACAATTCTGTAGTTTGTAGTGTACTACTCTTGGTTGCTTAGTTCCAAAATTTGATAGTGGAAAATGTCCAGTACAACTGATGTACTTAATTTCACTGTACATTTTCATTAGTGTACTGAAGTATTACAAGGGGGAATCTGCCTGAAATACTTAATTTCACTGCACATTTTCCTCTGCATTCAGGAACCCGGACCAAGACCATGTTAAAGTGTTATGTGGAAGGAGGTGGCAAATCATATAATCTCATATTTACTGATATATGCTGGTATATACTTCTTACCTTTTTATTGTAAAAATGCAGTTTGTGTAAATATTTTGACCCACATATCAAGAGAAACCAGTCAGCTGTGCTGTAAGGGAGCATACTTTTGTCCTTAGTCAACTGATATTTAAAATAGCATTCTATTTACTTTTCAACTATTAACTCAATATTGAAAATTAAGTTAACAGAGTAAAAGGATGGGATATTTATATTTGCAGTACTGTTACTACTTAACCTGGATAGGATCATGGACAGTCTAGAGCCTAACCCAGGCAGCACAGGACACAAGGCCGGGGTACATCCTGAACTTGATGAAAGTCAAATCTATGAGAACATCCATCCATCCATCCATCCATCCATTTTTTATACCCGCAGGGTATAATGATATAATGATACCTGTGCAGGGTCATGAGGGTCCGGAGCCTATTCCAGACACTACAGGCAGAAGGCAGGGTATAAACCAGGATGGGTTGCCAACTCATCACATTTTTAAAAAATATCACGACTCATTTATTGCGTGGCAATTCTTCATTGTGTGACACTGTGAGTTAGGACTCTGTGTCTGTGATCAGATGGTTGCTGGCTCAAATCCTGGGGTTGGCAGAGTGACTTCACCACTTGACCCTTGAGCAAGGCCTTTAATCCCATTTGTACCAGTGACTTATGACCCTGCTTTCTGATCCATACTTGTGTGTCATTTTGAACAAAAGCGTATGTTAAGTAAATACAAATGTCAACATCGGCATTTACTGTGGCAGCCTCTGTTGTAATGGCTCAAGTTACCAGACGCTTCAGAATTTGGTCCAGCTTGACATTCATATAATGAAAGTGGGAGCACTTTGGCTGGTGTTTGTTCTAGTTCAGCATGAATTGACTTGGTTACAGTACAAATTGAAGTCCTATTTGTATTAGGTCAGTAAAACATTTTTTCTGCATTCCAGATCGAAGAAGTACCAGGGGAGATGACCCAGGAAGATCTTGCAACTGATGATGTCATGATCTTAGACACCTGGGACCAGGTAAGTCTAATACATGTGCATTACAGTGTAATAATATTAGACTGTATTATGTCTCAGCATTGTGGTATAGTGGCTAACAATTGACAGACAGGTAGTCAGCAAAATCACCAAAAAGGACAGGGTCACGACCTAAATAATCAAATAACTGTTACATTTATTGAATCAGTAAAGTAAAAAAAATGATGTGAAAAGGGGTTTTGCCGTGTGGCACTAAGAGAACCCACAGTGTCATTTCTGTTTGGTGAAGGTGTTTGTTTGGATTGGAAATGATGCTCACGAAGAAGAGAAGACTGAGGCGATGGCTTCTGGTAAACAACCCTGTACAATGCTTTCACGTTGTTAGTAGGAGAGCTCACAGCATTCTTGAAATATGCTTAAGTATGAATATTTGCTAAAGTCAAGGACTCACTTAAGCAGTGCATGCTTGTAGAATAAAAATTAATTTATAGGGGACACTGTGCACTGAATAACATCAACAGCTTCTAACACTGACCTTCTCTTCAGCGGCCCGTTACATCAAAACGGATCCTGCTAACCGGGATCTCAGGACTCCTATCGTACAGATCAAGCAGGGGTTTGAGCCACCCACCTTCACTGGTTGGTTCTTGGGGTGGGAACATGACCACTGGGGCACTGACCCACTGGAGCGGGCCATCGCTCAGCTGGAGATGTGAAATATGAGCCTTGTCCTTTAGCCTTTGACCTTAAGTCTCACTCACACAAAGCCAGATTAATACACGTGGTATCCTAGCTTGATATAATACCCCCAATATTTTCAAGGCTTCCTCCATATTCCACCATGTTATGTAAATATTATTAGTATAGGTCATGTGTTTATTATAGGAAAGATTCAAAGTATGTAGTTATGCGACTTATGAAATAGAGAGGACCTTAGTAAATTGATATTATTGCAGTTAAATGAACACAGTGGGATAAGTAGATGAAGTGTTTACTTCTGTCAAGATCTGAATTGCGAAAATGGCAATAGAGTATTGTCAAATAAACATATTATTTGTGTGGAATAAATGGCTTTGACTGGCACTTGTCCTGGTGTAGTGTGTATTTTTGTAAGTGTGTGTGGATCCTGAGTATATTCATAAATAGATAGCAGATTTTAAAAATATAAAATCTCCAAAATGAAACATGCAGATATCACTACCCCTAAGGAACACTCCTTGTAATATTTTGTATAAATCCAAAAATGTATTTGTCATATGAGGTAGAGGTCACAGTTGTCAATTATTAAAAAAAATTACATCTTTTTCCCCACAAAACCATTATTTTCCATTAGCAGCATCTCATCAATATTCTCAGGGGTTTACTTACAGTTCGTTAGCATTTTTATCATGGCTTTCCTTAGAAATAAATGAACATCACAAAATATGTCTAAAGATTTATTAAAACATTCGGTGTTAAGTACACACAACACATGCAATTTGTGTTTAGCACAGTGTCCAGAATATAGAAATGATTAAGTCTGAGTAGAAGTAAAGTTAAACATTAGTAGAAATGCATAGTTGGATGTATTTGCCATTACAAAGGCCAACTGGGTATCTTAGGATGAAAAGATGGAGCTCGCACCACAGCAGGCTGAACTGCATTGTAACAGCAAGGAAAAGTATCTGTTCTTTGGCACTGGTTACTGTCACAGAATTTCAGACCTAGTAATCTATGAAGCATCACAAACTCATCTCTGTCTGATCAAAGTTTCTGTACTATTAGAGTATAATACAATGCATAATACACACCTGTCTACGTAATGACATCAGTGGAACAGACCATAAGGTTAAGAATAAAGAGCCAAAATTCATCTTCAAACAACTAACGTGACCAAAAACAATTTCATACTTAAACTATATTAATTGAGACAATGCTCATGTAATAAGTAAATTTTACAGATTAAAATATTCATTGGTACTCTACATCCTTGTAAGTTTGCATTGTACATTGTTTTGGAATGCAGAAAATTCAATTTCATGGCACTAACTTAAGGCTTTGATTACCAGCAATCACAAATGGCAATTATAAAACGCTGTAAATTCACACATAAACAAATGGAAAATCTAGACACAAATAGATGAGACATACCTGATTATTATACTTTAATGTAATCACTATACCCATTAGGCTAAATGCAGACAAAGGAATTAAATCTAGCACTGATTCTAACTGCAAGTGTGCCAAGGATTTCTGAAAATTATTTGAATGATGCTTAGGCATCACTTGAAGGAGAATACCAATCCCAGTGTGTGCTCGCTGCTATTTCATCCCATGCGTATTGGATTAGCTATGACTGGGCTATTGGTTTTATCAGTCGATGTTAGTTATATTTAGGCTGCTGAGAGTATATCGTGTGTGTATCTGATTAAACAGAGGACACAGGACAGGATCATTCTCTCAGTACAGCAGCTACCAGTGAGTAACTGCAGCCACATGCGTGTCTCTGATGGATGCTGATGGAGTCAGAACAGGAGAATTCAAACCTCAATCCTTGTAGACCACAAATGATGGTCTTTCTTCCAGTTGATCATCCTATTTAACCAAACACGCTATTTAATGATTAACTACAGCTATCCATCCATCCGTCCATCCATTTAATGAAGCCGCTTGTCCTATTAATGGTGATGCGGGGGGCCGGAGTCTATCCCGGAGGCCACAGGCACAAGGCAGGGAACCACCCAGGAAGCAGCAGCAACCAATCACAGGCCATTATCTACAACTAATTCGACTAAAGTTACAAAAATTGTTAAATAAAAAATTATGTTTGTAAAACACATCCTCACCCCTAAATAAGAGAATGAAAACTACAGTGAAGCAGGCACTTCTTGAACCTTAATTCAACACTTAAGGTGAGACAAAGGGTAACTCATCTGGATGAACACAAATAATTGCCCACTGCTTATCAGAGTTTTTCAAAGAGAAATCCATTGCCCAAAATCAACGGGAAAGTGCCTGAGAAACATTGCTGAAAAAGCTGCCCCATGTATTACCACCCTAACATTCTAGTCTTTTAAAGTTTCAAAAATAGTAAAAATGTATATAATTTGTAAACTGCAGTGTAGGTGTTTTATACTACAAAATAAAGTTGGTTTAACACATTGAAAAATGAGTCTTTCCTCAACTGAAAACTTTCTCTTTATACTGTACCCTGAACGGCCAGAGGAAAGCCACATAAACATGGAAGAACCTGTGGAATTCAAATACATGAAGTAAAGGCCTCTTTCAAATCCACAAACATGGAGGCGTGAGGCTGCAATACTACCACTACTGCCATGCTGATCCAGTCATGGTTTGATTTACAGAGCTGACAACTTTTGTCAGCTGGCTGGAGCGAGATTTTCAGTTCGAGACAAGTCTGCACACACATGCACACGCATTTACATGTATGTAGCAGTTTTATTACCTTGCAAATAATGTGTAGGGTTTTCAAACTGCCCCACTGCTTTGATGTAGCTAATTTTAGGTTTATAATGGAATAATACAGATCTGCCGTAAGATTTCTTGCATGAGCTTGAGAGTCTGAAAGTGTAAGTGTCACGCCAGAGGCGTGAAAGTTGGCAACCTTGGATCTAATTTTGATTATGTTATTCATTTTGTCAATAATTAAATGAAGACAAAAAGGTAAATTAATTAACACTGCAGCCAAAATGAAGACAAGCACATCCTGTAAGTGACTGGAGTCTGGTGCACCTGGAGCAGAGAGGCCAAGACTGGGGCATACGTCAGCGTTTCAGGAAGCTCTGCATCATGTCTATAGGCAGGGGGAAAATAATGGTAGAGTTCTTCTCTGCAGCAATGGTGTTGAGGGTCTGTAAGTAGCGGAGCTGCAGGGCAGATGGAGACTCGGCTATCACCATGGAGGCCTCCTTTAGTGCCCTGGAGGCATTCATCTCCCCCTCGGCTGCGATCACCTGCAGAGAGGGGAGCAACAAGAGAAGGAGGCAGGAAAGAAAGTGAGGTCACGGGCCAGCAGATGGCAGTTTGGGTAAGAAATGGACTCCTGACCAACAAAGTTGATCTGCGTCAGTTATGTTAGGGCACCTACAACTGTGGAACAGGGCTGACTTTGCTCAGGTGCAGATTGCTGGCTTTCAGAGGCTCGCTCATGTTACAGTCAATGCTGGCTTCCCTAGACAGTGTCATGACTTGGTGGTTAAAGATGATTCGGGGGAGTTTTACTTACTCAAAAATGTTCTGTAGGCAGAACGAGAGAGAGAGAACCAATCAGACTGTATAGGAGGCAGGTCCAAGCAACTAGAGGAGGCGGGACCATGACATCTGATTGACTGGCCTGACATCTAACCAAGGTCTGATTGGTTATCACTCAGAACCAATCATTTCTCATTCTGCCCTCAGAACATTTTTGTGTAAGCAGAACTCCCAATAACTTAAAGATGATATGAAAGGCTTGGCAGTGAGTGTATCAAAGAAACACACAAAGTCACCCAGGCCCTCAGAGAAAATGATGCACCCCTGTAATGAAGGTTTCTAATCAGGGCTATAGAATGTCTAATACTTATTGATCTGGCTGCAAGCTAATATTTTTGAGCTTCCGTAACTGTGAGCCAGTAATCTATAGTTTTTTTAGCTCTGGCATCCTGTGTGTCACATTCAATCCCTGCTGCCCGTTACTGGCAGCTAATTAGTTTGTTTGCCAAGATCCATAAATCAATAGTATTATTAAAGCAAGTGAATGAAAATGTGTGGATAAAAAATTTGGGGCAGAGGCATACAATAACTAATTTATGTCTGCAGAAAAACAATTCCATATATGCAAGACAGAAGTACTTTCTTGTGGTACTGAACCTGTAACCTTAACTATAATAGAGATTTAGACATTTTTTTTTGCTTTTCTCTGAATGGGAGGTCAGGTTCACTGGTGGAACTTCCCAAAGAAATGTGTAGTAAACTGCTTTTGTCCATGATCACCAAAGTACCCCTTAGGTGACAGACTAAATAAAAGCAGAAGAGGTTTGCCAATATGAATATTACTGTGAGTCATTTTGCATGCATTTCCATATCGGTAGACGAGGGACTTTGACTGAGAGCATGGTTGTTCCCAGTGTATCTGGCTGCTCTTGCCTGCCTAGATGTGTCGCATGATTTTCTCCATGGGCTCATACCTTCGCCCTGGCCTCTCGTGCCGCCTCAGCCTCTGCTGCCATGGCTCTCTGAAGCTGGAGTGGAAGCTTGACGTCCTTAATCTCCACCCGTTCCACCTTGATGCCCCAGTCGTCTGTGGCATCATCCAGTGAGGACTACAAAGGACAGACATCTATTGTCATCAAGGCTTCAGTGAAACTCCATGCTGATACTCAATCAAAAAGACTGTACCTCCATATATAGCCTAGTAAACACACCAATACCACTACCAGTCACTACCAATAAGAAACTCTCAAAGTCACATGTTCTTCATCAGAATTGTTTGTAGACCTGCTTTTCATAAGTCGCCCTGGCAGTTTTTTTACTCATAAAATGTAAACAATTCAACTGATTACAAAGCAAGGTGAAACACTTTCAGCTTCTTGCAGGTACTTACAGGAGCAGTAAGAAAAGGTCACGAACTAATAAAAACTCAACTTGAGATATTCAAGATCTGAACATCAACATCTTGGGAAAACATGGATGAATGATCAATGAATAGCTACGTAGAAGATATCCAGATATTCCCATAATTTAAAAAAAAATCTAAAAGTGCTAGGCATGTTTTAAGCATTCACCTGCATGCTGTGGGCGATCTCCTCGCGATCGGACAAGATCTCAGCCAGGTTTTTGGTGCCCAGCACATTGCGGAGGGTGGTCTGTGCCAGCAGACGTGTAGCCGCATCGGCGTTGGTGATGTTGGCCACCGCCAGAGTAGCATTCTGCACTCGGTAATAAACCACCCCATCCACACTGACAGTAACAGAGTCCTTTGTTAAAACCTGCGCAGGAGAGGTACAGCCCCATGGGTACAATGACTTCTTTCTTGCAATTGTTCAATGTGTGAACACAGATCGAAAAACAACAAAGATTAATTGTAATTATGATTAGCGATCCATCTCTCAAATGCAGGAACAGATCGCAAGGAGCCTGTAGCCTATCCAAAGGAGCATGGAGCATAAGGCAGGAGAAAATCCCGACAAGACAGGCCATAAGCAATTCAGAGACATGGGATTCAAATTCCAGGAGGTGATAGGAGACAATGATACCCACTGAACCCCTGTGCCATCAGGATGATATAAATTTTGGGATAAACTGAAACTGAGTGAAATCACTCTGAAAACATGTACAATAGAGCAGCCGGAATGAAACTTTGATCATATGGTATCTCTTTTGACAAGGACAATTGTACTGCTTTCTGTTCTGGTTGTTAAAATGCATCCAGGCTTTTGTTTTGAAAAATTGTCGGATTCTCTTCAACCTCTTCAGCTGTGGAGGAAAAATTCAGCCATCCTCCTCATGTAAATGATTTGAGAAATAAATACCCTTGCAGAATATCATAAAAGCATTTGTGATGAGCAATATGAATAATTTAACCATCTATTTAAAGAAAAACCACACAAGGGAATCTTATCTGATGTCTGATGCAGGCAAAAATTACTATTATTATTTGGCTGTTAAAATTAAATAATCCATATGTCAGTTTAAATCTGTTGTTTTTACTGTAGGAAATGCAGCTTTTTTATCAAGAAAGCTTGTCAGTAGATGTATTGCTGTGTTTGTGAGGTTATATTCTTCTGTCAATGTCATGACCTACACAATGGTTTGAGCATGTGACCAGCACTATCATCCATTCTGTGACTATTACAGTGAGGCTAAAGGAATTTTAAAAAAGCAATGGTGACTGTGTTGTGCTTCTCACCTCCTGGGGGGGAATATCAAAGGTGATGGTGCGCATGTCTACATTAATAAAGCTATCAGTGCAGGGCAGGATGAAGAAGAGACCTGGGAGGGCACAAAGATGCAGAACACCAATTATTAGAGAACAACCTGTTATTCGGGCAACTACACAAACATTATAAAAACACAAAACAGGTCTTAATTCACGATAACGCTCCGCAGTACGTACACAACATTCCTGAGGTACTGCAGCATGCTTTCTGCAGGATATTGTATATTTCTTTCAGGATATTGTATATGTGTATATCTCTGCAGTTAAGGACAGAAGTCACGTTTGAACCTAATCTTGGAAAGTACACATTCCTTCCCAGGAGTTCACACAGTGATAAAGTGAATGGTTTAATCCAAACAGGAGGAAAACAAATCTGCTCCAGAGGAATGTTCTTCTCAACAATATGTTTAGACAGCCACCTTTGAAATCTTCTCAGAATCTACACATTCCTACCCTAATGCCAAGGCACTGAGAGCTGTTAAATCTGTGTAAGCAGTCTCCTTCAGGAAGACATGACTTTGAACTATGCTAAACATTTGTAACCTTTCATTTTAAAGGATGAGTGCTTGTTTATTGTATCCCACTCACTCCCAGAACAATGCTGGTCATCAGTGTGAGTGCCTTTGCTTGCGTAATTCAGCGTGACTGTGTGTACTATGCACACATGCACAATCAGTGTTCGTATAAGATAAAATTTTACAGGTCACGCAAGTGAAGCTATGTGAACCTTCATAAAGGAGAACTGCACTGAAATCCAGCTGCATACATCCACTGCTCAGGGATGAACAGCCTCTCAGTACTTAAAGAAGCGTCAGGTGACACGGAGGACAGTCACTGACAGGGGCCTGTATTTTCACAAGCGGAATTCTATATGACAAAACAAGTTGCATACAGAAATTTCAACACAGCTATGTTCTGATTAATGTTAGCTATTTTATCACGGTTATTACTCTTCCATTCATCCATCCGTCTGCATAGCATAAACATGACCTACTCAAGTGTGCAAAGGACAAGAAATACTATTTAAAAAAAATAATAAAACAGTCTAAATGCATCAGCATCCAAGCTGCTTTGTACAAGGCATGGGATGCCCAGCTAATTAGTTGCTGGTCCATTACAGGGCACGTTTCTTACTGCAAATCAGCTGGATCCTCTTCGGGGCCAAGGCCATTATCCAGAAGCTTTTCAATGTTATGAAAACTGCAGAGCACATGTCACAATACAGTGCGCTAGCTAGGGAGGGTCATGACATTACTGCTCATTTGTGAGATTGAGACTGGCTGCAGGATAATAAATCACAGCGCCATCTTCAGGGCAAGCTGTAGCAGGCTGGATTCATCGACCATGCCGGTACACTGGAGCATGGACAAACTTCTCTTTGTACCTTTCACAGACACACTTCTGTGCACCGGTGTCATCGTATCAATTTTTAAGACTTCAGTAAAATTTGTAGCACTTGAGCAGGAATGTAGCTTACTTATATGCCACCTCTGTAGCAGAATATTTATTGTCATATTTACTAACTGGTTTTCTTCACCCAGCACGTGAAAGCAAATAGTGACATGCATGGCGTGAGTGAGGATCATAGGCTACCTGGTCCTTTGGCTCCTCCACGCACAATACGCCCCAGACGGAAAATGATGGCCCGCTCATACTCCTTCACAATCTGCACGACATGCACAAAACATAAACTGGGTTACCTTGGACTAAAATGACACAAAGATTACTTTCAAACAAAGATCAAAGTTGGAAACAATGAGGGTACCTTAATGCACAGCCATATAGATATGGGTAGGGTGAGCACAGTCAACAAGATGGAAAATATCACTAGAAGCCAACCACAAACTCCTGTGTCACTGTCTGGGTTCTCCAGAGCTATAACATACACATAAAAACAACAAAGACATTTAAAGAGGCAGAACAACAAGTGTCACAGGTTTCCCTCGGCTTCTTTCAACTGAACGTTATGTCTTTTAACACACAAACAAACCATTGCCCAAATGCCACTGGCCAGTTTATCTTTATGGAAAGCTGGTGTGGGGATATCATAAGGACCTAATTGCCAATTTGCATTGTAATTAGATTAACTATAGATATTAACTTTGGTTTATTTAAGTATAGATATTAACCTTTCTATATGCACTGATCGACCATAGCATTAAAACCACTGACAGGTGAAATGAATAACATTGATTATCTTGTATCAATGGTACCTGTCAAGGGTGCCATTATATATTAGGCAAGTGAACAGTCAGTTCTTGAAGTTGATATTTTGGAAGCAGGAAACAAGGGCAAGGATCTAAGCAAGTTTGACAAAGGCCAAATTATGATGGCTAGACAACTGGGTCACAAGGGGTCTTGTGGGGTGTTCCTGGTATGCAGAGGCCAGTATCTACCAAAAGTGATTCAAAAAAGGCCAATCCATGAACCAGCAATGGGGTCGTGGGTGCCCAAGGCTCATCAATGTACATAGGGGGCAAAGGCCCCAAAGGCTCCATCCGATTGAGCATCTGTGGGATGTGCTGGACAAACAAGTCCAATCCTGGTGGCCCAACCTCACAACGTACAGGATTTAAAGAACTGACTGCTAATGTCTTGGTGCCAGATACCACAGGATACCTTCAGAGGTCTTGTAGAGTCCATGCCTCGACCTACACAATATTAGTCAGGTGGTTTTAAAATTATGGCTGATCGGTGTAACTACCCAAGTGAACAAATAGTCCATGCTTAGGAAAAAGAACTATTACAAACCATGCTAAACGACAATCTACACTCAAATTAGAAATACATGTTCTAATTACTTCACTTTTACAATGTATATACCATTATGAATTTAGGGAGACGTGCACACATGCAACCGTATACGAGAGTGTTTGATATTGGGGGAGACACAACTTAATTTAAAGACAAAGGTTTATTTATGGGGGGAATCCAGATTAAATATTGAGGGGTTACCGGTTCCTACGCCCCTGTACCAGGGTTGCATACTTCGGTCACCTGGCTGGCGTGAGATTTTCAATTCAAGACAAGTCTGCACGCGCATTTACATGTATGTAACAGTTTCAATACCCTGTAAATAGTATGTAGGGTGCGAACTACACCAACGCTTCTGATGTAGCTAATTTTAGGTTTATAATGGAATAATATAAATTTGCTGTAAGATTTTTTTGCATGATCGCGAGAGTCTGAAAGTGTGAGTGTCACGCCAGATGCGTGAGCTTTAGCAACCCTGCCCGCAGAAATATGAGTAATTCTCTTTAACCGCTAGGTGAATGCAGGAATACCATTTACGTTCATATAATGCAGCACGGCACAGGAAGTCAGTACAGCCCGTAGCTTCGTAGCTGGAAAGCAACAGGGGGAAACGACATAAAATCCTTAAGTTTGAAGCAATTCATATTTGACATGGAAACTATCGTTAGGTTCGCAAAACGATTTTGAATATTAACGTTAGAAATGTGGTCCAGTCAAATCAGCTGACAAAAGAAATAAAACTGCGCATTCGACGTATGGTACACTCATTCCAAAACACGTTTATGGAAAATGCTGGTATTTAATAAACAGATAATTCCCTTGCACTCCGCTGAAGACGCCACACATGGTTTCCATGATGACGGGGCTGTGCTTTATCCCCAGTAGCACCATCGCAGCCATCAGCAGCCTTTTTCGCAAGCGATCGGGACACGCCCTCGGCATGTAGTATTCACCTAGTGCTACTAGTAACCTAGACAACAATCTTCTTAAGTGATTGTCTTTTGTCCAGTCGCAAAGCCATCCAACGTGTTATAACATCAGATATACAAGATATTTAGTTAGTTATTAAGATTAAAGACATTCATCTTTATCAAACACCCTGCAACCTCATCTGTACCGCTGCAGAAAAATAATGTATTTTTTAACATCGGGGTACCCTATTTGTAAGTGAAAAATCCACAAAAAAAGGGCTGAATTACTTACCAGCCTGACGTTCCCGTCTCTGGGTCTCTCGCATTGCATTAGTATCTTTATTGTCCTCCATGCCTTTAATTTAAAATGTGTCGATTAAAATTTGTGGCACGAACCCCGCACTGAGACAAACAGCTCGCTCTGCGTGACGTCAAGTCGAGCCGTGAGACCCACGCATCACGAGACTTGGGCCCCAGATAAAGGCAGGGGAGAAAGAGAAAGCTGCTTTGGTAGCAACATTTCTGTCGTTTCAGAAGTGTGGTTCAATAAGAGTTCTATCTATCCGTCTGTCCTGGTAAGGACAGTGATAGGATACAAATGAATAATTTCATACTGAATGCAAAGCTGCCAAACTCAGTCACAGGTCAGATTCTCAAGGTAAAAGATAAATTTCTAGATATTCTCAAGAATATAATTCATATAACCATAAAGTTATGTTGATTAGGAGCATATCTTTTCACCTTACTACAGCCATACAACAGAGTATAATTTTACTATTTTTTACTTTGAAAATCTATTGTTTGTGCAAGGACTAAGAGAGCTTATGTCCTGGAAAAAAAAAACTATGCAAAGCACCATTGCTTATATTTTACAGTACTGCTAAAGTGTTTTTATATTGATCATCCATAGCATCCAGCTTCTACAACCTCTCCAGTACACATTCACATTGACCCTGGGAACTATTCCATGAAACACAGAGCCCATCCTCACAAAGGAAGAACATTCTAAGGGTAAACACTAACTGCATACTTCTGAACATTTTTATATTCACACACACTGGGACATCAAACATGGGCAACTGCTACTAATTAACAAAAAAAAAAAATCCTAAAGTGAGAAATGCACAATTTTACTGAGAACACATCAGAACAAGCTTTGTGTAGAGGATTCGTGGCCTCTGTAAATATGTTAGGGAGACTAACCTGATATTTTGATAGAAATATCTATGGTTGGATTAGTTATTACTAGACATTATTAGACCATCCTCTCAGTGTAATTTCAGATGCACACACACAGGATGCTTTAATCCTCAACTAGCAGCGGCAAAAAAAATCATCAGACAACAAAAATACTTTCGGCAAATGAATGACTTGCATTCATCATATCACTGCTAACCCCGGCTTCTCTGATGTACTATTGTGCGTTTTGTTCCTAGTTGAGCTCTCTGTTAATTAGGCCCGATTAGTGCTGTTGCTCAGTCAAATGCCTTTGGATGCGTTTTGACATTTTGCAGTTCTTTGAAATATAGATTTCCTCTAATAGATATTTAACTTTATGCCGATTAAACAAAACTGATATTATTCAAGACTGCCCCCTCTTTAGCATCACCCTCTGCAGTTCATGTGCCGCCCCACCCCTGGTGTACAAACATGCCTGTTCTTCAAAAGGCACAAATAGGACTTGCATGTAAATAGGCTGCTGACTTCATAGTGCAACAGATCTTGATTCTGGCAACCCTCAAAATTCACACTTTTTTTTTTTTTTCGTACTTTTTAATACAAAAAAAATATAGTACATAAAAAGACAATACCCATGAGAAATCAATCTGTACATACAATATGTTCAGTGAAACCAAATATGGTATTTGGGAGCTGTCATTGAAAAAAAGAACAAGGCACAAAATATAGCACATTTTATAACCAAAAATCTAGGATATCACACAGGAAGTCTCAATCGTCCGCCACTTGGACTGTTCATCACTATTCATCAGTATCAAAGATCTCAGACAGACGGAAGATGTCTTTGGGGAGAACAGATTCTTCTTCACAATTCTTCAGATCCTTTTCAAGTTTAGGCAGAACTTTATTGTAGAGGAAGTCAATAATATCTGAAATGGATAACAGTCTTTTAAAGTTTGTTCAAATTGCACTTTCTAAACTAACCTGAAGAGGGAACCACAACATTACAAAAGCAGTGTCTGCAAGTTAACGGAAACGCAAGGGAATATGGAATTCAGATAAAAACATACCACCGTATGACATGCTTTGCCACTGTGGCACTTGCGTGACCTTCAGCTTGTAGAATTTTGCTTGTATGTAGGCAGGAGGAACATCTCTTTAAGAATCAGGAGAGAAAGAACAATGAAAACCCCAAATATCAAACAATCATGAACATTACCGTTTTGCCCAGTGAAACAGTTAGGGCACAGTGCCCATACCTGGAAGATCACTAGTTAGAAATCTCATGGTCAGCAGAACTGTTTCAACACTGGGCCCCTGATCAATACCCTTCACCTAAATCGCTTCAGGGACTGGCTGAACCTGTCACTTTGTATTAAAACGTTTGTTAAATACATGTAATGTAAAGTCTTAATTGTTTTTTTAGCAAAATGAAGCTTAAGTTTAGGTACTTGTAAGAGACAAAGCACCGAAATACCCACTGATTTACACATTTGGTGATGAATACTCTTACCCAACGGTGAATGTAAGGTCCTCCCAATTCACATCTGATGAATCTTCAACATCCATTTCATACAGCCTTAAAGGACATTACCTGGTGAGCTATGTCTGCAGTTTAAACAAACCATTAGGCAGCCCTGATAACCCCCAAAATGTACACTTTTCCGCAGTTTTACAAGAATTTGAAATGGCGGCATGCAAATTACAAACATTAGTCTCTGCAGGCTCAGCTGCTCTCTTAACACTTCCATGCTATCACTGTCATTGGCAAATGTCTATACTTACGCCCGAATCAACCTGATCTTTGCCTGCAGGGATTTTTTTCCTTTATAAACGTTAGCTCCAGATGTCATCTTCTGTTTCAGAATTGCCATCCTGCAATTGTTTTTTTTTTAGTAAGGAGCTTAATCATCAAATCAGCAATTTCATGACAATCATTATGCTGAAAGCTCTGCAGTCCACAGCTGCCTAAACATTAAGCAGTTGCTTACCATTTCACCCTACACTGAACCCAGTTTCGGTTCTTCATGCGTTCAGACACACACTTCCAGGGCACATTGTTGTACAGCTTCTCCTTCCTTATGGTGAACTCAGAGGTGCCATCTTTAGGCTCCACCTGTGTCACCATGTACTCTTTAACAATTCTCATCAGTTCCTGCTGCTCTGGTACTGTCCACTCACCTTTCTTATGTGCTACAAAGACAACAGACAATTATTAGACTGGTGCAATGGGAAAGCAGGATAATGAATTAAACAAAATTGTGTTGATACTATAGAGCAGCATTTCCCAATCTGGTCCTCGGGGACTGACAGACTGTCAAAGTTTTCGCTCCCACCCAGCTCCCCAGTAGGGACTGTCTGACAGGGAGCTGGGAGGGAGCAAAAAACCATGGATCAACTGTGGGCCCCCAAGGACTGGATTGGGAAACACTGCTTTAGAGGAAAGCTCATGCTGCCATTTAAACCCTATAAACACAGAGTTTCTGTGGCCATGAAACATTTACTCAACTTGCCATTTCAAATAAAGTCACACTCAACAAAATCTGGGACCAGTGGACACAATAAAATTATATTTTCAGTTATTTTCATATAAATTGAAATTGACTAAATGCATGCAAGCGGATAACTGACTAAATGCATGAACAAATGAACATTTAAAAGTTGTTTAAGCTATTACTACTATTGCATGTACTTGTGCTATTAGTAGTTCCTAATGTTACTGTTAAATATTCTCCAGCTTCAAGCTTCACTGTAAAAATTAATAATTAGCAGCCAATAAAAGTTGGCAGAAGAATCAGTCGCTAGCACTTGATGTGAACCAACCGATCTGAGAAAACCGTTTCTCCAAAGAAGTATTGCTACGACCAGTCAATTCCGAAATCTTCATCCAGTTATTGCCATACAAGTTCTGTAGTTTATTCAGGTCTTTCAGTTCATCTTCTGTATACCTGATGGGAGGGTAGAAGACACGTTGTACCAGTGTCTTTCAAACACTGTTTAATTTTAAGTTTCACTTGCCTTATTTGACTTTTCAAACTTGGTAAAACTCATTCTTTGCCTAACCTGAAGCTGCTTACCGCATCCCTGGAAGCTCCTTAAGGTACATTGTTCCTTTCATCTCAACAAAGTATAACTATTTCAAACAGGAAATGAGCCAATGCATATATACCACAAATGAAAATAATTAAATTTACTGGTCATTAGACAGGTATATAGAAGTTATTCCTTGCTGGCTGAGGGAAAGTGCAATCAGATCAGAAACCACTCATTACTTCAGCTCTGTACTGTTTTGTAGAATTAATCGCATACCAGGGGTTTTTGGTACATCTTCAACTTCAATGTCTATATATGAAGAGGGAATATTGCTGTCATCTCTAAATGGGTTAGCTGAGAGAGAAGCCTATCAAAGCGTACAAGCGTACCTGCCCTTGTAGTTAAAGTCATCAAAGACCTTCCTCCCACGGGAATAAATCTCATGCCAAGGCCTGAAAATGTCAACCGCTGGAACAGTAAATGAAGAAGGTGAGGATTTCATTTTCCACTCATAACGAAGCACCTTCAATTTCACAAAAAGAAACAGGTATACTGCTGGCAAAACAATAGAAAAACTCAGAAATTACGTTTATCTCCATCTAAACAAAAGAAACAACGACTTGCTAGTCTGCGAGATACTCACCGATTTGCTTATGGAATTTGTGCAATTTCTTAATTTTTCTTATTTCTGCTGTCTCCTCAGGGTAGCGGTTAGGGAAAAAAAGTTTGGCACCACTGCTTATGCCCGTGAGAACAAGGAAGTCCTTGATATTCTGAAATAATCTCTCATTCTCCTCTGCGCTGAATCTTCCACGTTTAAAAGATTCTCCTGATTAAAAGATGCCAAGGCAATAAATTTCACTTATTTTAATAAGCGCTTCTCTTGTAAGAAATTCCATTCTTGAGAATCTATAAGTACTCTGATATCCCAACTTGTAACACAGGGATCTACTGAACAGCTTCTTAGGACACCCATTTTGTCACAAACAAGTTCCTATGCATTTATTCAAGTTATTTTATAAAACTTCCTTTAAATGACAGCACATCATCATCATCGCAATCAAGGACTGCAAATACTGCACCTGGTTGGGGAATGGCACAAATTAGGTAGGCCACCTTAACATGAATGTGTAATTGAAGCATCCAAATATGTAACAGCATTAAAATCATTAGTACGTCATGCTTAAATGGCTTTCAAAAATAAAAACTAAACAATACAAGCTTGAAGGAAGAGAGATTAACAGAATTTAAAAAGAAAAATGGCCAGTTCTAGATCATATTCTCCAGTGATAACTTGCAAGCAAAGATATGCTTCAGCCCAGTCATCCATTTTCTAGTTGATTACCTTGTATCAGGTGGCAGGGAGGCAGCGAGCCTCTCTCAGGCAGCACAGTATGCACACATACACAGAACACTAAAAGCAATTTAGGGAGAGCAATTCATCTAACTGTATGTCTTTGAACACCAGAAGGAGAGTGGAATGCTGGGAAGGCACCCGCATAACACAGGGAGAATAAACAGACCCACACAGGTCAGATTTGAACCCTGTACTCTGGAAGTCAGGTGATATTTCCCACTAAAGCACCTCCCCACCTTTAAAAAAAAAAAAAAGCTTCAGTTAGCAATTTAAGCCATTCTTACCTTTTTTACTTAAAGTCCTGAACCTCGGCAGGTCATATTTAACCAAGTGGTTAACAACAGAAGGAGATTTCTTTTCCACATTGGGGATAAATTCTTTCAGCTCTTCAATACATCTCTGTATGTCAGCATCCATAAAGTTTTGCGCACTGTTAAAATAATATGGAGACAGATTAGGCTTAGTCAGAGTACATGTAATGGTAAAAAGATTAAAAGAGCAAACTACACTGTGACGTGAACTACTATTTAGAGGAAGGTTTACAGAACATAAAAAATACCGTTTAAAAAAAATTGGCCATAAGTTTAACCTGTAAGATAGTTGTAAGTTTCAATAAGTTCTCTGAGTAACAAAGTAGTTTACTTCATACACTGCCTGGCCAAAAAAAGTCACACACTTAAATATTTCATTGGACCACCTTTAGCTTTCATTATGGTGCACATTCATCAATGCATTGTTTCCACGTGCTTATGCAACATTAACTTTTTTTTTCCATCCAGATTTGCTTTCATTTCTTGTCATGATCTTGTATTGATGATAGGTGAATTGAACCACTCCTTAAAGTCTTCTTCAGCATATCTCAAACACTTTCAATGGGGTCAAGGTCAAGATTCCTCATTCTCCCTGAACCACTCTTTGACAATTTTCGATACTTTGATACTTTGGGGTGGGACTTGAAACGCTTTCTTTGTCAATTGGTCATGCAATACCCAGTCTCAAACACAACACAAACATCGCCTTGAAAACAGTTATGAACTGAGAAAACAACGATAAATGAATAAAATAAATAAATGAATAAATAAAAATAAAAATAATAATCATGATCTGGTTGGAAGAACAGATACAACAAAAAGATCAGAATTGCATGACCAGAAATTTTTAAAGTCTTTTATTTAATATACAAGGACCTGGAGATGTGATTTTGTTGTAATAAATATTGGGGTATTTATACGGCAAAAACAATCTAGGAGAATAAAATAAACAGAAATGATAAAAATGATTATGACTCTCTGAGAACGCATGCAGCGCTCATGCAAAAGCAGTGGAGGTAAACTATATCTAATATATGTTTGAAGATCATTCTAATCTATAAAAGGAATAATAATAATTAAAATTGCAAAGCCAGCTAAGGTTATTCTGTTTCACAATTGAATGACACTGAGCTGCTAAAGCCATTCAAATCCTAATGTTGCAAAACACAAGATGCCCAACGGGCTGGGAATAACTCTGCACCTCAACTTTGAGGTCCTCTAGTCAGGCTTATTGGAACGTCTTCCCCAGCAGGCTGATTAAGTTGATAAATCACCACACTCACCTGAAGGGGATATCCTCCTCCTCATCCTCAAGATCACCATCTATACTTTTCAAGTCCTTCTCTACAGCATCTGCAGTGGTAGATTTCCATGTTTTACTGTTATGCTTATTTTGCATCCTTTGCTCCTCTAGATCATCCAACGTTGTCATACTGGAACCTTCCCCAGCACTGTTTTTCTCCCTCTCAGAGCAATTATTCTCCTTCTTTTTCTTCTTCTTTTTCACCATTTCTTCAGCCCCTGTTGTATTGTTGTCCTGTTGCATTTCAGAATGTTTCCGTCTTTTCTTCGTTCTCTCTCTTTCTTCTGCAGTTACTGTCTCCCTCTCAGGCACCTCTAAAGCATCTTCTGCAATTTCCCTCACCTCACACTGTTTCTTCTTCTTCTTCTTCTTTTTTTTCCTTTTCTCCACCAGTAGCCCCTCTGTCTCTGAAAGGACTGGAGCACCATACTCATCATCCTCCTCCTCCTCCTCCTCATTTCTCTGTGGCTGCTGTCTTTCCCTTCCATCTCCTTCTTCTCCTGTTATAGATTCAGAGGCAGGCACCTCAGTGGATACTTCAGCAATGTCACCCTCCATTCTCTTCTTGCGTTTCTTCTTTTTTCGATGACATTTCTCCTCCTCTCCCAACATTTCTGAGCTGGCAGTCAAACCCTCATTTAGCTGTTCCAGTGATACAGTTGATGTTGAACATATCTCCATAAGACTATTCTCACTCTCTGACACTCTCTTCTTTTTCTTCTTCCTTCCATTTTGATATTCCTGTAGGTTTGCTTCATTCTCCTGCATGTTCCCTGCTTACCCTGCAGTCACACTAACTGAATTCATAGGCAGGGAAAAAAAAATAAAAAAATCGGATCAGGATCTAAAGAATTTATTAATATGACATCTGTAAATGGAGCAAAAACTAGGATTCACATTTTAGTCATTCAAGTATTTTCCCTTTATGGTAATATTGCTACAAATGTAGTCTGAAATAACACTTTTCAACAAATTTAACCAAAAAAAAGTATACTATTGTAAAATGAAGGTTTCAGATGTATATTTCAGTATACATTTGGTCTATATAGTTAACAACAGTGAGAAGGAATTCTTACTTAAGACATAGAGATTCTTTTACATCGCAAAAGCATGTATCCTAACGGTAAACTAGATTATTTTAAAATATGCGGCCTATTAGATTTAGCCAACTCTCTTGAAAGGAGTGACAATTTTTAACTATGTACAGTCAAAGAAATAGGTTCAACAGCGAGGCGCAAAAAGCTTTAGTATTGGTCTCTCCTAGTTCACTACAGATAGCCAATGGCCAACAATGTGGTTAAAATTGACTGCGAACGACATCACACAGCATTCTATGTGTAAAATATCTAGCCAAACGTGACGCGAACTCTCTGTATTAGCTTCGATAGCATTTTGCACTCTTAAATCTACGAAGTGAAGCAATAACATGGACTTCGTACGTATAATCTTAGTATGGTTAAAAAAAATCTAAATATCGGAAATACATTATTATCTAAAACATCTTAACTCCTAAGCTTGGCTACCACACTAGCAAAGCACGTAGCTACTTAGCTTGCTACCTCATTGAGCTGTCTAGGAAGCTAACGCTGCGAAATAAACACAGCAGCTACGTCGTGTAACCTAACCTTATTCAAGCCAATGAATGCCCCTTAATTAAAGCTATTAGGTAAACACACAACGTACTAATAGTTAATCTGAAAAATACACCAATTACACTTAATAACTGAATAACTTACCGGCCACGACAACCACATAGACAACCGGAAGTCGTAGATATCATGAAAGCACTAGAAGGCACTAGAAGAATGTTTACCAGAAGATACAAATATGGCGGTAATTGCACGCAGACTGAATCCCAGTGTTTGTTTGGTCCTGGACACGGCAGCCCAAGGGCTATTAGTGTGGTCTATATGTGAACTTAATAGTTCGAAAAATATCTTAATCGTGTCTCTTTTGTAATCGTTAAATGTACTTAAATGTATTTGATAAACTTTTTTTTCAAGGGTAAAGAACCTGTAACTTCATTAAAACGTTGCTTTATTGATTCCACTATTAATAATGAAAATCAAAATAATTTCGTATTTTTTCCTGATAACTTTACACACAGTGTCAAGTCTAACACAATAATTAAGTCCAGTATTTAGTTAAAGCAGCTGGAATATGAAATTGAATAGTAATTGCATAACCAGCATATTCAGTGGTTCGTCAGGACAAGAATTGAAAAATGCCCAGAATTCTGCTGTAACAAACGCATCTTGTATATTTTGCACAATTCATACAATGTAAGTACAATTTCTTACGTACTTTGCGTGCAATGTGCGTTTATGCCTTATTCCCGTAACATAATTACGTAATTTTCGGTGACATCCACTCTTATTGAAATTTCAGATAAATCTGAGACAAATCATGTAAGACTCTTTCATCATTAATATGATTCTATAAAAAATAAGGGATAATTTTTCGTAAAAATAATGCTAAAAGACTTTTAGTGCTTTGATTGCATAAGTGTGTGTGCCTTTTACAAAGGGGGGGTGTAACTGAATTCAGATTTATCTCATATTATTCCACATCATGTTCAAATGTTATACGAGTTTACCAAACACAAACTGAAGTGATTGCGTTTAACACAACATAAAATCTATTATTTCTGTATAATTCACAAAGATCAAAACGAATAACTATCAAAAGATTGAAACAAACTTATTTTAGAAAGGTACAGATCAGGAGAGTGGTAGAAATGTAATCTCAAAGATCACGGAATGGTGTGAAGACCATCGATAAGAGTAATATGGCACCATCAGGACAACATCCCTCCAAGCTGATGGGCCAAAAAGAAAATGCATAAGGGGGCTATCAAGAGTCCAACTGCAACCTTAAAGGAACTCCAGTTACCCAAGACGGATGCAGCTGGGACTCTATTTTAATAAACTATTGGACAAGAAAATGGCTGGGTGAATGGAGGATCGAAGTCTACGTGCAATATAAACACACAGATATGCCTCTGGTAGTGCCAAGCAAACAACTTTGCAGAAGTCAACAATGAATCAGTCAGGGTCAGCGCCAGGGGATGATGTTAGTTTGATGTTGAGATGTTGCCGAAAGCGATTAGTCCATTTACAGAAGGTTGTGGGGGACTCTGCAGATCAGTTGGATTTGGGTAGCTTGTTCTGCCATCCAAAAATGGCACATTTAACAAGTTTAGTATGAGACTTTTTTCCACATAGTGGAGGAATTACCATGTACCATTCACCTGCTGATTGTGGGGGGGGGGATCAGGCCCCGACCAGTGACTTAATGTAGGTGCTATCCCATTGATGTTGGCAACATCTACAATTTGATGCAAGCACCACTGGAGCCACTGCAGGGAAACAAGAAGAGGCGTAATGTAAATGCATTTTGACTGATTAAATACTATAATACTGCTGCATTCCGGGACACCTGCAGTGGTTTCACAGCAGATCCTGGAATCCATGCTAACAGACATTCAAAAAGCTACACTGGTTCTAACCGGTTCTAACGGTTGATACACAATGGACTATGTATCCCATTTAATTTCTCTTTGTAAATATAAGGCATAACCACTGGACCATGTGCCATATTCATATTTATAGGTTTCCAGGCATTTGGTTGTCCTGCTGTTTTTCCCAATCTGCCTCTGAGAATGGGGGTGTATCCAAAGGAACAGTTAGGTGCCTAGGGTTACTTGTATTGATATAATAAGTCAGCTTCATGTTAATTGCAAGTAATGTTACCCTTATATGAGTCAGCTTATGTGTCATGGTAAATAACTGAATAAAATGTGCACTGCAGTTGTAGTATAAATGTTCTATAGTTATAAATGAAGTGTAATATGTCAGTTCTGTGTTATGCAAATGATGTGTGATATGTGAATCGTGTACGTGACTACATGAATTTCTTAACTATGATATGCATGTTTACTACTAAACTAAGCAAATTAGGCATCATTCATCAACAAGTATGAATCATAGTAAGAAACCTACGCAAATACTAATAATTGAGGCCAAATCACCTTCCTGTGACATGAGTGTAGCATTCAGCTAAGCAAGGGCTTCATTAAGATATAATAACAGAATGTATTTTCTTTATTAGGCCAGTGTGGCGTCCTGCCTTCCTGCACCTCTCGTTCCCCCCCCCCGGGGGGTGTGGCCTTAACGAGCCACACCTGTTGCTTGTTTCTTCCTACCTCTCATTTCAGCTCTCATGTGGACCGCTCCAGTATAAAAGTGCTTCTCAGTTCTGTCATCGACGTGTTAACCCCGGTGTATGGCTGCAGGGATTTCCCCATGCCTGCTTCCCTGGTTTGACTCCTTGTGGTCAGATTGTTTTGTTGTGTTTAATAAAACCCCTTTTTGTTTTCTTCCAACAGTTGTCCTCACCTCCTTCCCACACCTCATCGTGAAAGGCACATGGAATTTTTGATTGAACACACATCTTTGATTTTGATTGAACACATCTACTTGTCCATCTAAAGTATGGCTGTGGTGACCCTGAAACTTACACCAGGATAACCAGTACTGATACCATATACAGTTGGATGCCAGTACAGATATACACAATCATACACAGTAGCATATACTGTGGACAATTTAGAAATGTCCAGTTAATCTAATGACCATACTGCTTTACCCACTAAGGTAAAACTATTTGATTAGATAAATTTATTTTCCTTTAACCCCTGTATTATTTTTCGGGTTAAAGTTACCCCAGTCCATTTTCAAAATGAGGATAAATTCTATAGAATCTAGAATTTAGAACGGAAGAAGTAAAATACACAATCCTATTATTTTGTTAATTGTTAAAGCACCTTTAATTCACTACTATAAGCGGTAGTAACAGTTTCCCCTCTAGCTTGCATATACTTTCTATAAGGAATGCGCAGAAACACAACGTAACACAAACATCATCCGGAAGTCATCTGTTGCCATGGTAGAGCACAACAACAACTAAAAGACCCTCAAAGAATGGTGTGTTGCGTTAAATTATTATATACGTAGTTTTTGCAGTTTTATTTGAAAAGATATCAAATATTAACCTGCAAATACGAAGAATACAAAGGATGTCAATAAAGAATGATCACGTTTGATTGGTGAATATTAGCGAATACATGAATTCTGGGTTTATTAAACCGTGCCTTTAAGGATTGCATTGAGCTTGTGTAAGTACCTAAGATATTTTTTACTTTTAATTGTTTTATTGCCAGCCATCAGAATCCAATAATGCACAATATAAATTATTAGAAATAAATTCTTTAAAATGTTATTTTGAGACTGACATCTGAAAACGTTTCGCACCATCCGGTCTCTAAGGGTGTCTCAGTAACTTGTACTAATTTTCAGTAAGTCAGTAAAATATAAGATTAATGAAAACTTTTATGCAACATAACAAATATAGCCTAACATTTCTCGTCATGTTAGAAACGTAGCGATTAAATGGAAGGGAGGTATTAACTTTGAAAATGAATGTCTTTGTTGGTCGAGACCAATAAAGTTTAGCGTCTCAATACTACAACAACGGAACATACCAGGGAAATGCATTAAATTTATACTTTAATGAAACAATATACATTCACAAAAAGTAACTACAGTATTCTCAAATTATTGGGCAGCCAGATCCAGATCCACGTGCTTGGCGCTGCCATTAGAAACTTGAAACTTCAGACTAAGGTAAGGTGTTTCAAATATCTTTAAAAATGTATTTCACTGAATAAAAATAACCTGCGACGCCTATGAAGTTCTTTAGAAAATGTGCAAAATTGGATTACTGAATTAAATCAGTAACTTGTGTTACAATTGCCAAGTTAGGCTACGTATTTTTGCGTATAAACAGGTCGTACTTATTGAACAAGCCATGTTTGCTGTAATTCTCTGTACACAATGACAAAGAACGTCAGTACCTAAATTTATATCTTAAAGCCTACCTGGTCATGGTCCGTCAATGAATTAAATTACATTTAAGAACTTCGAAAAATTGTGAAGTGTTAATTATTGTGTTAATTAACTGTATTGAACAATATAAGCCTATTAAAAAATAATCAAAATAATTTTATATTCTCTCATCTCTGAAGGTAGCTTGGTAACCGTTGGACACAGTCTGTAGTACAGTTGCAGTGAAATGTTCATTAAACATCAGCAGACCGCACTTTTACACATCGAGCTGCAGTCAAGGGCAGTGACTCTTACTTCTGTTCACTCTTGCACTATTTTTTAGGCTTAAGGCCAACATATGATCTTCCCTACCATTCCTTGAGGCCTGATTATCCTGGAAACCAAGGGGAATGGAGGCTACTCAAGTCGGAGTGGTCAGGGACTCCATGCGGGTTAATCCGCTTTTAATTAGGGTAAGGAGCAGGGATATGGGGCTACTCCTGGATTAGTCACAGTACATTGACAAAGCATCAAGCTGGGACAAGTACACTGCTTGGCCAGCACTAACCAGATAGGGATAATATCACCTTTTCATGCGAGAAAAAAGGCGTTTTATATTCTTTCTCTTCATAGAAAAATCTTTTTTTTTTTTCTTTATTAATTAGCATTGTTTGTGGTGACAACGAGTAAGTCGCCGAAATATGTGTATTTCGTCCTCTTATTTATGTTTATTTTAATTTATTAGTTTATTGCTCCATTGTACATGTGCCAACAAAATAAGTTTCAGTAGCTGCAAGGAAAACAATTATGGGATGGAGGAAATAAATTCAGGACTGATAACAGTAATTGGACTGCTTTTGAAATAAGTTACAGGTTACAAGGATCTAATTTGTAATTAACTATGGTACCTAATAGTGAAAGCATTATATCTTGTTGCTAGGAAACAACCAAACAACACGTATTATACTTTAAAAGAGCAGTGTGTGAATTTGTCTTAAGCATTTAGTTTAGCTAAATAACCATCTTTGAGCTCTAAATTCAAGCATATAATACCTGTGCCCTTTTATGTTGCCACTATATCTATCTGGATAAGACATTTTTAATAGGTAAATAATATATGACTCACTCATTTATATTAGCCTTGGGTTTAAAAATATCAATAATGCAAGATGAATGACCACTTGTTCTTTTTTTCTTTTTTACATGGGCACAGTAGGCTATTTAATTGTAGCTGCTTTGGCATGTGAATAAACTAACAGAAGTTTTTTTTATAGGAAAGTTTGAGGTATCTTAAATAGTGGGGCCCATGCCTGCATATTAACCGGTATTAAAAAATGTTATCAAGTGGTTGAAATTTAATGTATTTTATATTAAATACTTAAGTCGTACGATGTTATATAATATTGTAACGTGTGATCTCAGTAATAAATGTTATAAGAGTAGTTACGTAGGCAAAATAACATGCCTGTTTAATTGATCATTAGATAGATGCCCAACACTAGAGGGCAGTATTGCTATGAAAACAGGAAAAGAGTTTTAGCCCGTTTACACTTTATTGTCAGGTAATATTGTATCATTCTGTGCAGCACACTAAGAACAACAAGGCTCACAGGAAAACACTAAACATAAATAAATGCTTAGGTGAAGTTTCAAATGCTGAGATGTTACCTGCAACCATAACACAATTGCTGTGTATTCCTTCATTCTGTGTTGCCCTAAGTCATGGCTATGCAACTCACTGTCCTCGAGGTCAGAGCCCTGCTGATTTTCCAGCCTTCCTTCACCTGTGTGCCAGGTGTGAAGCCTCTGGCCAATCAGAATCAGTAATTATTAAACTAACTCCCTGGGAGAACTGAAAACACGGCCTGGATTTGGAATCGAGGTCCAGAGTTGAATTCCCGTGCCCTAAATTGTAAGTGCTGGCTGTACTGTTTGATGTCCATTAGGTTTTATACTGGCTGACATGTAGAAACATATTGCATTCCAGGTACCATCAGTCTGGAGCGAAACATATTGCGAAATGGCAGATGGCTGCCATGTAAATGAAGAGGGGCTGAGGGTCTGTGTCTAGCTCTAAAGTGTCTAGTATCACTGTTTGACCCAGAAAATGCAGTGTTTAATGATCAATGGGGCTAAAAATACCCAGTAGACAGAGGAGGGTAACCGCCATCAGGTGGCGCGCCACATCCTGCCCATATATAACGAAGAAATGCCTGTCTTTGTGAGAGTGCTTGCGGGAGACTGCCTTCCCTGCTTTCTGCACCTGTTCCTCATCGTGTGGTGTCTCCTCACCTCTTATCCATTGCCTCTGATCAGACACGCTTCCTGGACGCTTAGGGGGTTGAGGGAGGGAGGCTCATTATGGCGTTTTTTAGAATGGCAAAGCCTTTCCTGAGGTTGCTAAAATGACCTCATAACACATTTTTTTGGAGGCGCACTTGATGTGGCCGTTTAGGCTTCAGTTATTGTTAGTGTTTCGTGTCATTTTGACGAAGAATCAAACCAGCGCTTAATTTTCAGAACCAATACAAAATAATGTGTGATATAATGATCACTGGAATTATCCAGTTAATGGACATGTCCGAATGTGCTTATGTTAATGAAGATGTCATTGTTTTTGGTTACTCTTAGTGGTGATGGTGATTTGATAAGATGATTCTATTCATACCCTTTTTGGCCCTGGTGCTCTGAATATGTTTATATTTTCATCTTATTCCAGTTTTGATTTCCTATGTGGGTATTGCACAGTTGTGATGAAAACCACCCACAAAACTGCAATGTGTAGTGAAATATAACATGCTAGATGGCCAACTGCTATCAAGACAGATCTGCATTTGATAAATGCTGAATGGGGGGATAGCGAGCTGCTTACAAGAACATTTTTTTTGGTAACACATCCGAATATCACACCGTTTAGATACATCACTGGCTTGCATCTTACCTACTGCTGCTTTCTCAGTCAACAAATAATGAAAGGCTTCCTGAAAGGAAAAAGGAAATGGTTCCACAGGGACAGCAGTGGTATCATTGTGCGTTTTCTATAGCCTAAAAGGTTATGGCATACGCCGAGCTTATCAGCAAGAGAAATCCAAGCATCTCTTACTTTGAAATATGGAGTATGAATAATTTGCGCAGAAGCACAATGTGGAAAAAGCCAATCTAAATAATTTGTTAGAAATTTGTATAGCTGTATGTAAAAATGTGTAATATCATGCTACAATATGCTTATTTAGCTGAAACAGTTTCATTTTTTTACATTATTATAATTCATACTAATTAATAATTACATTACATCATACTACTTCTTTTACCCCCGACTGAATTAAAAAGAAAAATGAGCAAGGAGCAATCTTTTGCTCTTTCCATCCATCCTTCCATCAATCCATCTATCCATCCATGCATCCATCCATCCATCTGCTTACCCTGGTCTGGGTCACAAGCTGTTTTCCTTGTGGAATTACAAAAATGACTATTGTACCTGGCCTTTGGAAAGGTGTGTAAATTAAGCTAGCATAATTACGGGGAGTGTCTGAGCCCCTGTTCACATCACTAAAGCCTGCCTCCCTCCATCATGGATGAGCGATCAGCTTCTCTGGCATAGACTGTAACACCTTACCCTACCTCCACCTGCTCGGGGAGATCGCTATTTTCAAATAAGCCTTTTGCACCAAATAAGCATGCCATTCTCATCGCATAATGTCCCCCCCCCCCCGCCTGATCTCTCGCTGCCCTCTCCCCTAACGTCGTTAGCATTTAGATAGGCGAGAGCATGGACACCTAGTTAATGGGCTTTCTCCATCTCTCCATCCCCAGCACAAACCAGCTGAAGTGAGAGGGATTAAATCATAGAACAACAACAGAAAGGGACCCACAGCACGCTTCATCGGCCGGGCTCATTAACAGAAGCCTTGTCAGAACTGATGTTAGATGTGATTGGAGATTATCACATTTAGGGTGCCTTATCCCCCTATAACCCCCCCCCCTCGCCTCTCCTCTCTCAGCACTATGCAGCATCCCTCTTCAATTCCCTCGTGCTATAGGGCCAGTAGGTCAGCATACAGAGGCTGTGTTGACACGACTGACGCTCAGTGCCCTCTTTGTCTCCTAATTCTGCTTCATTTAAACTTCATCAACTTTTCCAGTGGACCGGAAGAAGGGGTGAATGAGCCAGATTGTCACTTTATTTATTTTTCATTCTTTTTTTTGTCACTGGATTTAATTCTATAATTTCCCTCTGCAACCCCCCACCCTTGTCACTGAGAGCACATACCCACAATAAGCCCTCCTTGTGCTTTGACAAAAAAAAAAACAGCAAAATGTACCCCCAGCCGCCCCCCGCCTTCCTTTTTTTCCAGGTTATTTTGCATGCCCTTTAGACTGATGCAGAAAATGAGATTACTGTATTTAAATCACTATGATAATAAAGAGCACATGCACAGCCCAACAGCTGTAGGATAAAGCACTATTCCTTCCTTACATTGTTTGTGCTTTTGCTGGCTGCGCTCATCTTGCTCTGCCACAATGGCAGAGTCGCCCGTGAGACTCTCTTTTCATCCCACTCCTTTTCTCTCCCTCGCCGGCTCTTTTCCCGCCGCTGTCGGTGGGTGCCGGGGTTTCCGCTACCCTTTGACCCACGCCCCAGATGCTTGTCCAGACCCTGTCAGCCATCGGACACGCTCAACCTGTTTCGGGACGCCAGCTCCCCATGGGGAAACGGAAACCTGTCCTGTCTGGGCTTCCAGAATGCGCCGGAACGAGGGGCTTAGCGCGGGATGCACGGCAGCGTCTGGGCGCCATGCGGCGTATGCGCGTGCTGCGCTTCCACTTTATTGCCCATGATTGACACCGTGGGCAAACTTTGGGTGGGACGTTCAGACCTGGAGGACGACTAGCCGCGATGTGAACGGAGGACCATGGAGGGCAAGATTGCGCCCGCAGTGAACAAAAAGGTACCCAGTGCCCATCCTTCTAGACTTGGTGCTCCCAACCTTTTGATTTCTGTGGACTGGTTTATGTTGTATAAAAATTTCATGGACCAGTAAGACAGCTAGAGGTGGGGGAACAGGAGGATCGATTGCTGAAGTTCAACCGTTTCCATTTTTTTCAGATGCCAACAGAACGTGCAAACGTGAGTGGTTTCAAAAAGACCCAACCTCTCCACAAAACTCATGCAATACTGATCTTGGACTGGGGATTGGGAACAAGGGCACAACTTTGGGATGAGAACTGGGGGGATTGAGGTCTACACCCATTTAAGCGGGTCCAGAGGGGTGTATTGGCTGGTTTTGATTATCGGGGGTTTACACACCCCCCAATCCCCCTCATAATTTATAGCCATGGTTGGTAACCTCTATTGTAGAAGGCCACCTCCTTTCTCTGCACTCAGCTTAGTTTGCCACAGAAATAGCAGCAAAAACCTGAGCTGTGGACCAAGAATAAGAACAAAACTCAGCCGTGAGCCAACAGGGAACAGAAAGCAGTGTAAACAGGAGGAGGAAGAGTAAGGAGGTGGCTGGCGGTGGGCTGGCTGTGTACAGGGTTTCACGGCACAAGCAGCCTCTGTGGGAGCGTTCCATCATCAGTGGCTTTTTCCGCACTCCAGCATTGTCCTCCCTTCCCCTGCTAATGCAGTGAGCCCCCCCGCCCCCCGCCATTACATTGATCGATTAGCTGTAATCGCGGAAGGTGGGGGGGTGTGATAAGGGGGTATAAAGAGGAGGAGAGATGGATTAGCCAGCAGGTAGAGCTGGTGGCTAGGAAATGTGTGCGAGGTGGAGCGAGGGTTTGTGACCCGAGTGTGACCTGATGACAGAGGGTGCAGGTTCGCGGCTGGGTGGCAGTGAGTGGACGGGAACAGCAAAGGCAACCCTATGGAGTTCGCATGTGCTGCAGCTTCACATATGACTAATAGTGCTGTCTGTGCCAGAAAGACTGTGATATTGAAATAATTACACTTCACAGAGCAGTCCGACAAGGCCTGTCCTAATTAGCTGCTAAGTTAGCTGATTATCTGCAGTCACAGATTGCTTGCCCAGGGACTGACGTAGGGGCTGTGAGGGTATGGCAAACATTGACAGAAGAAGCATCTTAATGATAATGCCGCTTCCGAGATGGCGATTGATTGACGGGTCATTCCAAGCAGTGTGAGTCATCGCGTTGGGTACGGCTGTCACGGCATCACGTCGTTAGATGCATGGTGCTGAAATCTGGACTGTGAAGGTGTGTGTGCGTGTTTTGGGGGGGAGGGAGGATAGCGTTTACTCTTTTGTTTAAACGTTCCATTTAGGCTCTGGATAAGACAGAGCACTGTCACTTCGGAGAGTGTCATTCCAGTCAGAGAAAAAGCTGATTGTTACCAGGAAGGGCACAATGTTAATAACACGGCAGCAGGCTCCTCTGGAGGGAACCCGTTCACTCGTCACCTGGTTAGTCTTTGTTCCTGCTACGAGGTGGCAGCTGGGGGGTGGGGGGGAGCCTCGCCACATCTTGAAAAGCTGTTTGTTTTGGTTAACATGACTGTGTTTTTTACACTTGTTGTATGGAGCAGAGACTAGAGACAGGAAGGAGAAACCAGTGCATTCAGAGCATGTGGGACCCAGTACTCACTGGGCCTTTGAATCTGACCGATGCAGATTTTTCAACATTTTCCCTATTTGTAATAAAACCATTTTTAATATGTAATTTTTCAAATATTCAACTGCTATTGCAATAGCTGTCAGGGTTATGGATCATGTACAATATTTATTAATAGACAGATTCTAGCTATGGAAAACGTACAGGAATATAAAACAGTAAGAATGTAAGCATCCCATTTAGTCGTGTCTGAGTGTGACTGTGATTCTGCCAGCAGTACCTTTAACCCGGGTGAAGCCACCCCCCAATGCTCGCTGCCTCTCCCCTCACCCAAACTCTCTTAATTCCCTTTTGATGAGGCATGCCAAATAAATCCTATTTTCATGCCTTTATTCCCTCCTGGCTCCTAAACGAGAGATCAGGGGAGCAGATTCGGGGGGCCGCCACTGTGGCAGTGCGCTCCCACAAAGGGGCCTGTCCCTCCATTCAGCCTCATTAACAGGCCCTTCCTCACATCCAGTGTCGGCCCAGCGGGGACACAAGGGCCTCTTCACCCTTGCGGACAAAGCGACGTGGAAAGAGCAACACGGAAACAGGCATGTATGCTCAAACGCAGCGTGGGCACACACGCGTAAGCATGCTAATGCTATATACCATGCTTATCAGATAAGCATTTTATGCTAACACTTAATGCTAAAAGGCATAGCTGGCGCTCATCATCACTGATGGCAAAGCACTGTAAACCATGCAGTGCTGGATTTACTCACAGCATTATTTTTGCCGTCAATTCTGGTAGCACCAGGGCTAAATTAACACAAAACCAAGATCTACGTGGACTTGGCTATATTAGGCTCATGTCTGTCTTGGGCTGCCTGCTTGGTTTCACGCAGCCGCGCGGCACCGAGTTCTCCCACAGACCCGTCTGCACCCACACAGCGCCCTGCTACGACAGTAACAAGCTCCTTTATCTTCTCCTGTCAGCGCAGGAACGTCCAGACTTGTTATTGATGAGAACCAGCTGGGACCAGTCCAGGTACAAGCACTGCCAGACAAAGCCCAATATATAACCACAGAATAATAATGTAAATGAGGGGCCGTGCGTGGTGTGGAGCTGGGAGCTCAGCAGCCAGGACAAGGCGTAGTGAAGGGACAGTAACTGGATTCATGCGTTTCCACAGTATATGTGAGATATGCAGCAAGCATACTAAGCAAATCAGTCAAGGTGAGGAAAACATAGGCCAGCTACCTATGATTTATTGATTATCTGTCAGCATCACGTTTTTTTTTTTGAAAAACTGGAGTTTAATCTGGAGTTTACAAACAAATTAGCTTCACCCTTCCTGTATTAAGCAAATGTTCCATTATAATCTGATCAACTTTAAAGTGAAGGTCAATATTTTTCAATTACGGTCAAATTCAGGCGACTTTTTTAAAGAAAAAAAAAACAACCCATGTTGCACATTTCTATCAGAAAGGCCTCTCTTGTACTTTTTAACCAAAGATGATCAGGTCTGTCACACGACAATGATGCGTTGCTCCCACAAGTCTCCTCTGTTCTGGGGCTGTGTTTCTGAAGTACGATCAAAAATCCCAGCACCGAGAGTGAAGCCAGGATTTGTTCAAACCTGCCTGCCATCACCACCCCACCAATACCCTATATTCCCCCCCAACACACACACACACACACACACACACACACACACACACACACTCTCATCTGGTTTAGTCTTCTCACATGACAACAGAGAAATAACAAACGGCCATCTCACTTTTTCGGTGACTTATGACGACTCACTCCAAAGCTTTCATTTGGCCGAGATGTTTTGCTCAGAAAAAGGCGCCGTTAATCACGCTTGCACGCGTCTGCGTGTCGCCTGCCTCCTTCTGCAGGAGAGGAAGTGAGTGCGGGCGGCTCATCTGTAGTGCGCCAGCGTCGCTGAGGCTTACCCAGACACATGCTCCCAATTAGCTGGCCTTCTTAATGTAAATGCTTCATAAATTATCCCCAATGCTCCAGGATTAGGCTCTCATAAAGAGAGTTAGCATCTCAATAAACAGCCAGGTTGAGCGGGGAGAGCGAATTAGACAAAGGAGAAGGGAGGGGGGGTGTGGGGGTGTGGGGGGGTGGAGTGCTGATGAGCAGGGGTAAAAGGGTACCATAGCAGGGTGGGTCGCAAGGGGTTCAGAACACTTTTAGAAAAATGTGTTCGGGCAATGGAACAAATTCTGTTTGATCGGTTGATTGAAATGTGGAATATTTTTTGACAGCATGGCAGAGGAGATGGGCGTCATTGTGCCCTGTGGCCATAACCAGGGTGCCTGTAAGTAAAAGGACAGCAGTGATAAATGAGCGAGGTGCTGCTTGTTTTTCCCTTCTCAGCACATTGTTCTAATCCTTATGAATAAACCACGCATGTACTTCTGAATAAGATCACGCTGTCCTCCAGTTTACACAGTTTCATTTTACACTTTGCTGATCGTTTGGAAGTATTGTAAATGTCATTATTTATCTTGATGTGTTCCTGGGGGGCATGAAAAACAGGTATTCTTTCCCTTGAAGAAGTTGTGGAATAAATGCAGTTACTTGGGTAGTTTTGGGTGATTTTACTGAATGGAACATCTGGTGGTTTATGTGGATAGGCAGAGGAGCACCCGCCCCCAAGAACGCTAACCAGTATGTGACACTGGGAGCTTGAGCACAGCGCACTGGCCGACGACACCTTGGGCAGGCAAGCTCAGCGACGGCCGGTGATCGCCATGTGCAGCATCCGCCCTGCGGCTGATGTCGCCGAATTCGCACTGCGCCGTGAGAAAGTCAGCTGGCTTATTTGCTTCAGACAGACAAGTGTCTCTGAAGCAGGAAAAGACCAGCACCCTGCCGTTTTTTAGCCCATTTATTTTTTTTGAAGCTACATCTGAACACGGACTCCAGTGCTACAGAGGGTTGTGTAAAGTCACATCATCCTTAAAACAACACCACACACAGATGCACGTACAAACACAGGCACACAAACAATCTCCATGTTGGGTCTGCGAATGGGCAGGAAGGCAAGATTAGGTTTAAGCCCCATATTTTTGAAATGATGGTGGACCTGCTGTCCCCAGATCAGGCACCAGATGGCGCAGTGCTGGTGGAGCCAGCAGATAATTAATCGAGACAGATCGGGTAGCATTACTTCCTATTATCTTCTAATTACTCTTCAGCAATGCGCTTATCCTTAAGTTTCTGTAAAATGATGGCACGGTGAGCCTCCGTTAGCCGTGTAGAAGGAGCCAGCTATCTTGGCTCAGCATTCTTTCTGAAGGAAAGGATTACTCTCCTTCTCTTTGGGGAGAGTATAAATTTGTGCTAAGATGGGGTTGCAGACTGGTGGGTGTCAAAGGTTTTCTACGCTGGAAATCCTCTCCTGAAACGGACGTGCTTCTTAGACGACATGTTGCTTTGGGTGCCCTTATACCACAGCATGACCGTGTCTCAGTACTTTAATGCCGAACACCTAGGCTGGGCCTGAACCCTCTGCTTTGTCAGCATGATCTGGTGTGAGTGCCTGTTTTTTGGATTACAAACTGAAGATTCTCCTCCCCCGGCCTGTTAGACATTATGCTCTGAGAAGCGGCCATGTTGGGTAGCAGCATGCGCACACGTATGGATGCGCACGGCGGCCTGTGTGGGAGGCTGACGTGATTTAACATACAGACGCGTCGCCGATCGGCTCTGCAAGTTTATGAGCTGCGCAGCCATGGTGTGCTGATGCAAATGAGAAAGGCTAAATGCCACTGAGGGAGTAGGAGGGGTGAATGCCTGAGCCATCTGACACAGCGTCAGCTGCAAGGCAGAGGTCCTGGCCGCTGATGATTTTTGTGTGCCTCCCTGAAGGTTCTAACATATGACCCTTGTGAAGGAAGACCAATCAGAGGTCAGGAATGAATGGTACACATATTAGCATCATTAACAAGTGCCAGCGGTTCAGAACCAAAAATAAATAAATAAAATCAGGCTGTTATTTCTGGTCCGGCCTTGCTTAAATGAGGAGCCTGTGCAAGGATGTCAGTCTGTGTCTGTGTGTGGGAGGGAACAGGGGAAGTGATGTAACAGAGAGATGAACCCTGGGGTCAGATCAGCTAATCTCAGCAACTCCGAAAATCCGAAAAGCACACAAGACCAGAATGGTATAAAAGCGCAGAAGAAATGAAAGAGAGGTGGGAGAAAAGGAAAGAGAGAGACGGGGAGATCATGATGCAAGGGTTGATTATGTCTCCTCATTTTCGCACGCTTTGTGACTGTGTGAACAATCTGCTCCGGCTGACCCATCCAGGGACTTCCCTAAAAACAGCTCTATTTTCCTGGTGGGCCTCCCTTTTCTGAGGAGGTCTGTGGCTGGTTAATTAAAGCACAATAAAGAAACAGGTCATCAGTAAATGAGAGCATAATGGACCTTTTGGTTTACATAATCTCCTTTTTGTATGATTTTGCTTTTCATTTGCTTTTCTCCCTCTGTTTTTCCTCCTCTTTTCAGTCCCTTTTCTGAAACCAAAAACAGCACAAAAATGGCAGTAGAAGAAGAATGTTTTGCCAGTGGTCAATTTTTTTACGCATCTCCTAGATTTTGCAGAAGCAGATCTCCAGGTTAAAATAACAACAGGAGTTAGGGCTGAAAAACTGCACGGGAACACAAACCTGGAGTAACTGTGCTTTCACGACCATGTTCACCAGGATTCTTGAGTTAGGGCTGAAACAGTGATGGCAGATGAGCAGTTCTTGGCCACCAGTTTCCCATCCTGGAGGTACTATGGCTACATGGACTCTTGCTGAGTTCTGGGAGAATCTCCCTGGGACTGCAGCACTCTAAAGGTCCCCAGGCCCCACGACACAATGAAAGGGTCACATAGCTGGGTGGCATCCGAGCAGCTGCGCAGACAAGCTCCATCGCGTTCTGTCGTGTGATGTAATTCCGACATTTTGGAATCCCACGTATCAATTGCAAAAAAAAAAAAAAAAACTGAGAATCATGTTTGAAGACCTGAAGTCCTGGTTCTTTAATGGTACAACTGCCTACACCACATAAATAAAGAACACAAAAGCATGCCTTCTGACAAAACAGGCAATCATCCTTCCCCCGTTTCATCTCTATCTGTGGATCGTACAAGACGACATGAAGAGAGCTGGTGGCAGGCGTGAGCTCAGAGCCTCGCAACTGACACCCGGGCTGTGCTCCTCCATGTTCCGTCACTCATTAAACGGGATTCCAGATCAAAGGTGCATTCTTTAGTATTCAGGTAATGTTGCGTAGCTCACATTCCCAGTCCTCGCGTGTCATCCTGGCTGTCTTTTGATTTTCACTTTCCACCATTGCCGTGGCGACTCCTCGCTTCCAAAGCATCCAGCTAGAATCGAGGTTCGATACGGGGACGAAGGGAAGCAGCACCTAGTCCGGGTCTCTGGACCATCCCCCAGGAGCACATGGAGAGGAAGATGGCTAGGAGTTAGAAAGGCATCATTTAATCCCCTCTGGGTCCCCTTCAATTATTTTTGTGCCTATGACTCATAAGATGGAAATCTAATTTGACACAGCATAGCTAGATACTGGAGCCTGATGCCTTAACGGTATATTAACTGCAGTTATTTAAATGTCCTTTCGTATTTAGCTACTTGGAATGTGGCCTGTATACAAGAAGCTAGTAAGTTATTGAGCACTTGATCACTGTTTGTTTTCTGCTTCTTGTCTGCAGCCAGCTTTAGGAAGGACGGCGTCGAAAGGCCTGTCTCTGCCAGGGCCTGACTTTGTGTACGGGGCGGTACCCGTCATCAACGATGGTGGTGTCGCTGAAGGTGAGAGTCCTATTCCCCGTTAATTATGCTGCTTGGCTGAGTAGACAGACCGTCCTGTAATCAAAGCCGGGGGCCTTTCCTCTGCTGTCCTCTGTGAGCCTCATTAGAAACATAATTTAAGCATGCGTAACGCTGGAGTAATAGGGACGACTCCTGTGCTTCATTTTAAACCGCCGTGTCACTTCCTGTTATTTCCCTCAGGCAGCTGCCCCTTGCCTGTGGCTGCTCCATTCAGATGAACCGCACTTGGCTGCTGGGCCTTTTCGCTCAGCTCCTCTCTCCGCTGTTTTAATTATGCACCTCTAACAACCGACAAACATTGAAAATGTCAAGCTTTCCCCTGAACCCCCGTGAGCTCGTGTGGCTGTGCCAACCAGACCCAGTGGGAATGTTTCTAGAGTAGGATGAACTGTCAGTTGTGAGCCTCTCTAACTGTTTAAACACCCTGCTTCCTCAAGTTAAACCCCCCTCAGATCTGTCACTACATACTTGAGAGACGAAAAGAAACAACTCAGGATCCATTCTTGCTTTTTTTAAAAAGGTTGGACTTCAATAATTGTGACAAGAATGACAAATGCTACGAGCGGCGGTGGTATTAATGAGCCCGGGAGAGCACACCTCCATGTTGTCAAAGGGATGGAAATCGGGCAGGGAGGGAAAAAAAAAACTATGTCGAACCTTTCCGGAGATGTCATTGTTCTACAGCTGATAAAAACTTGCAGATGCAGACTTGAATCTTGCAGTGGCCACATTTTTCTTTAAACCACAAAATTATTTAAGTCCCTCACCAATCGATTTGTCATTTGACTGATGCCGTTGTGTGTGATTTTACAGAGATCTGTCACTGGATTGTGTACAGTGACAGTAAACACTTCACCGATGGAGTACATGTGGCTGTCCTGTTATCCGTGCACATTGCTGTCATTTAATCATCCTTTCTGTGTCTGCCCTCCTCTCTGCCGTAGCCATCTCCCACTGGCACTCGACCTCTCCACCCAGTACTGGCTCTCATGCCCACCGTAGAAGAGTGGAGAAGGATTTCGTGGCCCTAAACCGAGAGGGGGTTAAGTCTGGCTTGGTCACGGCCAAAGAACATCACCAGTACCGTGCCACGCACGACATACGACTCGCCCCGTCCAAGGGAGGTTCCCGTATCTTGGCGCCCCTGCGGCTTCCCCCGGAAATGACCTTTGGTGTTTCCACACGGTGAGCTGCCCCTTGCACTCGACTACATTCCCTTCCCCCCCGCACTACTGGGCCTGCTTCCGGAGCACCCTGCCTCACCGCTGCATTGTCTTTATGCTATCCACCCATCTCCAGTGCTGTTTTCCTCACAAACCAGCAACAACCTGCAATGAAATAACACTTCCCTCACATCAAATGTCAGAACATTACCTATAAATATTAAAACAGGCACAATTATGAGTGACACGTTTGTGTACCAAAGTTATACTGACCAATTTTAAAGTTCACATGACTCAATATCTTCCTGTTATTACACATACAGTACACACAGCTCCCTTATAGACACATACCACAGCCTTTTGCATGTCTGTCTCCGGGATGGTACTCTTTCAGCTTGGCGACAGGGGAGATGTTATTTTTAGGTATAAAGACAGGAGCCTTTATTGAAACAATATAACAACTTCAGAGGCACGAATAAATGCCCCCACTTATTCTGTTTGACTCACCAGGGGGTACGCTATTAGCTTACATGGGAGGCAGAGAAGCAGAGAGAATGGCTGCTAACTGCTAATGTTTTAGAAAGTACTATTAACACTTAGCAGAATGAGTGTCAGCGTTTAGTGTAGCGGGACATGAGGCGCTGCTGGATTGTCACGTTCATACCGGGCACCTCGGCTGATTACAAACTAGCTGAGGTGTAGACTCTGCTTGTGTTCATAGGCACCATCGAGGATGCTCTTCTCCATTAGCCAGACCTCTTGGAACCGTGACAGTCAGAATCAGCAGAGTGCCATTGAAGGGCTTCGATTCCCCGAGACTGTGTGTAAGAGCCGGAGCTTGCAGCACGCTCCCAGGCTACGGAAAGAAAAATTACCACTTATTTTTATTATACCTAAAATATGGGCACCCCTGTTCTCATGAAACACCTGTAAATGCAGCTGAACATCAACATTCAAGCCCTATCAGATCAGACTCATGCAGGGCATAGTGGGGGGGGGGGGGTGCATTTATATCTGGTGGCAGAACACAGTAATCCAGAGAACCCTAAGAGGGTGTCCCTCCCATTGCCATGGTTGACTTTTACTGGCAGTGGGCGGGTTAGGGGTAGGGTTCTGGTAAGGGTTGGGGGCGGGGGGGCATGAGTAAACTAGGAGAAGAGAAGCTGCTTAAGCCACCTTCTCCACATCCACGGAGGTGCCACAGGAGCGCTGGTCTGCATCACAGCCATGTCCCCGTGTCCCCCAGGACACGTCACCCTCCTCCCCTCTTGCCTCCCTCTCCCACTTACCCCCCCATCCCATCCTT
>JAAGVU020000040.1:16681429-16697418 GCA_011763525.2 Mormyrus iriodes | reverse complement strand
GTCCCCGTGTCCCCCAGGACACGTCACCCTCCTCCCCTCTTGCCTCCCTCTCCCACTTACCCCCCCATCCCATCCTTTGACATCGTTCATGACGGAGCTGGATTACTATGCCAATAACGCCCCTGTCTACCATTGCTCTCCTTCCACCCCTGTGTGTGTTTTTCTCTTGCTGCTCCCTTCGTTTTTCCCCCTTACCTCCCTCCTCCGCACACCTCCTCTCCCTGTCAGGCACAGATTTATCCTACTGGTGACGCGTATGGAGCTCGGCTGTGTGAGAGTGCAGGTACAGGGTCAGGAGAGGGGAGGTGAGTGTACAATATAAGATAAGATCATGGCTCCCTGGGGGCTTGTTTGGTCCTGCACCCTATCCATCAAACGCTGGCTCACCGTGCCAAGGTCAGCCCTAATGAGCATGTGCTGGGGTGTAGCTCTTGGTGCATCCCCCACCCCCCTTCCATACTGCCGCTACGGAGACACATGGGCACACGCCCGGGCCCGTGAGTGCCCACACACGTGTTCATGTGTTTCATGTGCAAGCAGACAGACAAAAACTGTTTGTGACAGTTATTTAATGTCACTGTGTGCACGTGATAAAATGCACAAACTGATTGGATCTGAGTCATGCAGGGAAGTGCTGGTCTTTCCTGTCTCCCGTGTGGTCATGGGGTCAGAGCCCTTTCCATGGTTACTTCCATCAGGGTGCTTTGCCACATAAATGTATATATTTACATATGAATACAGTAGTTCTATAAGCTGGAAGATGAGCAAGGAGCAGAGGCAGCTGCTCCCTGACTCTGTTTTACCCTCTATTGCTTTCCGCAGTACTCCCTCGTTTTTGTCCAGTCGGCCGTGTATGGGTTAGTATGTCTGTGGGCCAGGGCTCGGTGAAGGGGGCACCGGTGAATGGATGGTCCAGGACCAGTGGCCTGGCTGCTGTAGCACTGCGGTCCAGGATGCGGACGAGCGGCTTGGCGCTCCCCCCCCTTCGTCAGCCCTGTCCGATCTCATTAGGGTTTGCTGGCTGCCGGGCGGGGCGTGTGCTCAGGCATGTGGAGTGTACTAATGAAGCAATAAAAGTCACCGTAGGTGGGGGCGTGGAGGGGGGGGGGGTCACGGGCTCACATCCCCGACACGCAAGTGACGAGGCAGGTGATAATTGAGACGTCCCAGGCCCACATCTTTCCCGCATACCGTGCCGATTAGAGAGCGGGCGGCGTGCGGACTATTCCGGGCCCCGCCTGTATACGACATGTGTCCAGAGCCAGAGCCCACAGTCAGGGGCAGCACCAGTAATCCGGGTACCTTTGCCTCCTTCCCAGCCCCTCTACCCCAATCTCGGAGCTCTTGGAGCACAGGTACGCTCAGGTCTGGCTGGAGGAACAGCAGGCTAAGGACAGGAACCTTCTAGAACGTCGGAAGAAGGTGAGAGGATGTAAGGAGGCAAAGACTGAGGAATTTGTGACTCAGAACAGTGTCTGTCATAATAATAATAATAATGATAATGATAATAATAATAATTATTATTATTATTATTATTGTTGTTATTACTGATGTTCGTGTTTTAACTATTATTATTCTTGTTATTTTTGGTATTATTATATTTATTATTAATAAATAATAAATTATAAATTATTAATACAGATGCTCTAATTTTAAGTGAGCTGACAGGGGACTTAATCAACCCTGAGAATGAAGGGGTAACAGAGAGCATGACTGGGCATGTCTTGGGAATGATGGGCGGTAGCCTTTGAATTATCGCATGCTATCACCAGCCGCCTTCAGCTGTTTTAAGAGTGTGAATGTGTAAGCCAGGGCGAAAGACTGGCCAGCTGAGGCGGAATGGTCATGGCCTGCCTGCCCATCATGCTCGGCGTGGCAGTCTGGGTTGTTTCCACAGAGACAGCTGGGCCACATCCCAGAGACACGCACGACCCTGCTGAGGAAGTGTCAGCCCATAGAGGAGCCAGCGGCCTTGTGGAAACTGCCCCGCTTCCAGAAGGTAAGGAAAGGCCACAGGCAGCGCAGATGGACAGACAGGCAGTGCAGACAGACTGACAGGCAGGCAGGCAGGCAGGGCAACGGAGGGATGGATGATATTGGTTTGATGCTGAATGAAATAGCATTAGTCAAAGAAGCCATGTTGGTATTATTTCAATCAAGATAATGATGCCATTAAGGATGGATCCTTTTAAGAGTGGCAGTATGCCTTCCCAGGCAGTTGATGATCATGCCTTGCATCCCTCTTAAGTCTAAGAGCTGATTTATTACTGTCATATTTTTCCCCACCATAATGGCCCCTTTGAGTTCGGGTGGGTGTGTGTGTGTGTAGGGGGGGGTTACTTGGGTCGCCCCAGCGCAGTCTGACAGCTTGTGTGGGTCTCCCTGTAGCAGCTGGAGGAGGTCTTAGCAGACCTACCCCCATTGCTTCTAAAGTACCCCGCTAGCCTGGCCGGGAATGCGTCAGGCAGGCCGGTCCTCGTCTCCCTGCCCTCCCACGCCCTTCCCTGGCTTGTCCGTTATCCGTTTCTGATTTTGCTTGTGATATCAGCTAGCACGGCATCTCCCTGCTTGAGCCTTTCCAGCCATGGATGGTCTGAGCACACCTGGGGGGGGAGGGAGGTTCCTGTCCCTTGTCACGCACAGCCCACATTGTTAGCTGGCTGTTTTGCTCTGGCCCATGGGTACCTTAACGCTGGGACCCCATGATGCAGGGCATACAAATTAAAAGTTTCCTTCCCGCTGAGCGATCGATATGGCTCCATGCTTGAGTGGCTCTTGTGCGGCGGCAAGCAGCTTAACCCGGAGAGGGCCATGTGAGGGGGCCGGGGACATGGGGCTCATACTCATTTGGGGGGCTTCAGTACCACCGTCCTCCGCATCACTTGTCCGGGGTCCCGTCTTTACCCAGCATGCCCTGCTTCATGATATCCCCGGTCACCCATCTTCCCTCCTCTGAGCCAAAACCTTCTGTGGGGCCCAGTTAAATAACTGGCTTTGGAGATGCCTCAGCAGAGGTGAGAAAGCTGGTGCTGAGATGTTAAGTGAGTCAGTGTTCAGTTAAACAGCATCATTAGTCTAACACACCCAGGAACTCTCCCTGTAGCTCCCATTTGGGTTTCTCCTGGTGCTAAGCTAGCTCACTCACTGCTCCTGAAACTGTAGTCATATTGCAGGCGTAGCCTACTGAGGGCCTTGCTGAGGGCCTGAAGCCCCAGCACTGTGGCTCACTCACTGCAGCATCCATACAGAGGGATGTGAGGGAAGGGGGTGATGGAGATGCTGGTGGATGGCTTCCATCGAAGTGATGATTTCCTTCCCAATCCCTCTGTCTCTCTGAACGATCACTGTCTTATTCTCTCTCTCACTCTCTCTCTCTCACTCTCTCTCTCTCACTCTTTCCCCTTCCACCCCATGGCTCGCACAAGCCTCCAATTAAATCAAAAGTGGTTTGTTTTTATTGGTCTTTTGCGCTGACAAGTGGGCTATCATCCTGACGGCTCTACCTGACAGTGAGCTGCCGAAAATCCTCCATTGACAATGCCCAACGCTTCCAATTAGGGGGGAATCAGACTCCTGGTGCGCTAACGATCTTTTCTCCTCCCTCAAGTGCCCCCATCCAATGTGTCTCTCCCTCTCTCTCTCTCTCTCTCCCTCATACACACACAGGCACACACACTCAGACAGACACACACACGCCGCATGCTGCTGTCTTCCCTCACATTTTCTCCTGCTCCATTTTCCCCCCATCCTTCCTTTTCTCCTGTATGTCTCTCCTCTGCAAATTACCAACACAAAACGGGATGGCACACTGCCGGCGAGGCCTGCCGTCCAAGCCTGTCAACTTTAATGAGATGATGAAGGTTTATTTTGGCTGCATGCATGTGCTAAATTCTTTCTTGTATGACAGCTGACTGTGAAAGGCGAATGTTAACCTTATAAAAGATTTAGCAATTCTCATTATTTTCTGTCAAGTACCATATCTGATGGCTGTAGGTTAGACATTTGCATCCCTGACTTCTCCAGAGTGGGCCTCTTTCATTTCTCTCATCATTGTTTGTTTGTGTAGTCAATTTTTTTTATCTTCCTGTTTTTTTCCCCTTTGTTGAAATGTATGTTTTTCTTCTCTGTTTCAAAAAGATATTGAGATGCCAAAATTCTTCCAAAGACAACGTGCTTATTACAAAAGAAAATATATATTTAACAAACTACTTAATAAATAAATAAAAAGCCAAGAATCCATTGTGCCTTTTCTTTCGTGTTTCTGGGGTGGTATGAACCATTCTAAGCGGTTTCTCGCTCTTTGAAACCTCCTAAGAGCACTTTGCTACGTGTTAAATGTTAGGGAAAAAAAACCCAAGCTAACGTACCAGAGTGAGTGGCTGACAGAGATTTCTGTGGGCTAAAACTTTTATATATATTTATAAGTTAGTTTTGTGACAAAACACATTTTATGATTTTGTGTCAAGATAGATTCCCAGACATCATATCAAATCAGAATGCCTGAAGGGGAATAAAAACTTGAGTGAGTAGAATTTGGTGGCACACATGACTCTTGGCAGTTCTACCTTTGACAATATTCACTCAGAAATCCCTGAGTCCTGATTGCACACACAAGCTTTTGGGCCTGTCCTTCTCTGACGACACGTGACTGACATGTGACAAGTAATCCTGGGCTTTTTTCTGTTAATCTCCCCCTTTTTAATGTACAAAAATGCATTCTGTTTTTCTGCTGCTCACGACTGTTGCCTTCATGCTATTTATAGGTGTGTGTGAATGCATAGCAGTGCACGGTGTTTGCTGTCGCCGCCGTGGTGTTAATGAGGCTCGGGGATGTCTTGGATCTGTACGGTAAAGGAGCTCACTTCCTCCAGGGCCTAGGGCCCATCTGAGAGCTGACACACGCCCGCAGGACCATCTCGCCAGCATCTGTAGCCTGTTCGGAAGGAGCTCATGTGTCTATCAGACTGATGTTGAAGGCTCTTTATGGGAACATGCCGGCCCACTTAAAAAATATGTCAAAACAGAATCAAGTCCAGTTCCCCAAACTAGCTGCCTGTTCCAAAAGTGTACCTTCAGGCCTGAGAAGGGAGATGATAGCTGTCCGCACATTGGGCAAAGTATAAACAGAATGACTTACTCGTAATATAACAAGCCTAATGAGACGTCAGGCCAGTTAGATGTGTCTTTGTCATTTTTCTATGATAAATGAATACTTTCTAGCAGGCTTACCTGAAACATTCTTGTTGTGTCCATTCTTTACTGCACAGGTGGGACCTGCCTTAGACACCTTTCGTGATCCTGGAGCTCGGAAGAAAGCCTTTGATGCCCACTTCTCAGACTCAGTGGCTCGACGAGGGCACCTCGGCCAGGGCACCTACAATGTGGATTAGACCAGGCTAGATGGAGATGGCAGGAGGGATGAAGTGTTGGGGGAGAGTAATAATAATGTACACACATACATTCACTGTGTTTTTTTTACAATATTACTCAATTGTTGCCAGTAGGTGTAATGAAACTTTGACAATACCTGTAATCATATATTTAAGCTGCTTTATCTGTGGTTGTATTTGCTGGTAAATGTTATGTGGAAACAGTACATCAATAAATATTCACAATGTCCACATGTGAAGACTGGAACTCTATGCTATATGCAAATCAGCACTTACCAAGACACAGAAACAGGGCCGAAGCCAGGGTTTTTAAAATATCAAGGTCAAAAGTGTTAGCCTTTCCAAGGTGTGTCCTGTAATGGATCATGGTTATTGGAGTTGCAGAAAAAATATTGAGGATTTGACCTCGGAGTCCTCAATGATACAGGCAAAGGTACAGGCATGCACGAAAACAATCAACTAAGCTAGTCAGCTCCCACTGGGGAAAGTGTAAAAAGGGTGACATTTACATACAGCAACATGTATGGACTTTTGGTACCAGAGTTTCCTCAAGAGCAGCGGAGGAGTTTACAGCAGGCCTGTGCAGCAGCGGCACAGAGCATGCAGTCTGATGCTGCGGGGTGTGTGGCACGTTCTGCCCCCGACCCGTGCGGCATCCCCCCAGTGACAGTTCGCAATCAGACCCGGTCCCCACGGGAGCAGGGAGCAAGGTGCAGCATCTCCAGTCTTGCCTTCAGCTGTTAGGGCTTGTCAAAAATTCGCATGTTGCAAACCGTGTAAATGATACGTGAAACAGAAGACCGCTTAATACACAGTAAAGTTTTCTCTCACCATTTTGTGACATTGCCTGCCTTTTTTCTCTGTTCAGTCATAACATAGACATCATCAGTATATGCTTCTATGCTTTTTTCACCCTGATAAATTGCATGTAAATGTGTGCAAGTACAGTGAACAACACGGATGAATAATCACAATTTGCAAAGCGAAGCTCAGATCACCAACACTTACCAGATAACTTAAAATACTGCAATTAAATTCAATACAGTAATTAGCACAAACAGTGATCTGTTGACTGTAAATATTTGGATCTGGGCCTGCTAATTAATGCCCTGTGTCTTTTTTCAACCGAAAGGGGAGGGGGTACTCTCGTGACAGGCGCTGCAGTTCCCGCCTCCTTGTGCGCGAGTCATCACCCAAAAAGCCCAGTCAACCAATGAAATCGTACGGCTGGGGACGCACGTGGAACGGACACCTTTAAAAACTAGTTCCTGGATATGACACAAGTTTATTCTAGTGAAAGTGTCACAGCGAAGCTTTAGTTACCAGATGATTGCATTTAACCTGACTTACCTCTGACTCTCTGGATTCTTCTCGCAACTGTCCAGCGGTTTTTTATGCTGCATTCTTGGCTTACGCGTGAAAGATTGTGTCTTAAACAGCCCATTCTCTTTGTTCGCGCTACTGTAGCAAATTACGTTTAATCTCATTAATTTTTCATTTTTTTGGCTTCTTTCTCTATCAGGCGCAGGTCATGAATTTCATTGGCTTTGATCAGCGTGTCTGTCCGTGGTGCTGAAAATTACTTGGCCTCCTGATTGGAGCTATGCAATGTAATTTTGATAAGATGGGAATTATTATTGTTACTTATATCTAAAAACAGCACTATGAATACGATATAAGTACACATATAAAAGGGTAAAGGACAATATTTTGGTTGCTTATAGTTGGATTCTAAAAATCAATAGCACCGGACCTTTGAAATACTTTTGTGTAGCGAAACACTCTAGACGAGATTTTACGTAGATTTTTTGCGCTCTCTACGAACGTGCAGATCTCGAAAGATATCTGAAAACTGAAAACCGTACTAAAAGAGAAGAACCACTGGAAGAAAGAGGAGGAATATTCTGTAAACGGCATCTTGTTTGGATTTTCCGTCTGGATAGTGGTTCCAGCTCTGAAACCGCACTTCAAGCAGAAGTTGGCAGAATACAAATGGTAAATTAAAATAAAACAGACGCCACTGTACTGAACTTATTGACAATGGAGGCGTCCACCAACGGGTCTAGTTTTGGGATTGACTCTTTACTGTCTCATAGACCTGGAAGTCCGATAAATTCGAAAGGAGACAGTTTGATGGGCGAATGCAGATCTCCTCTGGAGTTAAGCCCAAGGTCGGACCTGGAAAGTGGATGCTCATCTCCCCCTTCTCCACGGCGGGATTGCGTCGAAGAAGCGGTGCAGAGACAAGGTCATGCTCTCGGATTGGAGTCCCATCTACAGCACGGGCAGATTTCCGCCGGTTCTCAGCCTCGGACTGTCACCTCGTCCTTCCTCATTCGAGATATTCTTGCGGACTGCAAACCGCTCGCTGCCTGTGCCCCGTACTCAAGTAATGGACAGCCAACTCAGGAGACTGAGAGACTTGCCTCTAAAATGTCAGACGATTTTATAGACAAAATCCACAGCAATTCATCTTCGGACAGCGAATATAAGGGTAAGATTTATATGAGTGCTGTTAAAGAGTTTTTTTCTAACCAATAGAGTATTGTTTTATTGTTGTTATTTATACAAAATATTTTATTGTTATGACTACAAATTACAGCAGTAAGTAGTAGTAATAATAATAATAATAATAATATTGTTATACGTTCTACGTTAACTTGGCACTTGGTATGATTAAAAAAAAGTATACATTTAAATATCCTATGTAAAATCAAGTAGACTGATATGTGCTGCGGGTTTTTGTAAAAAATAGTTTGCAAACGCGATTATTATTACATATTCATATATAGAAATATACGAATAAAAATGTGTTTTAATTTTAAAAAGGCATATAGCTATACAAATTGTAATTTTTATTGCGTTTTTATACTCTGTCATAGCCAGTAGTGGTTTCAATATAAATCGCGCTTTATATTTTCCAACGGAAATCCCAGTAACTGTTAATCAGAGAAGTTCATTCGAGACGTTGAAATTTCTTAGCTTCAGAAAATAAATAAAGCGACCGAAATTAGCAGTCCTCTTCGTTTTGAAGTGCTTGGCTTGTTTCTTAATTTAAAAATTAGAAGCTTAGATCGAATCGGATTACGAAAACTTAAGAACTGCGCTGTTTGATCGAGATGTGCTTTTTAATGAAAATGTGTTATCAATTAACACATAATTAGGCGGCTATTGATTCAATTGAAAAAAAAAATCCACCGGTAAACACGAAAACCTACTTCAAAATAAATATCAATTAATACTGTTATGTAAAACATATTCACCCGATGATAAACACCTTTCCTACTCATTTAAATTATTTCTAAACCATACAGTAACTGTTACCGACTGTCAGAACACGATGCCACAAAACCTTTAAAAAATGCAATGCACTTAGACTGTAACATCGTAATACTCCGTCAGATTTTTTTAGACCTGTTCCAAATATAATTACAATATTTAGGATGTCAAACTCTTTGAAATATTACCTGCAGTATTTACAGTAATTTAGTTTTCTCGTTATTTTCGAAAGTTGCGTATTTGAAAGGTAGATATATCAGTCAGGTGTTTATTACAGTTTTATTCCAAACGTGAAGTTTGGCCAGTCATGCTCAAAAGGTTTTTCATCTCGCATGGCCCAATTAGACGGTTTATTTTGCTTCATGACTGTCCAATCAAGTTGTTACCCATGCCAGTCTTCTAAAGGCCCCATGTACGCTAAACTTACAAAAGAAACCATGAAATGTATCAGATTGCTTGAAAATTAAACACATTATTTCTTACGGTAACCTTGCTGCGAAAATGATATATTAATTTGCGTACATTATAACTGTGTGTTTCACGATAAAACCTGCACGTAGGACACAGGTGGGTAATATATTAACTACTTCATGTATTTCTTTTATCATACACACACAGATTTCGCCAACATACAAAACTAAATAAACATGCATATTCAAAAATACATTTTATGATCATATAAAACATATTTTAGTTGAAACCATATGGACACAACTCGAAAACAATCGCTACTTTAGTTAAAATAGCCTTGGAATTGCAACCTTTCTATTTTTTCTATCATTCAACGTTGCTTGTCGTTGTTTTTTAATTTGTGGTGTTTGCCAACGGCTCAGTATTTTTTGTGTTTCAGTGAAAGAGGAGGGTGACAGGGAGATTTCGAGCAGTAGGGACAGCCCGCCAGTTCGGCTCAAGAAGCCTCGAAAGGCGCGGACGGCGTTCACGGACCACCAACTAGCCCAGCTGGAGCGCAGCTTTGAACGTCAAAAGTACCTGAGTGTGCAAGACAGGATGGAACTGGCGGCATCGCTGAGCCTTACCGACACCCAGGTCAAAACATGGTACCAGAACAGGAGGTGAGATCAAGAATATAAACACACAAAGCTATGTGTTCGCTTACATTTCGACGTTCAATTAAAATAGGTGGTTGAGCACTGTGAATCGGCCTTCAAGTTTTTTAGTAGGCCTACAGAATCTTGCTAATCATTTAATGTACTTAATCCAAAATCCATGGAGTCACCCAAAAGGTTTTTCAAGAACACATGGACTGTAGGGTGGCAAACTTAGTGAAACATACATTTCCCTGCAGTACACGTATTGGTACAGGTGTATGCATGAATACATACACACATATATACACACACACACCTTTCCGATACGAATACAAGTTTCTCTCATGTAAATTAATATTATAATAGTATTGCTAAAACATGCAGTGTAAATTATTATGTAGAGTACTCAATTTGTTTTTAAATTAATACATCGATATACCTCCTTCTGATACATTTTGATTGGTATAAAATTTCTAGTTATTTAGTAATTTAAGTATATAATAAATATGAACAGCGTCTCCTGTACCAATTCATTCTTTAACTATACGGTCACAGAGCATTAAAAAAGTCAAAAATGCATTTCCTGCGCACACTAAAATTGAAACTGCAAAAACGTTTCGCTTAATATCAAAGTTTTCTGTGTATTTTGTTGCAAATTTCAATACTGTTACCGACAATTCGGGTTTTATTTTACATTCTTTATTTGAAAAAAATTACATCGCATACCAATATAATATTTTCATGTTGATTTTTTTTTAAAGAAATGGTATTTAAATAAGCAACAAATATAGCGCAACACATTTGGTGATAAATTATAAATTAAGAGACATATAAATAATTTACCCACAATACTGTAAGAACACAGTTATTATCATTATTAATTATTTATCCATAAGAATGGTTTTCTATTGTCCAGGAAACTCGGACTGGTAACTAAACATGAATAACGAATGAAGGCCGTTTTAAAACAGTTCAGCGACGCTTTATCTAAATTACAGGAAATTAAACACTAGAAACCTTTCTCTGGTTGTCAGCGCGGAGCCGAATTACTGCAAGTGTAGTAATTCAGCTTTAAACTCAGCTACAGGTTTACATTTTATGTATGTTTATGACTTTGTATGTGATTACGTGATCTAAACAAATGTGCACAAAGTAAACGATCACTTTTACTTTGAATTAAAGAAACGTTGCAAAACGATGTATTATGAGCATTTACAACGAAGTACTGTTAGTCGCTAGTGAAATGCTTCACATAAGTTTGTTTAGAGCAATAATTTTCATAAGGCTAATAAACAGTAATAATTCCCGAACGTAATAATGACGTACAAAATTACTATATATATAATTTATATATATAGAAACAAACTTTTATGTATTAGTAGCCATGGCTATATGACGATTTTCTGACGGAAACTGTTAACATTTTGAACTTGTCAGCCTTCGTTTTTACTATGAAATAGGCTACTGATTGTACCATTCTTCTTCCCGGAAAAGGACAAAGTGGAAGAGGCAGACCGCAGTTGGACTGGAACTTCTTGCCGAAGCCGGAAATTACTCTGCCTTGCAAAGAATGTTTCCTTCACCGTATTTCTATCCACAAAATCTGGTTTCCAATCTGGACCCTGGAGCAGCCTTGTATCTGTACAGGGGACCCTCCGCGCCACCACCGCCATTACAACGACCCCTGGTCCCACGGATCCTTCTCCACGGTTTGCAAGGAGGAAACGAGCCGCCACCTATGTCATCTCTGTCCGGCGTGCTGCCTCGGGCAACACAGCAACGGTGAGCCGCACCTCCGGATTCAGAGCCAGACAACGCCAACCTCCACGCAAACAAAACGGAGCATTTTAATGATGATGACCAGTAAATGCTGTTTTATTTAAAATGAACTGGAACCTTCAGTATATGAACTCTTGTTTGATTTTAACACGAATAAAAGGCCAGTGTTATTTATTTATTTATATATTTATATATTGAACAGTCTTTCTCGCTAGAAGAACTGTTATAATGAACTAGAAATGTTTCAAATGATTTCTTTATGTCTCTCCGGGAGAATTGCAGAAGAGCTATTCGGTTTTCCTGTACGGTTTCTCCAAAAATTACTTACAACAAACGAAGTTTATTACGTGACGGCAGCACTTGTCAAACTCGAATCATGCATCACACCCTGTTTATATGTGGAACATGCGGAAAGTGAACTTGACTTGTGGAAAAAATAAAAGTGAAGTTTTTTTTTTCGTATGAAAAGCCATTAATTCGATCGTCTGCCCAAGAATGGATTCATATAATGAAACTTGTATGGACTGTTTATGTACAGTAAACACATAATGCACTGTAAATAAAGTATTCATTTATTCAAAGAAACGTCATAATTTTAAGTAGCATTATGAGTAATGCATTTCCTTTCATATAGACCATTGACATTGACCACACAATGGCCATTACGAATCGTATAGACACGGTAATTTCATTGGACTGTTTTCAAACTGTATTCTACCTACATAATAAACTTGCAATGGTGTCAGCAATGTGATTGTCTACAGTGCCCTCATTTTGCTCATGCTTCGTCAATTGCAAAAATTGAGAAGCAAAATATGTACAATAAAATTAGGCTACAACACTGCGCATATAGCAATTAATTGTTGCATACGTAATTATGCAATTAGTTGCTAAACGGACAGTGTTATTGAAGAATTAAATATTCTAAAAAAAAACACACATTTTCCCTCAGTTTTACTTAATGTTCTTTTAAGGAGTGAGAGATACGTCTTCGTTTGAATCCATATATAATATATGAATTTATATGCAAAGTTATACATTTCAGAAACACGGGGCGCGACTATAACTTATTGTTCAGGAATTTAGAAAGAACATTGGTAGCACAATTTCCTTTCTCGGTGTAGTGATTTGAAATGAACTTCGCATTGGTATCAGAAATAATTAGTGCGATTAGATACCAACAGATTGTTGGCATATTAAAATACACAAAATACGAATGGCGTCTGTCTTTTCGCTTTTCTGGGACCAGCGCCAGCAAAAGCACCTGGTGCATTCTTCTCGAGATTGCGCAGATACTTCTTGCCATATAAACACTATAGGACAACAGTGTAACTCCTTATGGTATAAAATATAGGGTAAAACTACTTGTGAGATTCCTTGTATTGTGAAGTATTTGAATTATTTGATATTGCCCCCTCCCTCTGTTGCCCTTAGCGGCTGCTTCCTTTTAAGATAAGGTCAACGTTATTTGGGATAGTAGGAATAGTTTCTTTTTTTAAAGAAATAAAGTTCTTACACAAAGCAAAGTGCTGTTCAGATGTGTACGTCCGATACATACGATTGAAAGAGAAAATGCAACGTGAGATTTATGCGTTTAACACTATTATTAGGCTGGAAATTTTTTTTTTTACATGTGCTCGAGAAAACTGTTACGCACTGTTTGATTAAACCAGAAGTTGCGTACCTGATGCAGCACTCAACAGTAGGAATAGGTCATGAGTATTTTTATCTAGCCAAAACGCAGGCTAACTGAATTTAACTACTACCTAGATTCGCGTTTCCCGAAAATGTCAGAAAATTAATGTTGATTGATAGAACACGAAATACATATGGCCAACACCGACACTTTTCTATATATCTAAAAAGATTTTTGGTATTCTTAAAACTATTTTATGCTGTATAATATACATACTAAATCTACTGGAGTTACGTTAAAGTCATTAAATAATAATTAGAATTAAATCTGTGCTTTTTGGACCTAATCGCTCAATCTAATCAATTTATCCAATTTGTCAATAGTATTGCTAGGAGCCTAAAGCGCCGAAATATTCACTTATAGTAATATTCTGGTATTTGTTTCTCGGATAAAATATCTTTATCATGACGCTTTATACAACAATTTCTACATTTAAACAGTGACGTATATCAAAAATAGGTGAAAAATCAACGCACGTTAAAACAAGATTAATTTTACCGTTATTTCACGCTACGCTGTATGAAACAAAATTTAGGGAAACAAAACAAAAGATTACACAATACAGTTTAAAAACTGACAGTTTGTTCATGTCCTATATATAAAAATATGTCCAAGTCGTTGAAAACACTGGTTTAATTAAGTAGTAGCGTGACACAAAACAACGGCTGACAACCGCATTAAAGGGAAACAAAAGATGCACTCGAGCGAATTGTTTTAAAACTGAATATAGCGTAATTATTCCGTTTTATTACATTTTCATAAACATTAACTCGATGAAATATTAATAGCTCCCCAAGTGTGTAATTGTTTAAGTGTCTTAAACGATCCTATTTGGAAATGGATTGTTTCCACCTTTTTTTTCTTAAGAGTGTTGGTTGTCTGGCCTTCGCCAAACGGCTCCAACAGCTGGTGACCGGGCGAGACTGACTGTGCGTCGGATCAGGCAAGCGGACAGCTGGTCAGCGGTACTGCAGGACACCCCCCCCCCTCCTCCCCGTGCGCCTGTAGCCTGTTATAAAAGCCCAAATATCAGCCCCTTTCCTACCTGGGGGTTGGGGAGTTCAAGCTGACAAAGCTGAATAAAAGGGTTGCGAGCGATTAAACAAAAGACATTAATGGCTTTAATCGGAAGTCGATACATCGATATGATCGCTCAGTCCCCCGCTGCTGCATCCGCACCGCACATGTTACAGCGCGCGCCTCGCCACCCCCTCATCGCGGGCTCTGCCTCGCGCTATTACAGACCGCTTCATTCAGATTTTAGCCACTGCCACTTTCTCAAGTGCATGGTCTGCCTTGCGCCTTTTAAACGTCTATAAACGGAGTCCGCTTTTAGCTGGAGTCACACATGTATAAAATACTGCTGAGCGAAAATAGATTACGCGTATCTAGTTTTCTATTCCTGCCGACCAGAAAATGATACAACCAAATAGTATCAAAAGGATTTGTGTCCAGCCCGAAAGACGAAGATAGCCTCTCAATATTAATGAAAAGATTCATTCGTGCGAAGTGCGCAACTGATTAACTGAATAGCTACGTTGTCTTGTTGAAAGGCGCACAGATTTTTGCATGTGAAAAGATACTGGTAAACCCTAAGATCATACCGCGGATTGTCCCCGGCTCAGGCTTAATGAAGTGCGGATAGAGCCTTGCTGAGCTCCCAGCAAACAAAAACACAACACGAAGAGACTTAAACCCAGAGGATCAGTGACTCTGATTAATCTCATTCAGAATAAAACCAAACAAAACAGCCTTCAAATCAAATTAGGAGTCAATCAAAGGCCAATTTGCACTGCGGACTGTGAACCTGTCAGTGGAAGAAATTCTGATGTTCTTTCACAGTACGCCGAAAAGAGAAGCAACATGATTTGATCTTGCGGTATATTACAAATTACCGAATTCAACTTTTTTCCCTCTAAATATGCGGCAAACAAAAGCAGGCTTAATATAAACATCTCCAAAGGCCACCACTAGCAAAACAGCGCTGACTTTTTGCTTTCACTGTTAATCGCTTGATGTGATATTGGATCACAAGTGAAAAAGAATAAACTAAACATTGATGTTCTATTTACTAGTCAAGAATTTTAAAGGTAACCAAGAAAACATTACTGCTGACAGTTGCTTGTATCATGTATTTAGTAAGGAGAGGGCAAAATATAACATTAAGGTCCGAAGTCAACTAACTATAACCCTAGGAAGAGATGCAGACATTTGCGCTGCTATTCTGGCAGTATTAGGTCCACCGCTCGATAATTAGACACTAATCGTTTTTAAAATGTTAGAGAGCTCTTCGAACCACGGGAAACCTATTACGCGGCACATACATCTCCGTTAACAGGCACAACGAGGGCTCCGAAGAAATGCCATTCCCTGCCACTAGGATTTAGGTGCTAAAGCAAGACACAGTTGGCATTGCAATCCATCTAGAGTTTGGCCTCTGGATTTAGGAGCGCAAACCCTAATCTGGTGCTGTAACCATCAAACTGTCAAGTCGACGCCGCAAAGCAGTCCATGTTTACTCTCCATGTAGATGATCACGGTAAAGATAAGATGACATACTATCCCCGCTGCCCAAGTAAACAAGTGGACATTTTAGGGGATGCTGTAGTCGCGGTCATGATACCAGGCAAATGCAGATATACTCATTTCCAGCATGAACAATCTACCAGTGCTGCCTTTTAAATATTAACGTCTCACTATAAGTGCAGGGGAACAGCACCCGATAAGACAGAATTCAATATTCATATATATATATATATATATATATATATATATATATACACACACACACACACA
>JAAGVU020000040.1:16632644-16676426 GCA_011763525.2 Mormyrus iriodes | reverse complement strand
ACCCCAAAAAAAAGAAACTTTAGTGTTAAAAGAAAAGGGCCCCGTGTTTTCCCGGGAAGGGGGGGGGACCGGGGAGGCAGAAAGTGGGGAAAAGGGGGGCAGGGGCCGGGGGGGGGGGGGGGGGGGGGCTGCGGGGGTTGTGGCGGGTGCTTGGAGGGGGGGGGGGGGGCTTGGTCTCAGGGTGGAAAATGAGAGTGAAAGGAGTAATTAAAGAACTCCTCCAACTAAGAGGTAACGATAAAGGTTTGGGTAAGATAGGTTACATAACACAGAAAGACTCATGGGACAGACAATGGGGCAGATGAGCCATAATTATGCCCCCCCAACGGCTACGGCTGACCTGACAACTGGGCGGCCTGTCAAAGGGGCAACAAAAAGTGTGGAAAGAAGCGGCAGGCTCTCTGGTGACAGACCCACTGCCGGGAGTGTGTTCAGCCACAGGGCGCTTGGGTTACAGGCATGTGGCCACCGTCACTGTTAGGGGGACAGCTCCAAGCCCCACCAATCAGGGGCAGCCGATGCGGTGAAGGACCTTGCCTTAAGCGCTTACCGTTTCTTGCCACGTTTGTCCCTCCTGCCGGCCCTTGGCCCAGTCCCTGCCACGGCACCCAGGCCCTGGGGGGCATCCCTCAGGCCGAAGCTCTTGGCGGTATGGCCTAGATGCAGCCTGCGGATGTGGAAGATGTGCTTCAGGCTGGTGGGGTAGGTGGCGTACGCCCGCAGGAAGGACTGCAGAGCTGCAAAGCAAACAGGAAGTGGTCAGATGGGCCCCACAACATCTTGTCAGCATTACCAGGCCCGTGCTCGTGCAATCTCTCAAACTGGCCTATACATGGCATAAGGATAAAAGTACAGGTTTTATCCGTAAGAATACAGTAAGAAAAGTGGTTTTAGACTATTTGACAAACAAGAAATAATGAGAAATTGATGGCCTGGGATAGTCCATGGGTGGAACATGTGCTGGAATTTTCTACAGAGACAGCACTGAGATATTCACCTATAAGGAACGGAAACAGTCACCGACGTACCACCTGTGCCCTGAACTGACGAAATCCTGCTCACTCCCAGCCAATCAGAGTGGGCCAGGATTTGGCAGTGAGGTGCCATAGCTCGGGAGCTGAAGCGGCAAGTGGGGAGGGGAGCTAAAGCAAGCCACCCCCCCCCCCCCCATAACCCTACAGCTCTGGGAGATCAGTGGCTGGTATTACTCACGACTCGGGATCGAATGTCACGGCGACCGCGTAATCCTTAAAGACGAATGGTCTAAGTCTGACTCTGACAGCGAGACACCGCTGCTAAGGTCCGATCGAAGCGGGTGCTTCTGGGCAGCTCTTACCCGACAATTGCAAACACAGGAAAACCGTGTTTAAATGGCAGACATTGGGCCGCTTCTCTGAGTGCCTCCCCTCGCTAAGTTCCCTGAATATTTGCTCTCCGATGGGGCATTGTCAGGCAGCATTTCTGCGCACAGAGGGGGAGGGTTAGGGCTCGGAGGTGAACGCCTGTTTGACCAGACTTCCTGTGCTCACATGAGAGGCTGGCAGCCCCCAAACTGCAATGGAGTCTTTGGCCATGTGGCATTAAGGTCACGCAGTGCGGCTCGGCCTCTAAAGGAAGGCTGGGCTGAGCCCCACCTCAGCCCGAGAAGTGTATTAAATAAAAAACAAACCATGCAAGAGTCTAAAATTAAGCCCATAATCTAGTGCATAATCAGAACACAGATTTAAAATCATTTATAGAATGTTTACTTATTATTTAAATCGTGAGGGGAAAAAAAGGAAAAAAGAACTATAAACAGCTTACTTTATTTACCATAAACTACTGCATAATTTTATTATCATTATACTACCATCAATTTGTTTAGTCGCTGCTTTTTCAATTTGACCCAGTTATATAGAGGCATTGGTGCAAATCAGATTAATTACCTGCTACAGCAACCTGCCCCTAAAAAAATCACATATATAATCTGTGTACACGCATGTGGGCATGTGCGCACAGGGCGAGATGAATGCCACTAATCAATTATTACACGCCGCTGACATTACTGGCATCGCTTGGCTGAGCTCTGCTAATATGTCATAATTCTTTAATTATTGTGGACGGATTAATGTTAATTACAGCGATCAGACACCTGTCTAGGTTTTTTATTTCTACACCAGAAACGTGCAGGAAAAACAATATTTGAGCCTTTCCTTGGGTTTAGATCTACCACAAACAGCACGTTAAAAAAAAAAGCCCATCCAAGTCATAAAAACTTAACTTTCAAGAATGTCTGGTCCCTATTCCCATACTGTAACTGCCTTTAAATAAAGACCCCCAATCCTACAAGGCGCTCTGGCTGCTACTTCCCAGGACAAAAGGATTCAAATGTATGGTAAGACAGAACAAACCTTTTTTGGCTTCCTGAATGGAGGCTTTGTTGCTGTGCACAATGTTTTCAAACTCTGTCTGCAGCACCGTGGCCCTCACACGCACTTCCTGCTGTAGGGCCCCGGCGGGCTTCTGGGGGGGAGGCACAAACAGCAAAATGGGAACATGGAAAACGGCTGTACAGCCAGCACACATGATCACTGGGGGGTGCTGAGCGAGGGGTGTCACTGGGAATAAGGAGGAAAATAAGGCATCAGTAAGGGTATAATGAAAGTGTAAAGCAAAGGGGCGGGGTCATGGGGCAGCCCCTCCCATAGCGAGGGAGGAGAATAAGCAAGATCTCTAGTGTGGTCAGGAAGGGCCACACCCTGCGTCAGAACCATGCAACTAACACGCGGTCACTCGCTGCAGGCAGCACACAGACATATACGTACACAGACGCATGTATACAAACACAGAAATGTACATATATGCACGTGTAAACCTATGCACACAGATACACATTTGCACACATACACATATGCATGTACTCACATGTACATATACATGCATGTACACATAAGCAATCATATACAAGCTTGTACACAGACGCACAAATAACCCCTCGCTTATTGCTGATGCGATACACATACAACAATAAACATATTGGATTCAGTCCCAATTACCAGAATAAAGTAAACAGAAGCTAACAAGCTTGCCGGCTAATTATTGCCGCCATTGACAGACATTAATTATGCGGCGTGGCGTGGCGTAGCATGGCGAGCGGGCCGTTTCACGGACACATTTTGCCGGTACTTATAAACAACACCGGGTGCCAGCTACCCGCCAAAGGTTCCATCTGTCAGAGCGCTTTACCGTCGCCCTCCCCGGTTAGGCCAGTCCTTGCCTTACATTACTCATTTACTTTAGCAGATGCCGTCACCCAGGGCAACGCTTATTGTCACGCTAATTCTGATTCACTTTTTAAAAAAAATACACTTTATAGTTTGTGAGTGCGGAGATGCTCCCTGCTATCCGACCCGGGCCCCTTCCTGAAGACGCGTGGGGGCACGGGTACATGGCCGGGCAGCCTCGACAGACGGCTCAGGGACGGCAATGCCGAAAGCTCATGGGCTAATGTCCACGGGGCGGCGGCCATGACGACGTGGCGTTCCTGCGTGACCACGCGGCTCATCTCCGGAAGCTGACCACTAATTGACACGCAGAGGTGATGTACGCGCGCGAGTGGGGATCCTTCCGGGTGCGGCTGAAATCTGAGATTAAGCACAACGCAAACAGGCCGAGGGTTCCCCCCCCTTATATTATAGTTATTATTACAGCCTCCCTTCCTGGACGCGCTCTAATCCTCCCACTGATACAGACTACTGGGCTGCAATGCAGCCATCGGCAGGCATTAGAAAGCCCCGCTGCTGCTGCTACGAAAAGGAAATTAAAGGGGGATTAGGGCTGGCTGACACTTTGGAGGGCGTCCTTTTTTCTCCCCCCTGAAGCACTGCGCTCTCAGGGCTGAGGAGGGAAGGGGAGGGGCCAGCGGGGGGCATAACGGACGCGCGGTAAACTCGGCACGTGGAAGGAGTACATGCTGCAACCTAACGCAGGCGTGGCACACAGAGACTGCATCAGCTGTACGGTTCACGCCTATGCAATTTTCCTTGGAAAAACAGAACATGGGCTAAACGAATGGGATAAGATGTTTTTTTGGTGTGGATGGGACACAGGCAGCTGGGTAGTGTCGGCAATTCTCCCCATTATCAGTTCAGCTGCCCAGTTGCACGTTAAGCCTGAAATTCTTATAAACAAACAAAAAAATGCATCGATACAAATGATGAATTGTGAAATGCCAGCTGCGAATGGTAAATGCCAGTGAACTGGATCGTGAACAGCACTCCCCAGTGGTCTCCTACCTTGTTTCCCCATTTACCCCTGCCTTTGAAGCGCTCATCCAGCATGAGGCCCGCCAGGATGTCCTCCATCTTCATCTCTGACATGCTACAGAGACAGAGAGATAGAGAGAGAGACAGGGCTCTGAGGGTGACACTCTTGCTGTCAGGCCGCCGTCTCCCTACTCCATGTGGTGGGGGGGGGACTTAGCGAGCCGCCGCATCGCGGTAAGAGTCACCTGCGAGAGGCGATTAGTTAATTAACACGTTGTAATTGATTGATACTGGGGCCGGAACCAGAGCAGCTGTTCCTGACTGTCAGTCAGTGCGGCGGCCGGACCCCGTGGGCTGCGGACAAGTAACGAGGTGCGCTAGAAACCCTGGGCTGCCCCCCCCACCCCTGCAGGCCGCCTAAGGATGGGTGGCGTTATCAATTACCCGGCACAGAACGCGTGGGGCGGGGTGTGCGTGGAGCGGCTCACGGTAAATGAAGCTGTCAGGCGCGTCTCGCCGATTTCGCCCGTCAGGGAGGCACGCGGCCATGCGGCGTGACGGCGCTTGCTGGGGCCGCCCCGCGGCTGCCGCTCCGCATCGGCGCCGCAATTCATCAGCCCGCCGATCACCTTCCAAAGAGGAGCGGAGGAGAGGAGCGCTGCGCGGAACGGTGGGGGCGTCGGTGGTGTTGCCCTGTGGACCTCAGAACATCGCCGTCAGGGTCAGGGGCGGGCCGGCCTGGCATGGGGGCACGGCCCCACCTTCTGCCAGATTGGAAGCTGAAGCGAAGACACACCTGCGCCCAAAGGCCACACGTCCGACAGCTGCTGCCCCTCTAATGGGGCGGTGGTGGTGGTGGCAAACCCCCTTTCAGCCGTAGGAACGCCAGGCCTGACTGCTAATGGGGGGTGGGGTTGGATCCTGCGGTTCCCGCAATAAGGCGTTTGCTTCTAATGAGTAATAAACATGTTGCGTTCACAAAGAATCTGTTTGATATCAGGGCTCCAGCGGGGGAGGGGAGGGGGTCATGCTCGCTTTTGGGGTCTCTTGCATGAGACGCAGCAGCGTCTCTGTTCAGTAACCTGCTCACAATAGCATGTCTGTGCAGCCTGATGCCAGCAAGCGCTGCTCACTCTTTAATCTACAAGTGGAGAAAAAAAAGTACCACCAGCCACTCCTTAAAGCAGAATGGGAGGGCGATGCCCCACCCTGTACCGACATGGTGCGGCAGAGCACCGACCCGGCAGCACATAACAGGCACAGACTGGGCGCTGTCGGACCCGACAGTCGCAGACTCCTGTCCTCTGGTGGAACCGGCGGGGGCTCATACTCAGGGAGGGGGGCCGCCGCACACGAGGCCCCTCCCACCTGCGATGGCATCCGAGGTCCGCCAGGAGGGGTCCCCACACGCACGGCAGCACTTAATTACACGCCGCGTGTCCTGAACGGGCCAGTGTTTATAGCAGTGGGGGGGGGCCCGAGACAAAAGGAGGCAGCGCGGGGGTCCGGAAGGCAGAAGTGGGGCGCCGCGAAGGCACTGTGTGCCGCCAATCTGGACGTGTCACAGCGCTCACGGACAGACGCCGGGTGTGTGCTCAGGCAACCCCGCCCGCTGGCCCCCGCTGCCTCCCGAAAGGCGTCACCGAGCCACAGCCGCGTCCTCCAAAGGTGCATCCGCCTCTCCTGCCATATTAACAGACCAAGCTCTTTCGAGTATCTGCTTTTTCATATGGTTATATGGCTAACGGTGATGGGACACCCGTCTTATGACGTGGTTTCGTGGCATTTAACTGGATTAGTGGTGTGGGGCTGGAAGCAGGGACTGACCTTATGTTGTGCTTGGCCAACACGCCGACATAGGCTGCTTCTGAGGGTGTGAGGAAGAGGAGGCTGCTGCCCTGGGCCCCTATGCGAGCCGTGCGGCCCACACGGTGCACATACTCGGCCGGGGACGTGGGGGGGTCATACTGCAATACAGACACACATGGTTAGGACATGAATACATGGTCTGGCCTGGGACAGAGCAGTCATCTCCAAGTCTGACACAGCCAGACAAATGCGGTGCTCAGGTCGGGAGGAGCTTCTCAAAAAATTTGAGAAGATATGAGGCCCCACCTGCACAATCCAGGTCACGTGGGGGAGGTCCAAACCCCTGGCGGCCACGTCCTTCAAAAGCAGAGAGAGGGGCATGAGTGAGGCACCCTGACACCCCAGGGATGCAGGGCCGCAGCGAGACGCTAGACTGGGGCTATTCAAGTCTCTTTCTTTTTGTAAAATGTTTACCGTGCGCTTTATAAAATGCGGGTAGCCCATCAGGATGAGCCACGGCGCTGCAGTAAGAGGAAAAATAAATAAATGACATAAAAAAAATAGACAAACGCGGCCACGTTCACGCAGACACAGAGCCGGCGAGGGCTGCGCTTATCTCCCGGCCATTAAGTCAGTTTGCGCATGGTAATCTCCTCCTTGTATAAATAGCTCTTGGTGGAGTGAGGAGCTGCTGCATGGAGCTCTAACCCTTCTGTCCCTGAAGCTGAAGCCAGGATAAGCTGAGTCTTGGATTGGCACGCGGGGCCGCCTGCGGTCTGCCGCTGTGCTGGCCGCTAGTACAGATGGAGGGCAGAGACGGGCAATGCCAGCTTGTCAGTCGGATTAAAACGACTCATTTATTCACTGAAGGATCTTGCAAAGCGACTGGACCAGAGACTAGGGTGAAGGGGGTGGTGGTTGGGGGGGGGGAGGTAGGGCAAGGGCAGAGTTGGAGGGAGTGTGGGTTTTTAACTACCCCCGATACACCCACTCGATCCCCCCCCACCCTCCTCCCTTCCCTGCCCCCATCCCTTTTATCACATTTCCAGGGCTGCCAGGAGCCATTATAGAGCCGAGCAGAAGACTGCCGACGGGGAGGCGCCCCCCAGAGGCCGGGCGACAGATTGCAGCGAGAAAAAAAAAAAAAAACTGCAGCGAAGGAAGCGAGGATGAAAGGCGATTGGCTCTGACGGCCAGGAAGCCGGCACTGAGGGCCAGAGCAGGAAGAAGACAGAGGGGAGGGATGACAAGGACTAACTGTGTGACCTTTTGCACCAGGTGAATTACTTAAAGAGGCCATAGCTCTGGTTTTTAAGCATACCCCTGCCAGCAGCAGCTTTTACACAGATGTCAACGCGCAGGAGAGTCCTGGGCCTGACCCCCCTACTCCCTCCCATGGGCCCCGCTGTCCGGCGACATCAAGAAACAGGCTGCGGAAAAGCCTTGCACCCACCCCCCCATCTGAAAGGGTGTGGGTGGAGAAAGTTGCCCTAAAGCCAACTGTGTTTATGATACAGCCCGCAGTACAGGACCCATGGCATGATGAACACGGAGGCAGGAAGAGCCATTGCTGCAACTTGCATGGCTTTATATTGACGTCTAAAAAATAATAAGCGCTCCTGGGGTAACAGGAAACTTAGCGATACGGTATTTCATTACCGCCATATACATTTTTCAAGCATATAAACATAGCTGCAAGGTCTGATCTTCAGCCCAGTCCCAAAACAGAGCTGTTCAGAGTCTCCAGCTTTGATGGAACTAATGGCTCCATCTTCAAACTCAGAAACACACGCCGATCGCCTAGATAATAAATTCACGGCGGGTTTCTGTATCCACACCAGCAACTTCAGAAAGTCTTCTAATACGAAGGTGAGCTCAGGCTTTTGCGGGGGAAGGTTTGGATCTCAATCGACCCGCCGAGTGGAAAATAGAATAAAAGATGGAAAGATGTCGGGTAGTGCGCTGTTCAAGGGAAACCGGCAGTCTGGTCGAAGACCCACCGTTTGGGAAACAACGAGGGCAAAGACACACCATAGCTATGATTTAAACCTTGGCACTACGGCAGGAGAAAATGCCTTTAGGAGACATGAACAGTTATTTAGCCTCAAAAAATAAAAAAAAAGGTTAAAAAACTCCCAGGGATATTACAGTCTCTGAGCAAAGAACTGTAGAAATCATGGTATACCCAACAGCCCAGGCAGCGGCTGTGGAGAGGGAAGACAGGACCGCCTGCACGCACGCCCGCGGCGCCCCCTGCCTTCCACAGTGCGCCTGCGAGGGTTTGACACAAACAAGAACGACAGCAAAGTCGGCAGAAAAGATTAATGACCGGCGAGCCGCTCAACTTCTCTCAGGTTCCGAAAGGTCAGAGGAGAAGGGGAGGGCTTTTTATTTTTTTGAAAGTAGGGTTAGCGCCAAGCGAACTCTATGCCAGCAAACTGCTCCCTCCCTAGCCCTGCCCCCCCCCCTCCCCACCCCGCCTAGCCCTGCTCCTCCACGGCTGCCAAGCGGCGCAGCTCAAAAGACTTTTTATTGGGCCTAATTACTCCCGATAGCTGTAATTTACAGGTTGGCGGCGGGGGTAAGAGGGAGGGGAGGACGAAAAACCCGGCAAGATGCACGCTTCCGCGGGTCAGCATCTGTCGCCATGACGGCGTGGTCACGGCGACGGCCAGTCGGCGAGTGGGAGAGCAGTAAACAAGGCAGCGCGCGTGACGGATTAGTGGCGCGAGCTAAAGGACCTTCCAGTGACACATCATTTCTCTCGCTCCGCAAGTTTGTTTTGCGGCAGCTGTCACCGGTGAAACGGGAGAGGAGGGGCCGGGAGTGACCTGCTTAACAGTCCGGACACACTTTTTAAACATTTTTAACTCAGGGGAAGAACAACAGGCAGCTGTTCTGGATTCCAGCTCACTTCTTAGCATCTGAATGCCACCCTGCATGGTCCCAGTTTTCTAGCACCACACGTCTCCTGGTCTTCTGCCCCGCATCCCATCTTGCCCTCCCCTCGTTACCCGGGTCTTCCCGGCGTCCTCCTCATGGCCGCTACATGATGGGGCCGACCGGAGCTTTCCACCCGCCCGGGAGGATCGGCGCATGCGGGACGGAGTGGGAGTTTTGTCCAAAGGCGAGGCTCTCCAAGTGGGGAGCCGTAAATCCCCCACCCCCCCACGCCACCCCACAGGTTGGGTGAGCAGCCAGCAGGGCCCAGTGCCAGGGTGCGGCCCCATTCTGCCCCCACACGCCCTGCCGCCTTCGGCAGGACCGTGCTGCTCCTCACACGGAGTTATCATCTGATGGACTCTGGCAGCCAGCGTTTCCTTGACCTACAGCAAAAGGACGTCCTCTCGGTCGTGGTTTTGTTATGGCTCCTGCTCCCCCTACTCTCGGAACAGACTCACCGTGCAAAGGAGAATGCCAGGCGTACTCCCGGAGAAGTCCTGAAACACCTCCGTCCGCTCCTATCCAAGGGGGAGGCACAGAAGGTTTTTTTAACAGAAGGTTCACTTGTTGACATGGCAATGCTAAGCTCCTCTTACAACACACAACATTATTCATACACGACTCTTTGTAAGGTGTCCAAGGAAGACAAAGACACCTCTACGCAGTGCCAGAGATGAAATGACAGCCGGTCAGTGGTAAAGGGGCATTCTGACACAAACACACACCCTGCTCTCAAATAACACTGTGACCATTTTACACAGTTAATACGGTAAAATTCCATCCACCCATCCTCTAAATCGCTTATTCAGGCCAGGGATAGTAAATGTTACATAACAAGCTACAATACAGAAAAATAAATCTGGACATGCACAGGCTGGATGCCATAATGTTAGGAAAAGACGTGCCGCAAACTTCACGTAGTGACAGTTTACCTCTGACATTTTAAGAAAGCTGATGTCTGGTTTTGTTCTTTTTTTGAAAAAAAAATGGGCCAACATGCTGTAGTGGGTTTAAATAACAGAGTTTGAGGGATCGAGTCCAGGAATTAAAATCTTTTTTGTACTCTTGAGCAAAGAGCTTAACTTTGAACTGTCAAGCTGTATAAATGCCTGAAGCTGAATGCAGTACAGATACCACCGTATCAGCAGGCTTTTGCGTATGAATGTCATCTGAGTCAGGGGGACACACAACTGCAGCCATCAGGGGTCAGTCAGTGGACACTTGATTAACCCCGGAATGGCTACCTTATTAAACAATTACTTAAACGGAGAAACTACCTACAGAAACCCCAGGAAAAACAGCACGAACTGTGGCCACGTCCAAGTACATCTCTCACCAAGCTATTAAGCAAAGTTATCCTACTGCCAGAGCTGTACATGGTAAACACTGCTGTGTTCAGATAGTTGGGAGTGATAGCTTTGAATACAACAAGCCCCTTCGGATTTAGCATCCTATCCTGGGATGGGTCCTTAGGGATCCTCATGACCCTGAGCAGGGTAAGCGGAAGAGGGATGGATGGATGGACAGATTTAGATTATTTCAGAAGCAGGGTACAGGGGAACAGGCGAGAGGTAGGCTCTGAAATCTTGGGACTGGGGAGTCAGATGCAGACGGACAGGAGGCGACGTTCCCGGACACCGCTTCTCATCTCCTGTGGACCTCCTCATCGAAGCAGACGTCCCCAAGCCGGCCGGCACGGCCCCATTACCAAACACATCCATAATGCGAGTCCTACTTTGGACCTGTGCTCTTTAATGTCTAATGGGGGTGTGGGGGAGGGGGAGGGCAGCACAGCATGCCAGCCTCCAGGGTCCCTGCTCCCAGAAGTGCCATATGGACACGGCCGGTCCAGGCCCATTAGTGTTCCCGAGGCAGGGGTGATGGCAGGGCCTGGACGCAAGCCGCCCGCCTCCCACCTCCCCCTCAGTGCATCGCCGCCAGGCACAGCCTGCTCACCGGCAGCTGGCGGCGCGGAGACGAGTGGGGGCCCCAGTGGGGTCCAGCCAGCGGCGCCGGGGGCTCATGTGGGATCACCAGGGGGCTCAGCGGCGCTAAAGCCGACCAAGCTGCCCGCGGCACACGCCTGCACACGCACATGCGCACACACACACACATGCACGCATGCATGCACGCACGCACCTCCTGGGCCATGCTGCCATGGAGCCGCAGGAAACGCAAGGGGAGGGCCTCCTCCTCTTCCTCCTCGGAGGGCTCCTCCCGCTCAGCAAGCACGGTGGCGAAGAGGCGCAGCAAGAACTCCACGGCCTCACAGCTCGATAGGAACACTAGCATCTTGTGGGCGCCTTCGAACTGAGGTGATGTAGGAAGGGGTGGGGGGGTAGAAAAATCAACCTGGCCCTGTTGGCCTCTACACTCGCGGATTACAGGAAATGACATCACTATCAAATACAGGTTACATTACTATTTCCTTAAAGGGTGTTTAAAGTGTTTGAATACCAATCACAGAGCGCCCACCCCCGAGCTCCCATGCCCCCCCCCCCTCGGCACAAGGGCTCTGCCCTACCCTACCCTGTACTTGGCCAGGATGAAGGCCGCCAGGCAGACCAGCCGCAGTTTGCTGGGCACCAGCACCACGTGCTGCTGGAGCCTCTCGGGGACGGCAAAGCTGTCAGGCAGCACCACGGACGCCTCATCCCTGGCCTCCTCCAGGGCCTCACAGATGTGGATGCTCACCGGGTCCTTCAAGCTGATCCCCGCTAGCCTCGTAACACCTGCCCCCCCCCCCCCAGCCCCATGAAAACAGAGAGAAGGATGAAAAAATAAGCCCCCCACCACCAAACGAGAACAGGACTGAGGCGGCTAAGTGCTGGGTGTTTCCCTTGAGGGCCCTTCAGAACCATGTTTCAGACGATGAGAAACCGCGGTCTCCTGGCTGAGGGGTCATCTCCCAATAGCTGTCGTAACCCCGGTGCCTGAAGGAGGACCGAACACGACAAAAGAAACACCTGTTGGCCGTTTCCCGGCACATTCCACAGGCTCTGGTCGATCGTAATCACCGCCGCCTCCCACGCCATGAAGGGTTCTGCCAATTCATTTTGGGGACGATTTAGGGTACACAGCAAGAGGCTAACTATGACATCACCCCCCTCCACTCGCCAACAATGACAGGAACAAGAACCACTGCAAAAGACCCTCCGCTGTCAGAGAAGTATGTATGCACTGACATGCCTGGTGCCTAAATACGCAGCCAAGCGAAGATGAAAGAATCCCCAGAGGTCCCCGAGACGACGTCTGCTCCAACTCCCCAACCCCAGCACTCGGACCCAAGACAGCCTGCCTTCTGTGAGGGTGGCCGACAGCAGCACGTTCTGTCTGGGGGGTCCAGAGGCATTCAGGGCATTCAGGATCACCGTGAGGTCCTTCTCAAAGCCCAGGTCCAGAGTCCTGTTGGGACACAGGGGGCGCTGCGATGAGAAACTGCACACGCCCAAAAAGATGGAATGGGACGGAATTTACACTGTGTTTGTGGTTTTTTAACTCCTAGAATAAAGCCTCATTTTGCTGGTCAAGACAAAACCTGACATCTGCATTTCTCCTTTATTGCAGGGCTGGGCGGGGCGGGGGGCAGCGTACCGGTCAGCTTCATCCAGAATGAGCCAGCGCACAGCACTGAAAGCTATGCTCAGCGTGTTGTTGATGTGGTCGACCAGCCGGCCAGGAGTGGCAATCAGGATATTGATGCCCTTACGCAGCCTAGACCAGATAATTAGGGAAAAACATTCATTCGGTTCAGCAATTCGGACCATTTTTAATGTGCACAATAAAATGTTCAAATTTAATAAAACATTTAAAACATTTGACTTAAAAAGCATGTGATTTCAAAACAATGCTTAATTACCTTCATCGCGATACATCTCATTTTATTTAAATCCCAGTAGGGTCTGTATTTTATGACTAGAAAAAATGGTTATTACAAGACTGGTAATAAAATTCTGCAAAATCAGCAGCATTTCCACTGCAAGATGTTATCAGTGCTGCTATTTATTATTATTGTAATCATCATCATCATCAGCATTAGCATCAGCCGCCATCAGGCATGGAAAGCCTGCGGAGAACAGAGTGCCCAGTACTAGGTGAAGGGATCTCAGGATAATGAGAATGTCACTGGGGCTTGGGGTTACTGGTTAACCAGAGCGCCTGGTTTCACGAATGGTAAAACCGCCAAAAATCTGTGCGCAGAACCAAAGGGAGGTAAAAAGATGGAGACTGATGCCACAGCTGCTCTGCAAACAAGCGAGTCCTTCACGCTTCTCGGCAGGGAGGAAAAACATCAGTGTAAGTGGACACCAGCTCACCGGATTCCAACAATGCAGGAGAGGAATCTGGAAAGGGGTTTGAATATCCTTCTGCATGAAACGCTAAACTGACATCTGACTATTAAAACCTAGAGTACACATTCCGCACTGTAAGTTATGTTACATCGGGTCAGTCTACAAGAAATCTTTGTATGTTTTATGGATTTTGGGGGACACCATGATATTAACAGTTAGCTGTGTGATGCCTGTGATTTTGTTCCTAGAAAGACAGCTAATGCCATATGACAACACAGCGTCAAAACAATGCAAGAGCTCTAACCTGGCTTTCTCAGATTTCCTCTTTTCCCCTCCCATGAGGACTCCAGGCACAATCCAGGTGAAGGGCTGACAGACACCCCAGGAAAATGAAGCAGATACAGGGAGACGTTATATTTCTCAGTACATTTACGGTGCTGGGCGAGTACTGATGTCTACAGCCAGATCTCACCTTCAGCAGCTTCTGGATGATCTGGAAGCTCTGCTGTGCCAACTGGGGAGGAACAGCGGTTAATAATGTAAACAGAAGAGACAGAGGACAGCAGCAGAACGGAAAGCCTGCGGACATGTCACATGGACAGCGGGGATAGCTGATGGATTATAGCCCGATAGTAACAGCAAAGCGATCGCTTAGCGTTTATCGAAGGACGATGACAGCGGCTAGCAGAGTATGATTCAACATGGATCAGGAATAGGGAGAGGCAAGAAAAGGCGGCCTCGTCTCAAGGAAGACCCCCACGTACCTCTCTGGTGGGTACCACGACAACCGCAAACGGACCGTCGTCCCTCTGCGAGACGGAGGAGAGGAAAGCATCAGCGGGTACACTTCTGTAACATTCACAACTGACGTGCGTCATCAACCGGGCTAAAAGCCACCGTGTTCCCATGTGTTTATTAACTACAGTATTGAGGGAAACAGGTCGAAAACACTCAGGGGAAGGATAACAGAAATACGGCACACGCACACGGTATTTTTCATACATATTTTGCTGCGATTTGTTTTCCAGCTTTGCGGCAATCACGCTGACATGAAAGAGTGCCTCGGCACTCGAGGTAAGGCTCAGCGCCTGCCTTTCAGTGGACCAGACAGCTGTCAGTGTTTTTAGCGGTGCTACGCTGGGGACTGGCTGTTTCGGGAGACAGGAGCAGATCTGTCAGGGCTCCTTATTACAGCCCCGCTAATCCAGCCCCACTGGGTATTTACTTTTATTTAGTGATGCTCTGTCACTACTTAGGGAAAAAAAAGACAAAGACACAGGGTAGTGTGAACAACACGGACTTTCTAAAGGCATCGCTCCCGTGCTGTGCTCCGGTCACCATCTGGGCATCTGTGGGTATCTGGTGCCAGTACTGGTGACCAATATAACTAACTCAGTGCTTCTCGCTAGCCACTCACTCATTAAAGTTAGTCAACCATGTCAACAACCATACCAGGGGCATAGAAACCATTCAGTTTGGTTTCATTCACGCCCTCCCCCCCAACAAACACATTTTTACATTTAAATTTAAGTTGTGCCCTCCAATATCAAACCTCTTATTGAAATCTCTTTTGCCACTGAGCCATACTACACCAACACTGAATAAAATGAAATGCAGTATATCAATTTGGGGTGGGGTGGAGTTTTAGATTTTTATACCAAATTTATAATCACTGATTTGAGGCATAGTTGTTCACTTAAAAAGTTGTTGTTCCAGAGAGTACCGTCAAAGGGGACTTCTGTCACAGTCCAACGGTTTCATACGCTGTTCCTTGTGCTCCCTGTGGTGCGAATACTGCTTATTTCTATTTGTGCATCCCGGCAGGTGGACGAGCGCCAGCGTTTGGCGGGTTTAACGCAATTCCCAGGAAGCAAGGGTTTCCCGGAAACTGATAATTAGGCAGCAGAAGACAGCCTGTTTTAAAAGCCCCACTGCTATCACTTTACCCTCGATTTAAATTCCCTCTAATTAGCAACAAAAGTGCTGCATATATAAAATGATTTAAAAAGTCACTGACACACTGAAAAACTACTGTAGTTGCCGTCTTAGGGTGATGATGTCACTCACTATCAGCTGACGTCTCTGCTTACTGTTACAAATCAGCCATATGTTAATTGTCATTGGTCTATGACAAACACATCTATGACCGAAGCTCAAAGGGCACCACAAAGAGCCACTATTGAGGAAATAGCCTCGACTAAGTAGCCTTACAAACACACCTGACAGCCAGACACCAAATATCTAAAAAAAATAAAGTTAATAATAATAATAATAAGTTAAAAAAAAAGGATTGGATCACTAAACCAGTGTTTCCCAAACCAGTCTTTGGGGCACACTGGACGGATACACATCTTTGTTTTATCCTAGTTCCCAGCACACCTGTAAGGTATTTAGAGCTCCTGATTGCTTTGGTCAGGTGTTCCAGGAATTGAGATAAAACAAAAATGTGGATCTGTCCAGTGTGCCCCAAAGACTGGTTGGGAAAACACTGCACTAAACCATTATCCCATACATAAATGTTACTTATAAGACTTACAGCTTTACTGTGAACCAGCTTCACATTTTGAGTGTAAATATCACAACTTGTCACAATAACGAAAAGCAGAATACATCTATTGACTTTCTTTTATAATCCAGTTCAAACTGGAAGCCAAATGTCTGTTTATGGTATTAGGTAGAATTATTTTCTGAGTTTAATCCCCATCTACCTGGAGTGGCTGGCTTACCTTGATTTTAGGTTGGACTGCCTGCAGTGACTGGACTAGCGGAATCCCGTACGCCAAGGTCTTACCTGCGTTGGGAATGCAGAGGGAGAGCACAGTTAACTCCAACTGTGGTTCCTCTCTAAATTACATGCAGATTAGATGGCAAATGCAAAAGTGAGGCAACCAAAGAAAAAGGCAGAGCAAGAACCCTCACCTGACCCTGTCTGGGAGCGTATCACTGCATCCCGCCCTGCCAACAGCACGGGGATCGTCTGCTTCTGAACACTGTCAACCATCATGGATTATGCTCAACACAAAACCTGCCTTGCGCTATGATGTCATTCAGTGCCAGTACCAGTTCTCGCCAGTGGAAAACCAACAACTTGAAGTATCAAAAGCACAGTGCCTGGTGCAGTGGAAATGCACCTTTACTGTCTAATGTTTATAGGGCAAGTAGGTCCAAGAACAGCAGAAAAATACCTTGTCATGCTTGTCACCTTCAAGACATTATTCAGAGTTGATACCTGAGAAAGAGAAAAGGCAGCCAGCATAAAGTCAAACCGAGACAGGACATCAGCGATGAATGCTTTCAGACTGACGACTGAGGCGTGTCCTGTAACCCTCACCAAGTATGGATGGAGATCGAGATCAGCAAAGGAGTAACCAGTGAAGACTTTCTCCTTTAGCAGTGTCACTGCAGGCCTGGGAGAAAGGAGCAGCCCGGAAACAAACACACACACATCATCAGCGATCCTTCCAAACATCTCCAACACCTTTTTAGACAGAAATGTTCATGAAGTCTGCAAAAGGTCTGCAGACTGCCAAAATGACTGCCTGATACTAAGACTGATAGCCAGCAGCCCACCTCTCCATCTCTGGGATCTCTGGGTTGTTTCTGAACAAGGATGAGGTCTTGATGAACTTTCCGTCTTCATTCTTTTGGTCTTCTGGGTGATTCTTCTGACTGACCTTAGGGGGTTTGGGTAATTTCAAGCTAAATTTTTCAACCCTCCCTTGGTTCCGTGGCAGACTCCTGATGTTCCTTTTTTGTGGGGGGGTCTGACCCTGGTGTGGTGACTGCTGGACAGTGTGGGCAGGTTTCTTTTCGGAAGTGACGCGTGTCTTTTTGAAGGGGGGGCTTTTTTGTCCCCCCTGTAGAGCTTTCCGCTTCTCTGCTTTTCTCATTTTCTGTCATGGAACAAAATTAATTGTCAGAAGAAAGAGTCCAGCAGTGGGATACCCCACCAAATGGGTCACTACATGCAACCTAATCCACTCTGACGTTCATGGAAATTACCCAGATGGCCGCCAGCAGTAACAAAGATTTCTGGATCGGTATGACAAGCTCCCCCCAGAACAAAACGCTCAGGCCTGGTCCATTTTGAACACCCAGCCTACCACAAGCCCTCCGTATGCCACCTCAGTGTTAAACACAAAATACTATATTAGTCTCCCATTACTTTTTCAAACATTACTGTCAAAATATTTTCTGAACAAAAATCACATAAGAATTATGTTATAGTGCAACCTCTGGTTCCTATCTCAGTCGTGCTCAGCAGCACAAACAAATCAGTGTATGTAAACAATCCTTTTAGTTAGCAGAGTATTAAATAAACTAAACTCCTAGTTCCTATTGTGGTGGTGCCTGTGACGAGTGGTTTTTGGGTCAGGAAGTGCATTAAAAAGGATATAATAGCCAGAGGTGTAGTGACAGGGCAGGAAATGGGGCCCCAAGCTGGGAGGAGGCCCCCGAGGGTGACCGATTACATAGTACATTGCAACAACAAATCTGGTTTATTTGTGTATTCCGTTTTTCAAAAAATAAAGCTCTTGTGTTTATTAAATTCTCTTTGTTGGTATTATTGATTTACATTTCACAGTAAAATAACGGTAATAAGTTTTACTATGACAGAGGAGGGGGAGTTGGAGGGCCCCATGCAGTTTTCTGCCTAGTTTTTTGCCCCCAGAGTGCCTAGAATTGCTTCTGAAAACAGCAGAAATGCTGAAAATGGACATCAGGCCACTTCGTACCCATTTGTCCGAGGTCCTGAACGGCGTGTGCCGCTTCTTGTGCGTGTGGACAGCTGGGGTTAAGGTCATATTCAGCATCAACGCGTCTTCAGCCATGGTGAACCTTCACAAGTCCTCTGCAAAATGCCAGTCCACAGCCGCAAACACTGGTACTGTCTGGAGGGATACAGTATTCGTGTCTATAGTTTTAAAATTAGTGTAACGAACTAATAATCTCGGTACTAGACATTTAGGTAAACTAGAAAAACATCAGATTTAAAGAGCTTAAGTTGTTGCGGCGTTTGCATCTCAGATGTAACCAGCCTGATAATGTTAGCGATTGGATCGGATAAGAGGAATCGAAGGAGTTTCAAGTAGTTTTATCTGGACAATGCAGCGGGCTGGGAATGCGTTGATGACGGCAGAAACACGCTTTAGCGTTAGCAGCTTCCCACCTACCTCGGTCTGGATGTCACCGCACGCGTGTGCCACCAAGCGACACCGGATTCAGGCGTTAATCCTCCACAAGACTCTGCTCAACAACTAACTACACTCATACGGCTCACGGATTTTTTAATGATACTTTTCTATCTACTTTATATACATTTAGGTTAAGGTTGGCGACCCACTAGTGGCGAACACACGTGACTCTGGTGATAAACAGCAGCCATTCGCCATGTGTATCTAAACATGCGGCGGCGTAAAGCAACAAGCAAGCGGCGGACGGAGATGCACGGCCGCCCCGCGTCCCTGACTCCGCAGCTCGCCGCAAATCGCCCGTCGCCTAACGCCGCTACGTGGATTCCCGCTGGCTGCAGGGCTCCGGGAAAGCCTACGCGGACGGACGGCACACTGATCACGGGGATCCCCGCCGGCGCCCTCTCCCCGGCGTCCGCTGCGTAGACCCGCCCCGAATCGCGTAACTTCCTGCTCACATTTTCCCAGGGAAATGGCGGCCCTAAGCCCTGATCGTGCTCCAGATGGAGAGACCGAACCCGACACCGAATCCGAACCCGACACGGACCCCTGGCTGGGGCTGGGCCCGATCGTGAAGAGGGAGCCCGTGGTGAAGCTCCAGAGTCCGGTGAGCGGCCTGGAGCCGCTCTCGTGGTCCGAAGACCATCGCCTGTCGGCCTCCAGTACTAGCAGCATTTCTCTCATGGAGATCCTGTGCGATGTCCACGGCTGCAACCAGGATCTGGTCATGCAGCGGACCTCCATCCCCTTTCCGGACAGTATTTGCGAACTCAAGGTAAATCCCGGCTCACGAAGCGGCCGTATGTCGTCTAGCTATTCAATTGCTTCATTGTTATTATTTTGTGGCTGATCTTACTGTGATGTGGCGATAATTGAGTATCCTTTACAGGGGTGGTGTAATCTTACACGCCGCTAACTGGCTATAATATAGCCGGGGATTGTGGTGTTTTAATCTCCGTTTTAGGATAAATGCCCAATTTTCTGCGTGAGCCGGCGCGGAAATGTGGCAGTGTTTACAAACCTGCTGCTAGATCCGCCTGTTCCGCTCATCTACATAACCCACGGACTGGAACAAAAATATACTGTTATGTACGGTCTGAAATTCTCTTTTCGATAATTCTTATTTATTGTTGCTTATAAACGTCATTTTGAAAAGTAGGCTGATCAATTTTTATTATGGTATTGGCATCAGTAAATAATGAGTAGCATAGTTGGTTAATTTATTATAATTTTTTAAAATTGTTTTTGTGAATATATTTGCATTTGATCTGCAGGTGGGCCTGGAAGAAGAAGGAGCTGAAGGCATGGAAGGCAAGGAAGCACTAACTCATTCTAAGGGTTCACCAGAGAGCCAGTGTTTATTGGATAGTGTGACAAACCCAGAAGCAGGAAGTGTTCCACCTCAGACTGGCTTCAAGTACACCAGCTGGTCCCCATTGGGCTGTGACACCAACGGGCGCTGTCTCCTCGCCTCCCTGACACTGGACAACCGGCTCACTGTCTACGGCAACCTGAACCGGCTGCAGTGGACGGCTCTGGTGGACCTGACCGAGCTCTATGGTGAGATGCTGGAGGAGAAGGGCTACTCGCTGCCGGGGGCTGAGGCACCCCTGGGCCCGCTGGAGGACTTGCCTGAGCGTCAGCGCCGCCTTCGCATGCAGAGCCCCGTGCGCATGGAGTGGTCCAGCGTGTGCACCACACAGCAAGTGCAGATGAACAACGAGTGCAAGGACGTGGGCACGGTGCTGCTGGCGGTGCTCATGGAGAATGGGGACCTGGCCATCTGGCAGTTCAAGCTTCCTTTTCAAGGCAAAGATTCAGTGCTTTCCTGCAACACTATCCAGTCAGGTGTGTCTGCGCCCAGCGTGCTGGCCTGGTGGGAGTATGAGCATAGTGGACGCAAGATGAGTGGACTGATAGTGGGCAGTTCGGTGGGGCCTGTCAAGATCCTTCCGGTCAACCTCAAGGCTGTCAAAGGCTATTTTACCCTACGGCAGCCTGTGGTACTGTGGCAGGAGACCGACCAGATTCCGGTGCACAACATCAAGTGCATCTCACTCTTTCACCCCTACCAGAAATGTAACTGCAGCCTGGTGGTGGCGGCACGAGGCTCCCACCTCTTCTGGTGTCTCCTGCTGATCTCCAAGGCCGGCCTGAACGTGCACAACTCTCATGTAACAGGCCTGCACACCACCCCCATCATGTCGATGACTGCCAGTCGCTACGGGGGCTCGATTTTCACGTGTTCGGCTGATGGCGTAGTAAAGAAGCTCACGCCTATATTCACTGACATGGCGGTCATGTTCAAGCAGGAGCAAATCAACATGCCAGAGGGCGTGATTGGCAGCAGGATACACGGCATAGCCGTCAGTCCAAATGGCGCCTACTTGGCCATGGTCACCACAGAAGGCGTGACCAATGGCCAGCACCCAGTCAGCCGGATGTACCAGGTCCAGTTTGTCACACTGAAGACCCCAGATGATGCTGCAGCAGAGCTTCTGGAGTCCATGGTGCAGAACCTTTTCAAACAGACGGATCTGCTGGATCTAGTGCGCTGGAAGGTTCTGCGGGACAGGCGCATACCGCCCATGCTGCAGGAGGAGCTGGACGACAAAGTGCACGCCACAGGCTCCACCTACCTGTGGCGCTTCAAGCTCTTCTTGTTCCGCGTGCTCTACCAATCCCTGCAGAAGATCTCTGTGGAATCGCACTGGCTTCCCTCGCATGAGGACACCAAAGTGTTCATTGTGGACGAAGAGGGCGAGGACAATGGCGAGGATTCCCCCGCTGGGGCCTCTGCCTCAGGGGGGGTGGGAATAAAGGGTCCCGTCGGAGGGGCCTCAGATGAACAGATGAGTGAGGTCATTGCCTGGATTGAGGCGGTGGAATCTCACTTGACACGTGAGCATATGAAGAGGGTTCTGGGTGAGGTGTATCTCCACACCTGGATCACGGAGAACACCAGCATCCCCACCCGCGGTGTGTGTGACTTCCTCATGAGTGACCCTACCTATGAGGACAGGGCTGCCAGGGTAAGCGAAGTCTTTTGGGAAAGGACTGTAAGAACAAAAACACTTCGATTCCATTTCAAGTGTGCAGTGTGCTTTTAAATAGGATGCAGCTGTGTGTTAAAGCATCATATTTAGAGATGCACCGATTGCAGTTTTCTTGGCTGATTCCGAGTTCCGTCTTTTGTGTGACCTACCAATTTTCTTTCTAAGAACTATTATTGACAACAGATACAAGCAAAAATCAACTTTTCTTCAATGCAAAATTTTATTTTCATAATAAAAGAAATTGTTAAATGTTACAATATCCCCCAAACTGCACTAAGTTGCGTGATCTTCTCTCACTTAAGTCTTAAAATTAAGTGCTTTGTGACTGGAAGGAGGTACAAATAATAATTAACTGAAAATGAGCTGCTGTACACCCAACTTTATCTGACATATTTTACTTTACCAAACAAGAGCAGGTGCATCACATTTAAATAAGTGCCAGTTACTTATATTATTTTCCAGGATGTTTACATTTACCAAAGTTGTTTCAGGTTTTGTTACATACACAATCATACACAACATCTACCTTTTTCTCTTTTTACTCATCTTAAAATAAAAAGGTCCATAGCATATAAACCTCCAAATAAAACTGAAGTGTACTGTTCTCTTCCAAATAATAGGTGCAGGGTAATATTATTAGTACCAACATTGCATGTTATGCACATACAATTTTTACATTGCTAGTCAGCTAGATTAAGATCAGACTTTTTCATACCTTCATACTGTATGGACATTCTAGCGTGGGGCTTATAGTTTCGCTAAAACATTTTTAGTCTGTTCTGTGTCAGGAAAAAAACCTTAGCTAGCTTTGCAATTTTAATGATTATTCCTTTTCAAGATTATCTAGTATATGCTTAATAATCAGTTTAAAGTTTACCTCCGATGTTTCACCACACTTTCGTAGTACTTCCCTTGCGGTTTACTTTGGCTTTACATGTATTGCAAATTCCAGTCTTTGTGTCGTTTTCACTCACAGTGACGAACTTCCGTGCTAATGACATGTTAGCGCGTGGCTGTGAGCGTGCACGCCGCTCTGAGGCTATTGCCCGCGCTGCTGCGCGTATGACGTGAGTAACATGTGTAAAATGGACCAGTTCAGTTTCGGAAATGCATGACACAGGCTGGTCGGTCGGTGCATCTCTAATAATACCGAAATGCGACGGTGGATATGGAAAGCTTTGACAAGCAGCAAACATCCCATCATGCCGAGGTTCATATTTATAAATCTTGGAAAGCCATAGAAAAATGATCTCAGAAGCAGAAAGAGGTGCTGATATTTTGTGAGGACGAGTGACTAGGGCCACTAATTTTGGCTTCCAAATGATTATCAAAACAAAATAATCTAGATAAAATGATTATTGTGGCGCATGTCATTTCGCAGTGATTCTCCTGTTTTGTTTTGTTACAAATCCAGCGCAGACCTTTTGAGCGCCCTTTTTTTTGTTTATGTTGAATAATATTTAGTTATAGACTGTTAAAAGGCAAGTTTTTTTTTCTCCTTTCCAAAAGTTCGGTCAGTGCATGATATTTCCTATGTCATTCCAAAGTAAATCGTATTAAATAATCATTATCTCAATATTGATCAAAAATAATCATGATTATGATTTTAGCCATAATGGAGCAACCCTCACAGTGTGTAAAGTTATGATAGCATAGAAGTCTGATGGGGAAGACACCATCAACATCTGTGGGTGAATGCAAATACTCACTGTGATGCTGCTTCAAAATGCAAGGCAGAACAGACTCAGCAACTCATTCAGCTGAGTGCAACTGTCAGTTTAATTTAATGAATTGATTATTTTGTGAAAAAATGTGGTAGCGCAGAAAGGTCTTGCTATACACAAAACTGACTTATCATTCGCCCTGTTCTCAACAAGCAGATGAGTCTGTTTGCAGTGCGTACCAGAAAAGGCCTACAGGCTTGAGTCTTTCCCTAGGGTTCCCTTCAGTGGTGTAGGGTACATTTTGCTAGTGTAGATGAGCTTTGCGTAAGCTCTTAGTGGGCAAGTTAAACACCAGTAAACACCAAGCCATCCTGGGTGATCTGTGTTGGAGCATTTCTGTCTTTATCGGCGAGGAATCTTCCAAAATGGCAATACCCTCACTCTCAAGGAGTTTATGCCATCGTGAAGGGCTAAGTTTGGGGTGGGCAGCTGGGTGTCTGAGGATAATGGTTGACAGAAGAGGGGACATCAGAAATAAATGAAGTGGGGCTATTGTACCCAAATTAAATGTGGTGCCAAATGAGGCAGCTAAGGTTACAGACAAGTTCCTGGGAATTAGGAACTATTCCTTTGGGCCAATTTTAGTATTTTAGACCAAGAGTTTATATTGACTGAATTTTTTTTCCAATTTGGATTGACTTGTTTTGATTCAGTAATCATCGCATCATAGCCAAAGACATGAAGGCTCTTCTGAAATTGATATTGACCTCCTTTGGGTTTCCTCTTCTCAGGTCCTCATTGGGCATATCTTTAAGAAGATGAACAAGCAGACCTTCCCAGAGTACTGCAGCCTCTGCAAGGAAGTGCTGCCCTTCACTGACCGCAGGCAGGCCGTGTGCAGCAACGGACATATATGGCTCAGGTAACTGCCCTGCGTTCTTTACCTGCTTTAACTAACAGTCTCTCTTCTCAGTGCACAAGGAGCTTCAGTCTTTGGATGTACTGTATCATTTAGTGGGGCAAAACTGTAATATGAATATACTCACCTTTCTTTCACTGAGCCTAAAACTTTCATGAAGGTTTTACATAGCCATGTGCATTTTCTTGAGCTATTCCTAATACAAGAATACTTGATTGAAGTAATAATTTCAATAACTTGACTCATTGGTTGGCATCTGTACTGTGGGCTTTAGCATGGGCCCACTGCAGACGTGGTACTGAAGTACCCTTTGTGAGAATATCCCGGGTAAAACAGGCCCAGCAGTTCAAATGATCCAATGTTCTGCTCTAATTGAGCAGCAGAATAGCAAGCAGAATCATGTTAAATAACCCACAGCTGTGAAAGTAAAGCCTCTTTTGAAGAGTAGCAGTGATATTATTAGATAGCTACCAGACCAGTCGTCTATACCAGTATTACACTTGGCTTGAATTCCTGCAGCCAGCAGTAATCAGTTGTATTATAAATGTAACTATGCTAGCTATTGTGGAAAGTGTGTGCTTAAAGTTGGTAATTTTTGAAGTAGACACAAGCTCTGTTGTAGTTGCTTGGTAATTATTTTGTCCAACACTGGGTTACTGACTGATCGTGGCACCAAGCACTAAGCATGTTTCTAAGCTGCCTAGCAGCTCGCTAATGTGACGGCCCGCACTTATAAGGAAGCCCTACAAGGATTCTTTATGCTAAAATGCCTAGAGCGCGGACGTCATGCTTTTTGTGTTTTCCAATACAAAGCAGTTCAGACTAAGCAGAAAAGCTCATATAAGTAAAATGATACGTTTATGAATTGCTGCTGTGATTTTGTCAAGCCCTTTGTTTCTTAATGATCACTGTTCTTGACTGTTGATATCATATACTGAGGCGTGTAGCTCTTCTCATTGGTGGTACTTTAAGCCCTTTCAGACTGACTCGTCTGCATGCCACTCAGTTACTTCTTGGCTCACTAATGAGTCCAACAGGTCCATCTGTGTATCTTAGTACATCTTGGCGGCTGGCATCAGAGTAATATCTATAGTCTGAAGCTATAGTTCTGTGTCCTGCTTGTTGTTGGTTATTTTTTTAAATTTGTTTTTCTGCATTTAAAAAAAGCACTCGTGCTGTGTGCGTTTATTATGGAAAGCTTGACATTGCTCCCCTGTATTCTCCATTATCTGTGTCATGCTTGTTTGTGGTCTTGCCCACATGAGACCAGAGTATATTTTGCACACGGTTCATTTTCCTGTTCCATCTGTACACTATGTTAATGGCTTCCTTAGAAAAAGTATGGTGTGATTCTTGCTAATTAAAAACCTCTGTGCAAATGTCTGTATTGCAAAATGACCTGCTAGATCATTTGAGGTAGATGATCTGTGGTTCTTGAATCTTTGCATTTGATAATTCATTTGACACCGACAATAGAATAGATCTATTAAAAATTCCATCTTCTAGCCACTTATCCTGGTCAGGCTCATGGTGGCACAGGCCATGCACAGATTTTTTGAGGGGCAGATGCTCGAATGGGCGGGTCCCCCTTGGTAAATTTTGTTGCCTGGGAGGGATCCCCTTGGTAGATTTTGCGTGATCGTTGGGTTACTGAAAAGGGCCACTTAGAACTTCAAAAGGGGGTCATTTCACTCATTCAGATAAAAGGTGCCGGTGTTCAGGCACCACCAGCCCCTGGAGCTGATGCCAGCCCATTACTACATGCAATTTAGAGTGCCACTCTTCCTGACTGCTTGTTTTTTGACTGTGGATGGGAACCCACACAACGCAGGGAGAACTCACACAAACAGAGTGGAGATGAGTCGAACCTGTGACCCTGGGGATTTGAGGAAACGGTGCTAGCCACTTTGCTGCCCTTATTTTACAAACCTCACATTTTAAAAAAATATGTGGTTTAACATTTGTCCTCTAATACGAAGCAAATATTACATGATCCAACGTCAACTTTAAAAATAATGTTACTGGGTTGAGTACAGTTTCAACTGGGAAGTGACCAATTTGGCTGTGGGAAAATGTATTAGACTTGGCAACATGGCGTGTGACCTGTAACTTAAGCATCCGAAACCCAAGATGTCTGAAATGAGTTGGCAGGCCCAGAGCTTTTTTTTCTCTGGATAATTATGGTGGAGGTGGTGCTGGATACGACCTCTGGGGGTCGCGTACGACCCGTCCCTACACGTCCCCCACTTACTGCTCTGATTTCTGCGATTTCCTTGTGGCTTATAGCTCTCATGCTAACCCCCCCCCCCGTTCCTCCAATCTTGTCCTTTCCGCACTGTAACACGCAAAACTGTCATCTTGCATGGACTTTGTTCACACCAGGGGCTGACTGTATTTTAATGGTGACTGGCTTTTTTGTTGTCATTTCACGTGTGGGATTTTTAAAATAGTTCATTTTGTCGTAAGGTATCCTGGCCTATCAAGCGCTGTGCCTCGAACAGCCAAGGCTCGCTGGTGCTGTGAGTGTGAAACGTGTTCGCTCTCTTTCTAGGTGTGTGCTGTCATACCAGGCCTGTCAAACGCTCACGTTCAGACGCTGCCTCCTGCAAGACAGCATTGCCAGATACCCCGTGCCTGAAGGTGCGTGTCCTCCCCCCCCACCCTGATTTTGGCTTTGGTTTCGCTTTATGCCGTTTGAACTCGGAATGGCGGGGAGCTAATCCGCTGTTCTCGAAGGCAGGCTTTCAAAACACAAAGGACAGAGCTTTCCATGTGTCATGAGTACTTACAGTTTTTATTTCTTCTTTTTCTTGGAGCCAACGATAAATGTAAGCACGCCTGTAAGTTAGCACGAGTCGGCTAGCTAAGTGATGGACCGCTCGTGACGCGTGATTGTTCAGACGGGTCCGGCGGCTAAAAACTGACTGTCAACTTCTCCCTCTAAACCCTCCACAGACCCCGACTGGATCAAGAGGATATTGCAGGGACCTTGTACCTTCTGTGACTCCCCACTCTTTTAGCTAGATGGAAGACAACGGCTGCATTGTTTCAGGCTGGCACAAGCCTGCTCAGAGTACATGGACTCTGTTTTATTATGTAAATGCAGCTTTTTATTATGAATTTGATTTGGTATTGTTTATTAATTATTGAGTATAGTTCCCTTCCTCATTTTGAGGAAGTATGTTAAATACTTTCTTTTTTCCCCACAATGTACAGAATTTCAGCCTGGGTAAAGGCTGTGTGGTTCACGTTCACTACGTACCTCTGTCATTGTATCACATCTTGTGTTTAGCACAGGTAGAACCAGGTAGCTGGCCCCAACTTCTTATTTTGCTTTTCACATTACAGATCTCCATATTTATATATATATAAAATAGAGCAATGTAAAGTTTTAGGTCTATTATTTTATTTTGTCATTATGCAGTTTGACAGGATCATCATTATTTCCTAGCGCAGCATTGTTCAAATACATATTTTGTAAATTGGCTTTGGGAAAATTTATGTCCGATGCTCCCTTAGTTATGCAACCCTTCCCTTAAAGAACTGAGACGAGGGCTTCATATAGATGAGGCGAGAGACGGGGAACAGAAAAGATTCAGTCCCTCCCAAGGGTATGCTTTCTAATGAGATTCCACTGTAATGAGGGACAGGTCCTGCTGGCAGATGTGAGACTAATTTTAATTAATGAGGTTAGAGTGCATATTGTTAAATATGATTAACCCTTTTCGGAGAACAGCGGCTGGGTGTGGCGTGTCTGCACCGGCCCCGTATTCCCTGCACCTCTGCTGCCCGACACGGAGGTCGGTGACTCCTGATCAAAGACCCGGCAGGGCCTCCTGAGAACCCCCAAATGATTGTGGCCTCCTCTGCCGCGCGCGCTCATCCGCGACATCCACCCCTCACCTCGTCTTATGGCGGGCTATGGGGGACCGCCCTACTCTGCTTAGCGCTTGATATGTGAGCGTATTTAATTTTTTTTGTTATATTTGAACTGCGAACCGAAAGCATTCTTCCATCTTAAAGAGCTCTTAAGAAAATGCAAAGAAGAAACCGGAGGAATTTGTAGGCTTATAGTGGACGTTTCTGCACTTACTTCTCGTCGGCTGATTTTTCTGTGCACTGTGGTCCAGCCACTGGACCGTGTTGTGTGTTAAAGCCCAACGGTTTATGGGAAAATGGGTCAGGGAACACGTCTGCCGTTAAATCCAAAGTATTTAACTTAATCGAACAAAAATATGCAAAGGATGCAAGATTATGTCCGCTAATTAGATTAAAAACAATTTGTTGCTCCAAAACTGTTTAAATAAATGAAATGGTCGCTTGTTGTCCATTTCCTTGGGTGATGAAAGATTACACAAGCTTCATACTAAATTCATGATGCCCGTAATCTTACTCTTTCTTATATCATAGGAAATCCTATAACCGTTTATTAGATATAGTGGAATTACAGTAGTATATATGTGAAATTAAAGCTGGTTGTCAATGGAGGAGTTTTTCACAGATGTATAGATGGCTCCCAGTGGTCCTGGTTTAATCTCCAAGCCCCGTCTACCCCGTAAATAGTGCTGTATGCCAGGATATGTGTCATGGTTCTTACTTCCGGATTCAGCCCTGTCTTGCTACATGGTCTGAAGAAATGTATTTTAGCCAAGAAACTGTATGTGTTGTTTTTTTTGTTTTGCTTTTTTTGTAAATAAATTTTTAAAGTATTTTGTACAATTATTATGTGGTCACTTGTCTCCATGTAATCATATGTTATGAAGAATACAGTGTCTCAGTACATAGTAGATATTGATGTATGCGGTTCCCTGCAAAAATACTCAGAGATTTCAGCCAGTGTTCTGTGGTTTTTTTAAGCAGGAAAACACTGTGAAGATGCAACTTTGGTGTGCATTAGACCAGGAGGTTTAAGGCATGTTTGTCTGCTGATAGCCACACTGCTTCTTTTTAGCACTCTCTGGACTGTTATAAGATGCAGTGTTATTTAATCTGCAATCTTTACAAACAATATTTATAGCTTGGCTTCTACAATGTATATGAAGTGCACATATATGGAAGTTCATATAGAGGAGACAATGACTGGGGAGCAGAAGCTGATTGGATGGTCCCCGTGCATGACCGGAGATGGCGTGAGCGCAGGCTATGGTGCGGGAGGCTCTGCTTTTCAGGGCTGATGAAGGGCTTTGGATGGACGGGCAGAAGGGAGGTAGCCCAGCTGTGATTATTAGCGTCATTATCTCACGTTTTGAGACTCAACACATGAGTGCGTTTTACATTATAATTATCAAACATTTAATGCCTGACATTAACGGCGAGCTGCGGCTGCTAAATAAATCAGTGAATCTGGGAGCAGGCGGGAAGGGGGATAGATATCCTCCAAATAAAAGCAACCTAAACTTTCATCAAGTTTACACCCCTCCTCCCTTGTGCTTTTAATGAAGATGCTTGTCCCCATGTTAAAGTATGCGGCAGGCAGCCGTGGCCCAGACCTCATGTGTGGTAATTAAGTCGATCTGGGGTTGTCATAGAGATCCATCTGAGGGGAGTTTTAAATGTGTCGGTTAACATGTTTTTCTAACTGCTTTACTTAACTCCCCTGTCCCGATGGGAGGGGAGCAGTGACCCGTGACGGGGGGAGGAGGAGGAGGAGGAGGAGCACTGGCAGAAGATGTCAATAACTACAGCACTGCTTGTTCTCCAGCATGTGATCACTGGAGCAGAACTAATACCTCCCTGCACACGAGGCCCAAACAGACTGTATTTTACTGCTACATTAATTAAACAAACTCAGAATTAACGAGGGTCCTGTCTGCCCCTATGACAGCTGAGGGTCAGGGGGCTTTGGGGTGGCAGTGAGGGGGGGGTTGTGATAGAGGGTGATTTTTAGTGCCTTTTTGCTGCGTCTGTTGGCTCCTGTGGAAAAAATGAATGGCTCCCCACAGAAGCATGAGATTTCTGGCTGCCCTAACAGGAAGTCTGTCCTATATGATTAAATACAGACAATGGGATGTGTGCAAAAAATTATTCAAATATGCCATATATGTCATATTAATGCAATGAAATAAGTAATAGCTTGGGGAGAAACCTATATTGTAAACAAAAATGCAATAATGATACATTTACAGTAAAAGGTAAAAGCCTAGAGAAAGAGAAGCCGCTTTAATAGATGCAGTGCATTCACGGAGGAGCTTCATTTGAGGGCAGGTTGTCATTACACTGCTGCTATATGCGTGCTACCCTCCTGCATGCCTGCTTTAATCGTGCTACTCTCCTGCAGTGCTGCTGCATGCCTGCTAGTCTCCCGTGCTCCCACTGTACACCTGCTAGTCTCCCGTGCTCCCACTGTACAACTGCTAGTCTCCCGTGCTCCCACTGTACACCTGCTACTCTCCTGTGTTCGTGCTGCATGCCTGCGAGTCTCCCGTGCTCCCACTGTACACCTGCTCCTCTCCTGTACTCCTGCTGCATGTGTGCTACTCTCCTGCACTCCTGCTGTATGCTTGATACTCTCCTTTGCTCCTGCTGCATGAGTAAAACACTCCTGTCCTCCTGCTGTACATCTGCTACTCTCCTGCTGTATGCCTGTTACTCCCTTGTGCTCCTGCTGTACACCTGCTGCTCTCCTGTGTTCCTTCTGTACACCTGCTACTGTCCTGCACTCCTACTACATACGTGCTAGTCCCCTACACGCTCACTCTCTGCCTGCTACTCCCCCGCCTTCTCCCCAGAACTGGGCTCCCGTGTGCTTGGGAGCGCACAGTAACGCTTTGGCAGTCGTTCTACTAGCCGACTCTCCAGCATCTCAAAAACGGCGTGGGGGTCCCGGTCGGCATTGATGTGCATGGCGTCAGGGTACATGGCTTTCAGGGCTGGAACTTGGGCTGAATACCAGCTCAGCTGGTTCAGCAAGCGGGCCTCAGAGTCACGTGGGTGCTGACAGAGCCGGGCCTGCACCTCTGGGCCAGGGGCTGGCTTAAACAGTGAGTGGTACCTACAGGGAGCACAGGTTCATAGACAAATATTGTAAAATAAAATAAACTGATGAGCAAGGTGTCCCAGATGTTCAGGTATGCTGAGGAACTGCTGCTTACCTCTCACCAGTGACAGGATCAACTGCCCTCAAGGTGACAACCTCCTTTACAGCATCATCAGGCATCTCCAAGAAGAAAACCCTGCAGAGAAAGAGCACCAAAAGAATCAGTGGGAGCATCTCTGACTATACCACCCTGATACATCCAGGATGCATGAAGCAGCCTGTGTTTCTCAATCTGGTCCTTGGGGACCCATAGACAGTGCATGTTTTTGCTCCCTGCCAGCTCCCTACCGGGAGCAAAAATTTGGACTGTCTGGCAGGGAACTCGGAGGGAGCAAAAACATGGACCGAATGTGGGTCCCCTAGGACCAGAATGGGAAACTGTGATAGGCATACTGATTAACAGGGAAGCGGATGAGGGACAACCAGGAGTGGTAAGGTGGTTAGGTTTGGATGGCATTACCGGCAGTAATCGAAAATACTCCAACTCCTCCCCCCTCCGCTCCACAAATTTTATGGGTAAATACTGGAATACCGTGGTATAATGTCTAGGATCTATGATGGTATTAAAAATTAGACACTGCCCAAGCCTAGTGCCGGCTGGGGTGGTGTTGAGCTGGACTGTGGCAGTAAAACTCCTTGCCAAGTAATTTTAACGATAGATTTCCGGGACATTGCAGATTCGTGGGTATCAGGGAGCTGCTGTCAATTTGTGGGAGAGGTGGAATGTCTGCGATTCTGAAGCTGGGATCTTCTCGCATTTTAGCTCCCCCACATGTTCTCAAGACTAAGACATCAGTCCTCCATGAAGAAAAGAGTCCTGCAACATTCAGCCTCAAGATCACATTTGTGACAATGGAAGAAAGATAAGGCCAGAAGTACACAGGAGTGTCCAGCGATCATTACAGCCTAATGCTCTAGCTGATTCCATCAGCAACTGCTTCATTAAACGGCCCCAAATCATGCTTCTGCCCATCTCTGCTAATTAGATAAAATCAACACGGGTCAGATACGAGATAGATAATTTATATAAGATGAATCAGGCAGGGCCTACAGATTCTGCAGCCTGATGGCTCTATCAGACTGGGATCTTGTTGCCTCCATACTCAAGCTCACAAGCAGGAATTCCATAACTTCCTGCACACATCAGAAGAAACATACCAATCTTCTAGGTTTTGCTTTTCCCTTCAGGTAGAACATGTCCAAACCGGTGTGAATCTGCTTTAATAATGACAGCATTAAACACGGGATGTGTCCCGGCAGTGCGGGAATACCTCCGTTTTTCTGAAAATCTTTCATATGTCACTTCTGATATCTCTTTATTCCTCTCTTCCATGTGGATGAAATACGGTGAAGACAGAGATGATGTGTGTCTCCATTCTGTATTTAAAACTGCATGAGAGGGAGATGCTCTTCATTTCTACCTTAACGTGAATACGTTAAAGACGCTGGCATGTACTTGGCGCATGTACTTAGTGTAAGTAGTGCATCTTCAGCAATGTAAAGTCTTAATGTCTGAAAATCACAAGGTGAGCTGAAGTAACAAAGGTACAAGTTTAAAAAAAGCAGGTGCTGGAGACGGATGAGAAAGCAATAAAGGTCCTAGCTGAAGGACTGCGGATCCTTGTAGGAAAGTGCTCCTCACTGTGATGCTATCCTCTCAGCTCACTGATGCATGGGCTATCTGGACCACACTCAATACACGGCCTCGCGAACACGCTCCAAACTTCACAGGGGTTTGAAAGTCAAAGCTCCCGTGAAAGGTGAGCCGTGCACTATAACTGGCACATTCCCGATGGCTTTCACCTTTATATTACAAAACTGCATCCTGTACCGAGACGTTTGAACTTGGGGGGAAAAAAAATGTTCCCCTCATATTTATTCGATTTGTTAGGATGCCAGAAACACTTTAATGATGGTTGATGGATTTATGAAGACTGTGGTGGGGGACTGTCTGACAGGTAAGTCTGAGAAGATGTAGGACGAATGCACTGTAATATTTATTTACCAGAGTTACACAATCACCAACAGTTACACCCAGAATACTTACAATAATGTAAATTTACCCTGTCACAGAGTGCAAAGTGAACGGAGCTCTTGTGGGTTTATTTGTCTTAAAGGTTTTTATTTGTGTTTTTAGGTAACCTGATAACTGTAGTGTGAGAATATGTAATTATTTCCAGAGAAACGGTTTCCTGAAATTTTAATGAATATTTGTCTTGAAAAAAACTACTGTGCAAAGCTATTAGAATTAATATTTATACCATACGATGAAATATTCATAAACCTAATAGAAAAAAATGATTTGGGATGAGATGGTGTGTGTTGGGCTGCTGTGTGCTGTGTGTTATAGCTGGGGGTTTGGGTGGCATAAAAGGAATTCATTTACAGTGAATACTTTAACCAAGCCGATATGTGCTAACTTGTGATTATCTCTCAGGCTTCTGTACCACTGGCACTATACATCTATACTGTACCATCAGTGTTCTGTACTACTGACAATACTGACACAGATCCCAGTTCCTGTACCACAGACATGGCTGATTGTGATCCTATATCTTACCTGTATCTGGAGTGTGCTGTACAAGTGACAGAACAGACACTAGCAATGACACAGTAGACACAGGAGATGGGGGCATGTGTGTATGATATGGTTAGCGGGGGACACTGACTTGCATGCATTGTGCCAAAGTCACTTTTGACCATCCCTCCTCAGTGAAGATGATGTAACTGCCTGAATTACTGTGAACCCCTTCTCCTGCTTACCACAACAATTCACCCCCCTCTACTCTTTTTCCCTCCTGTTCCATCTACCCAAATTAAGAAATTAATGAGGGATAGATTCTTTACAGATGGCCCCTGCAATGTTTACCACTGATTAAATTATAATTCAGGCCCTGTTGTATTATTTATAAGCCAATTAGAGGAAGTGTTGCTTAATTTGATGGGGAGCGGACACACAAAATACATTTAACTAATAGAGAGCGGGAGAGTACTGAGCAAGCAGAGGGAGGGAGCGTAATATGGCCGAACCTGGCGATTGCCCGTAACTCTCTAGGATTACGTGGCTAATTGCCCTGCTTTATCTGCCTGTCACGGATAGCCATGCATATTTCATTGTTCCCAAAGACTTTGATTGTTTGCACTCGTGTTGTGGCTGTAACGAGCAGAAGAGCGGCCAAACTGGAGTGTAGTTAAAGACTGGCAGCAGGCAGGGTGGGATGATAGGGGTGGGGGGTTGCTTTCAGGGGGGCTTCACATATATGAGTCACCCCTTATTAAAGCAAGGTCAGGCGGACAACAGGCTAAACGCTGCATGATGTCCCATCTTTTCTGCAAGCCAATTAAATGCAATGAAATACATATGGTCATTTAATTCACTCAATTAGGAGATAATGGCAGTATTACGGTTTTAATATTTCTATAATTATAATCGATAATAGTAAAAAGAGGACTTCAATGTTTGTCTTTTTTAAAATCTCATTAAATTCTGGGACCATAGCGACAAACTGGTAAAAGATACTCCAGGACCCGTCTTATTAACATACACAAATGAGGTGCCTCTAACTGAGAAACATGACGTTTGGACTTCAATTTGGCACTTGAAAGTTTATATAGTCTATAAACTTTAATTATGTAGTTCGTTCAGCCTGAAACTCAGGAATTCGGTAGAAAACCACGTGATCCATGCTGATGACCCTCAGCATAACACTTCCCGCTAATACACCTAGGCAAAAGATTACGAGCTTCTCAGAAGACCAGCAGCTCTGTGAAGATGTCCAGCTGCTGTCATGTGTGCTCTCTGATGCCTGAGTATACTCTGGTTTCTCATCTCCACATTGTGTGAGTTGTCCGGCTTCTATCGTTAAATAGAAGCCAAGGTGACTTAGGCCTCTCTGCTTACATTAGCGAGGGCCGTGACTGACAGCTCTCGAGGGCAGAGGCAAGTCCAGCGGAAACTGCAGGACAGTATCTGCAAGTGATTGATCACCTTTTGAAAGCCAATAGGACAGTTATGCAAAGGAGGAAACTGGAGCGATTGCATCCTTAATTATCTGATGAGGGAAGTTTATCTGAAGGCTCTGTTTCCCTTTTTGTTTATTTTTCTTTTACAAGGATCAGGTGGCGGCTTTTACATAACAAAGCACCGAAGAGTGTCTTGTATTTAGTCTACCTGAAACTACCTTCATGGGTTTCGGTCTGTGTTTGGAGCCTGGCTCCTAAAATGACACACTGAGCTTCTCCACAATACCCTGCCAACTCTCCTACAGCAGTCACAGCGCCCCTGCTGGTGATGAGGACACGGAGATGAGCCTCTGTACGGCGTGTGGGAGAGAGCAAGGGAGAGACGTGTGGGGCTACAGGTCCTGCTTCTTCCTGATACAGCTGCTGCTTTTTAAGACAAATGAGCTGCTACAATGTGCTCATCTCAAGCATCTCAAGTCAAAAGTCAGAGAATGATTCACCAGATTCCAGCTTATGCTGTTCTTCTGGAACATCTGCTTCTCGCTGAACTTGTTACACATTAATAATAAACCCTGCTCGAATGGGTTCCCGTGTGCCAGCTAGCAGAAATATGAACATCTCAGCTCAACCACTCAAAGCACAAAGCCTGCTCTTCCACAAGCTCTTTGGTCGTAAGTGCCACGGGCATGTTTAAGGTGAGTACAACCTACAGGCGCTCGCTTTTCAGATTCTGATGCCGGTGGCGAGTGCTTGGTTCAGGATACGTAAGACGCACCGCCGTGCTGGTTAGAGGAGCCCTTCTAGGAAATGAGGAGAGGGATCCTGGTGCCTGGCAGCGTGTGCCAGCTCGCCATGGCGACCTTCTGAGAGGCACCCCATTAAAAGCCAATGCGCTGGCACGCTACACCGTCACTGACTGACTTATTTATCAATTTTATAGCCCAAGTAACTAGATAGCTGTTAATTAATAAAGCTGTCAGGTAAACTGTGCCACTCGCCCATCGGCATCCCATCAGTAATATTATCTCCTCATTCTATCACACCAGGTCCAACCATGGCCCTCCGGCTCAATTAAGATAATGTTATGCAAATGGGGTCTCCTGCCATTAGCTTCAATGCCAGAGGCTCTTTATAGAGTAATTGAGCTTTTGCGGATGGCAATGTAAAAGGCCACTCTTGCTATTAACCAACATTTCTAAATGCTGTTAATATCAGAGGGCGAGGTGCCAGCAGGGGGGGTCCAAATGCTGAAGCCCCCTAGGATGAACATAATGTTGTGTCTATGATACAAATAACTCTGAGATACAGGTAAACATCCAGCCAACCTGTAACCAGGGAATGATTTGACTAGATCCCAAAGAGAACAATGATTAGAGATTAAACTATGGGAAACATCTAATAAAATCTTAACATGGCCAATGAAACTTATTCTGAGAACTTCCCCATAGAATTAATTTTCAAATTCATTTAGAAGGTTCTAGGTGCAGGAAAAAGCAGCGAACGAGCCCTGAGATTTTTCTCTGCCCTCCGTTGCTGGCAGCATGGCGGGGCAGATGCCTCCTTGCTTCTTTCCTCATGCTCTTCATCGATGACAGACTGCTCTGTGCCATTAGGGTGGAGAAGCTGAGCCACTCCCGAAGAGAGACCTGACCTGAAAACCTTCAATATTAATGTGCTCCCTCTCCACACGCTTGCAGCCAGATGGTCCTATTGATTTCCCTCAGTCTTATAATGGGATAGTTATTTGAAAAAAATAAAATCTTGTTACAGAGGCACAGCCCTTACTTATAACTGTATTTTGATAGAAACGACTGCGTGTGTATTTGTTTCAGTTATTATGTGGAAAGGTATAGAACTTCACACATTAATCCTTTTATTTGCAGGGAAGCTGCTTCCACAGTTAGCTAACTCTAAATAAAAAAGGTGCTGTACATACATCACTTTTTCTGATTTCCTGTCTTGTTTTATCCATAATCACCAGTTTCTCTGTGTCTAGACACACATCTTGGACACCTTTACTGAACAGCCAGCTTGTGTTTACATATTGTGTGGTGTGATATTCATATAATATAATCCCCAGTTAAGCCATGCATTAATCTGCTCCTTTATCTGACTCAAACGACGTATTCATGCTAGAGGCAGACCATTTATTTAACTGAGAAATGAAGTTTCTGAGCAAATAATAAAGACGAGATACCCGATTCCAGAGTAGGGTCAAATATTGATGAGTTCTGCAATATTACAAAATTCTTCATCAGATCAGTTGCCTTTACCTTGGCAGCTGGCATCTTGGCATTCAGTGTTCAGTACATCAATAACTGTTAAGCTTTTATAAGAGTAACACTTGCCCATGTAATTCCAATGAAGTTATGAAAGACAGGATATGGAATGAGCGACGGCCAGAGGGTTCATTCTTTCCCACCTGCTTCCAGATTCTCAGAAGCACGACATACATAGACAGTGGAACAACATATTGTCTTCCATCCCTTCATCCCAAAATATCCCAAATACTCCATTAACTTCAGCTTTTGCTTTCTGAGGAACCAATGTTACACAGACTCCAAAAGCCCACCACCACACTTCCGTCTAACACGATAAATCCTTAATAGGCCTTGTATGAACTTGAATTATAGCACAAATTAGTTTATCCTTGTGTATGTTAAACTGTAGCATAGTTTTCTCATAGTCCAAAATGTCATGTTAAGAATAAACATTAAAAAAAACATTATGAGAAGCAGAACATGTTTTGAAGACTGGCTCTGGGTCTGGGAGTGTTAGAGGCTGTCCTGGCTAATTGGTACGGTAACACTTTACTTGAGGGGACACAAATAATGCAGTAGTACAGTCTTACTTAATGTATCTATTAACCAGAAACTTAGTGTTAGTTACATACTGATCACATGTTCTTTCATTATTAATCAGTCATAGCAGTTCATGCATTTCATGCAATTACTCTATTTGTTCATGATCTGTACTTCAGTTGTAACTGAGTTAGTAAATTACTTGTGCCACCTCAAGTTAAGTATTACCAGCTGGTATATCAAAATACTGTTCATAACAAGGGGTAATAGGTCTGCATGGGGTGAGATCCAAATGCTGAACCCCTCATGAATAACATCATTTTGTGGCCCAGGTAAAATTATATAACGAAATAACTGTTATAATTGATCATCTATTAGGTGCATGTTACAAAAAGCTTGCAGTTCAAATGTAATTTGCGAGGAATCAATTTTAAAGAAAAAACATAAAGAATACGATGTGCTCCAGAAGGTCATTTCCAGTGACTGTGGCAAAGTAAGAGGCTTGCCATGGGAAGATGTTGATGTGCATGAAGATAATATGCCTGAAGATACAAGTTTAAAAACTTCATTTTTCAACAAGCGACACACTAGAATCTAAAGTAGGTTTGGGATTAGCCCGCATACGCTTTGTTATGAGTTAGTATGCTTCCTAGAGATTGGCGTTAAGCCCACCATCCTCAAGTTGATGAGACAACTCTCTGTAATTGCAACTGACATTTTTTTTTGCAAATGATTGTTTTCTATTAACTCTCCAATATTTTCAGTTCCTTTTTATCCATTTTCCTTGATATCCTCTTTGAACGATAGAGGCTTCTGGGTGACGGACAAGGAGAGCTAAATGCTTTGTCACTGTTGAGGGTGGAGGCAACACTGAACAGGGTAACCTGGGGACACGCACTGCCCCATGAACATGTGTAAACCAACCAGTCTCATGTGCTAAGATGTACATCTTAGGTTTGTTTGAAAATGATTTAAGTTGAGAGTTAAAAAACAGCACCCATACTCCAGCAAAGTGCTTGTTTGGGAATTTCGGGGTGGGGCAATGACAGGTGAGGAACCCATCACATCAGCTGCATCCAACCATCAACCAAAAATATAAAATGAATGTCTGCCTATGCATTGTCGTCTGACCCTAGCTGTTACCCTTCCCAATGCTTATAGTTCCTAATGTCTTTGTACTGCGCTGAAGCCAAAAATCTTGTTTTCATTCCTCTCTCCCACTTTAATTAAACTTGAACCCCAAAAGATTCCCTATTCTGTCCTCCAATTCATGTGTCGAGGTTCTACTCACTATCCAGACATGAGCAGTGGCCACTGTTACATAGGATAATTATAACTTGTAAAAATATCCCATTAGCTTGTACTAGACAGGCAGCTGGAAGATTGATGGATGGATTAGTACTGGTATCTCTATCACATAAAATGAGTAAGTATATATTTCTTCCAATCATACTATATACACTATATTGTCAAACGCAATGGGACGCCTGCCTTTACCTAACTCTAATGACATCCCATTCTTAACACATAGGCTTTAATATGGAGTTGGCCCATCCTTTGTAGCTAAGACAGCTTCAGATCTTCTGGGAAGGCTTTCCACAAGGTTTAGGAGTGTGTTTATGGGGATTTTTGACCATTCTTCCAGGAGAGCATTTGTGAGGTCAGGCACTGATGTTGGACGAGAAGGCCTGGCTCGCAGTATCCGCTCTAATTCATCCCAAAGGTGTTCTATCGGGTTGAGGTCAGGGCTCTGTGCAGGTCTGTGTCAAGTTCCTCCACACCAAACTCGCTCATCCATTTCTTTATAGACCTTGCTTTGTGAACTGGTGCGCAGTCATGTTGGAATAGGAAGGGGCTAACCCCAAACTGTTCCCACAAAGTTGGGAGCATGAAATTGCCCAAAATGGCTTTGTATGCTGAGGCATTAAGAGTTCCTTTCACTGGAACTAAGGGGCCAAGCCCAACCCCTGAAAAACAACCACACACCATAATCCCCCCTCCACCAAACTTTACACTTGGCACAATGCAGTCAGGCAAGTACTGTTCTCCTGGCAACCACCAAACTCAGACTCGTCCATTGGATTGCCAGACAAAGAAGCGCGATCCGTCACTCCAGAGAACACGTCTCCACTGTTCTAGAGTCCAGGCAATTTATTCTAACTATTTGTATTTAAAATTGGTAGTTTTTGGCTGAAACAAAACACTGACCTCCAGTTACAGATTTGGTTTTATGCATGTCTGCTGACTAATTAGTTCATTCAGTAATTCATCCTTTTCACCCCCTAGAGCTATATAATGGACATGTTAAGCACACAAGCAATGAAGCACACCTGCCTTATATCTGTTAGAATAATGGTAAAATAAATACTCCCATTTACCCAATACATACACATGCAATACTAAGTAAATCTAGATATGTGTTATGTGGTTTAAGAAAGTAAAATGAAACCAGAGTGAGTGAAGGCCTTTGGCTCGGCGCCCATCAAGGGGGCAGGCATTATTACCTACACAGGAAGCCCATTCCACTGATGACCTCACACGTGTTTCCAACCAGCACCCAGTTTTGCCCACAACCAATGGGCTGCACAATCTGAGAGTGCCATCAGATCCCGGGGGGCAGGTACGCTTTGGGGTAATCTGAGTCAGAGATCTGAGTCTACCTGTACTCATGTACTTGGGATAATTGCAGTCGTGCAGAACTCAGGTATGATGTGACAGATCAAGAGAGTTAAGCCTCAAGAATCCGCTCCTTGTTGCTTCTTCCCTCTCATCTCTCGTTCCCTGTTCTTCTAGTGCCAGGCTATATGAATATTCTTCAGCACGCTTAACAAACGTGCAGTAAAAGGCACTGGGAGGGGTCTCTGGTGTTACTTTATCCGGAGTAATGAGACCTAATCCCCTCCTGACATCGCCATGTTTAAACAGCTCCTAGCTGAGCTGCCCAGTAATAGAGTAATTAACCCCTGCACACTCTCCCACCTTATTCCCCCCGCATCTCCTCTGCAATAAAATCCCTCCATTTCTTACTATTCTTCCAAAACCAGAATGAGACAGAGAGAGAAATTAAAACAGGAAACATTTTGGTGTGTAAATTTGCAGTGTCTCACTTTTTAAAACACTAGACACTAGATCTGTATAATAAATAAGCAAACCACCAACTTTAACACAGCTAAGCACAAAATGTTATTTGGTGAACACTTTGCACAGGCTTCTAAGAAAAAAAATATGTGAAGAGATGTTGGGGAGCCAGCTGGTTCCACTGCAACTGAACAATGCACCTATTCAGCATGTTTGGGCACACAGAACCCCAGAGAAGAGCCTCCGTTCCCTCATCAAGCATTCCTTGCATCCTACAATGGGTATGTTATTCCTGCACTGTTTGTTTTTCTTCCTCATACTTTCTGTGCATGTACAAGTGATTTGTTTGCACTCGGTCGCCCACAATGATCCCTGTGGGACAATAATTCCACATCCACCCAGAATCCACTTAGAGCTATGATGGTCCTGACTGCCTGGTTTATGACTGAGAATATCTTCACACTGGCAGCAGCTATGAGAGGTTCTGCGTGTAATATGCTTGTCCTCTGGATTCCACGTTTCCTTGCCCTTCAGTTCCACTCAAGATACTGTGTTTATTCCAAGACGTCAAAAAAGTCCCTCTTCAAGTTTCTGTACCCCGGCCAATATTTAGAGAGTTTGGTGTAATAATAAACATTAAATACCACCAAAAGTTCAAATGATGTGTAAGTGAGTTTGTCTAAAAGTACCTACTGAACACCTACCAGGTTTCAAATAATACATTTTCAGATGTGGTACAAATGTGATTCCATGCCTTCATGGTTAAACAGCAGGATTGAGCCCTGTAGTTGAAAATAAGGAAAGCCCCAAAAGTTGTATATTGAAGGTACCTGTTAGGGATGAAGTTGGACTCTTTGAGCATCTCTGCTTGTTCAATGTTTCGAGGAAATCCACGCAGCACCCACCCACGGGTGACACAGTCCAGCCTGCTGAGCCTCTGAGTCAGGATTTGGAGAACCATGTTGTTGGGCACTGAAAAACATACAACAGGACAGTGAGGGAATCGTGTCCATCTTGAATAGCAAAGGCTCATGGATTCACTCTTTCTACTCTTATTTTTCTGAGACGTGTTAGTTGTTGCTCACCAGTATATACCTGACAAAACCAATAAACCCACATTTATATTTTTGTGCTTGTGCATGAATGTCTTGCATATAACAATAAACAAATTAAAGTTTGATCACAAGTGCGAGCACCTGCCAATGGATCTTCCAGGAGAAACCTATCGAGCATTTCAGACTCTGATAGACATCAAAGGTAGTGCAGAAACTTTTAATTAGTGCACCAGCAGAACTGCATAAACCCTGTTAGCTTAGTTGTAAAGCCCCCCCCCCAGCCCCACTAACGCTTTGGTGCAGACCCAGATAAATAAACAACACAGCTACTGGCATCACTAGTTCCATCTGGTGGTGGGGAGCAATAGCAGAGACAGGGCAGGGACCATGCTGATTGGCTGGTGAAAAATAACCACCTGGAGATTTCAAAGTGGGTGATCAGTTATGCTACAGACCAGCACACTGGCAAACATGCAGTGCAAGAACAATTATGGATGTATAAACATGCATCCCACACGGTCTAATATGCATTCTTCAATCCAAGGCATAGGAACAAGAACTTAAATAAATAAAATTGTATATTTTTCTTTCTCATGAATCCACTGCCATAAACCAAGTCTCAGACACAGGATCAAAAGATCAGGTTTGCTGTGAATTATACTTTCCCCCATCAAAGATCTTATAAAATAATAATATTGCATTTTAAAGTTACATGTAGGTAAACAAAAATGTATTTGACTATTTTTCCCACAGTCAAGAAACATTTTCACAGTAGATATAAAAAAAATGAAACTAATTAAAACACAGACACATATGTTCGGGAAGATTTTTTCTGAAACATCCACCTCCTATTTACAGAAAGACTGGACTTATATGAATAGATAATACCTGTTCTTCATAAAGGAAACATCATACCATAAGTGACAACATGTTAATGGATGGTAAGAAATGAAACTGATTTTCATTAATGTCCTTGAACTTGTGTTATATACACCATCCTAAATCAGATCAAGAGGGATGTACTGCATATAAATATTAATAGCATAAATAAATACACATGACAACATGGTAAATTTCCATGTGCATTCAGTTTTACTGAAATAAAGTTACCAAACGCCATTCTCACAGGCTTCACAAGGAAATTGTTGATGCTTTTAAAATCATCACAGGGTTAAGGGTTAATAAACGGAAAATGGAAGGAGAAGTACACTGAAAAATTGCAAGGGGAAAAAATTAGGAGTGGGGGTGAATGAGAAAATAATTCATTTTTCTATAAGAAAAGTGAGCAGCACCCAAGGGGTGCCTGAAGCTTGTGAAAAATTAACGTAGACGGATTCAAACTGTCCAATTTCCACATCAAACAAACCCCGGCTCCCTGCTCCTGCTGAAGCGGCTTCAAACGCCAGAAGCCCTGGAAAGAGGCTCTTACTCTTCCCCCTCACCCCCGCTATTCATAACACTATTTTTCTATTTCCTTCATAATCCTGGTCTCCAAATCCCCAAAGCACTGTACTGGTTACAGTAGCCACTGTCTCTCCTCTGCCTAATTATACCCTTGTGAGTCTATTAATCAACTTGTAAATTATTTAAGGGAGAGCTTCTCTGCCTGCCACTCGCACTGACACTGTGGGGGGGGGGGGGGGGTATTGTGAAAGGGGGAGAGAGAGAGAGAGGGAGAGGGAGAGAGGGAGAGAGAGAGGGAGGGGGGGGAGGGAGGGCGGGAGGGGTCG
>JAAGVU020000040.1:16618133-16630414 GCA_011763525.2 Mormyrus iriodes | reverse complement strand
GTGATTGGTTGATTAGATAATTGCATTAATGAGAAATTGAACAGGTGTTCCTAATAATACTTTAGGTGAGTGTATGTGTGTGTGTTCTTAGTTTGAAATCAGTTGGCCATTTCATATTGATTATTATATAACTACCTTTTTATTGACTGATATAAGCCTGCAAACAAGTAATAATAATAATAATAATAATATTAATATTAATAATAATAATAATAATACTCAATAATAATCTCTTTTTGTCTTCCTCAACTTGCTCTCTGTAGGTGAGAGCAAGCTGGCTGTGACGTGTCATGTATTTAACATGTGCTACTTTTCACCCTGAATTTTGAACAACCATTTATACCATTAGGGTCACGGCACTCCACAGCCTATTTGAGGAAACAAAGGGCGTGAGCAGGTGGCGGGGGGCGTGGCCTTCAGCCGTCTCCGGAGGGAGCACCAGGTGAATGGGGTTATTCATATAGATTAATTCCACCTGTCCCATGCTCTCGGTGATATGTATAAATTGGTGTGTTCCGCTCTGTCCCAGCTCTGACCGCTCCAGTAACCCGGATACCACTATCACACCAGTCCTAGCACCCGTAATCTCCTCCCATGCAACGATTTCTTCCAACATGTCGGTCCCGCATCTGTTTATCGATGTCTTTGCCTGTGCACGCTGCTCCTTGTTTTGGTCCAATCGAACCATAAAAAGGGCCACATGGTCCTGTATGGCCAAGATGAGGCACCAGTCTGGGCCAGGGCACTCACATTAACATTCACACATGCTTGAGGTAGTATTGAATCACCTATTCACCTGAACTGTGGGAGCCGCGGGATTGAACCGGTATGAACACGGGGAGGACATGCGAATCCCACAGGCGCAGGTGGGGACAGCCGCATCCTAGCAAAGCCAGAGGCGTCCGGCAACAACCAAACCAGCCGGATGCTATTTTACACATGCTCTTTCATAGAATATTAATAGTATATAAAACTGGAGGAATGAAATGAGAGCCTCAGTGAAGACAGCACTGCACATCTGGCTCCTGCTTAAGCTGCAGTTCCCTGGTTTTGAAGCTTTCCACTAGAAAGGCCACTTTTACCCAAAAGACCACGCTTGGCTTTGCTGGCTGACCCTTTTGGCTGTGGCTTCAAAGCCATCTCACTCACAGAAAGAGAGGCACTGAGCATTCTGGAATTTACAATGGATAATATTGGGATTACAGTGATAATAAAAAGCGAAAACAGAATATGAAATGATATGTGAATGACTGATGGGTATTGCAGCACAGAAGTCCGACACATTTTTATATCCAAAGAACACACTCTGAACAGGGGTGCACACCTACATGCATTCCCATATGCATTTAATATTGATATTAGTCTGCACTGTCCTTCCTACAAGCCATTACTTTGTAGCTAAACACACACAAAAAGCTGAATTCCAAATAGTTAATAGTTAATAATGTACTACAAAAAAGTTGGGACACTGTGTAATATGTAAATAAAAACAGAATGCAATGATTTACAAATCATATAAACCCATTTTTAATTGAAAATAGAACAAAGACAACATATCAAATGTTGAAACTGAGAAATTCTTTTTTATGACAGATATATGCTCAATTAGAATTTGATGCCAGCAACACATTTTAAAAAAGTTGGGACGGGGCATGTTGCATTACCTCTTCCTTTAACAACACTGTAAATGTCAGGGAACTGAGGAGACCAGTTGCTGAAGTTTATAAAGTGAAATGTTGTCCCATTCTTGCCTGATACAGGATTTCAGCTGCTCAACAGTTCGGGGTCTCCTTTGCTGTATTTTTCATTTCATGCTGCGCCAAATGTTTTCAATGGGTGACAGGTCTGGACTGCAGGCAGGCCTGTCTAGCACCCAGACTTTTCTACTCCGGAGCCATGCTGTTGTAATACATGCAGAACGCAGTTTGGCATCGTGTTGCTAAAATACACAAGACCTGTTCTGAAAAGGACGTCTAGATGGCAGCGTAGGTTGCTCCAAAACCTGTATACATCGTTCAGCATTAATAGCGCCTTCCCAGTTGTGCAAGCTACCCAAGCCATGGGCATTAATGTACCCCCATACCATCACAGATACTGGCTTTTGAACTGTCTGCTGATAACAAGCTGGATGGTCCCTTTCCTCTTTAACGCGGAGGACGCAGCGCCCATAATTTCCAAAATGAATTTGAAATTTTGATTTGTCAGACCACAGGACAGTTTTCCATTTTCTCTCAGTCCATCTTAAATGAACTTGGGCCCAGAGAAGTCGGTAGCTTTTCTGGATCATGTTTAGATTTGGTTTCTTCTTTGCCTGGTAGAGTTTAATCCTGTATTCATGGATGCAGAGATGAATAGTGTTCACAGACAATGGTTTTTGGAAGAGTTCCTAAGCCCATGCAGTGATTTCCACTGTAGAATCGTGTCTGTTTTTAATGTGGTGCCACCTGAGGACCCGAAGATCACTATCCAGTATTGGTTTTTGGCCACAGAGATTTCTTTGGAATCTCAGATTCTTTTAATGATATTATGTACCATAGATGATGAAATTCCCAAATTCTTTGCAATATTACATCAAGGAACATTATTCTTAAATTGCTGCACTATTTGCCCACACAGTCTTTCACAGAGTGGTGAACCTCTCACCATCTTCACTGCAGAGTCTCAGCCTCTCTGGGAGGCTCTTTTTATGCCCAATCATTTTACCGACCTGTTGCCAATTAACTTAATTAGTTGTGAGATATTCAACCAGGTATTTTGTTTTAGCATTACACAACTTTTCTGGTATTTTTTTGCCCCTGTCCCAACTTTTTTGAAACGTGTTGGTGGCATCAAATTAATTGAGCATACATGTGTCATAAAACAATAAAATATCACAGTTTCAACATTTCGTATGTTTTCATTGTTCTATTTTCAATTAAATATGGGTTTATATGATTTGCAAATCATCGCATTCTGTTATTTACATTTTACACAGCATCCCAACTTTTTTGGAAGCCGGGTTGTACTGTGCCATATTCCAGAAAAAAATTAAACCACATGATTAAAACATAAACTTTAAAATAAACAAACAAAAAACAAACCAAGACAAAAAAGCAACTCTCTCAGCTGGGGAGTCTCATGGGGGGGGGGGTCGTGGCTAAGTCATTAGCATGTAAACTGGGGGGAAGGATTGTCATCGCGGAACATTAAACGGAGGGAAGTGAGAAGAGCCCATTTTCATGTGCAAATGAGAGTCGGGCCACAGCCGTTCATTATTATTTCATCAGCGGCTGGATGCTGTCGCCTGGTCACATGTTTCACCCGCCATCTTGCCGGACACTTCCATTCTGACCCTGCCAGCAGGCTGTTTAGGCTCAGGCTGTGATGGTAAGAGCTCCTAACCGTAATAAAAAACGATGGCGGGGGGGGCACCAAACTGTAAGAAGCAGAATCCCGGCTCTGCACATCATCGGTGTCCCATGCTGTCCTGTTGATCACATCAATATACTAATTTGTGTAAGGCAAACCCTGCTGTGTTTCTGGACTATCGCAGCACACACTAGTGACTAGGTGTATAAGACATACGCTGGATTTACGACAGAGGAAAGTGACTGAGCACAAAATTATATCGTATTTGTGCCCATCAAAAAAATCCCAGTAGCTCCCATTTAAGCAGAAACAGGGCATCCAATATCCTTTCACGTGACATTCAGAAACACCCCCCCTCTCCCCACACCTCTCGCTCCGCCACCCCCTCCAACTCTCTTCGTGGCTCTACCTTGCTCTCCAGATGCCAGGTAAGGTTTAATGAGCTCTCCCATACTTGTCTTGTCTGCAGAAACAGCCTTCAGAAGCTCTCCGCAGCAAACTACAAGGGAGAGAGAGGTTAAGAAAGAGAGAAAGTAGGATATTAAAGTTTAAATAAACAGAATACGCAATGTAACCTTTCAGAATGTGAAAGTAAACAGTACAGGAAAATAAAGAAATATCCTATGCTTGTTATTGGAGTAGTATAACAAAGAGTATGTATGGCACAGAGGAGAATCAGAGAGAATGGAAACTATTGGCAAAATCTGGACACAAGCCCGCTCACTTCCGAGACTCAAAATGAAATATTTACCATGTAAATACCTGATGCATGAATTCTGAATCAAGATTAGATCATCTCTCAAATTATAGCCATGACATTTCTTGAAGAATAAAGTGTAAACAGTTACAGATGCCAAATCATTAGCATAATTAAAATTTGTGCACACCTGCCCTTACAGATACTGTAGCTACCTGGGTGCCATATGGTAGGATCTCACCCTCCAAATCCACATGCGCGGGGTAAAGAACAGGGGAGAACGAGGCAATGAATTGTGAAAATAAGGCTGAATGACTGAGGAAGATGATGACGATCATGGGTGGAAAGAAAGAGGAAACAGCAGAGGATTTGTTAAAAAGGCAAGTGGTAACCACTGATCAGAACATGAAGGGCAGAGGTAAGTCAGAGAGGAAACCGGCTGCGGTGGGAGAGATGAAGTGCTGGAGATAATTGAGAGCTCACTGTTGACAAGGTTGTATTTCTGAGAGATCAGCGCAGCCTGCAGTCTTTTTCCAGAGCCTGGGGGTCCAAACAGGAGGACCCTGGGTGTGTAGGGGGCCAGGGACCGGGGTCGGTGCTGGATGTAGCTCAGTGCTGTGGGGACAGGTAAAATGAGATGAAAATGAAATGATGCTTTATTTATTTGCAAATGATCAGTACGGGTAGATCGCACCAGTATGATCAGCTGCAGATGGCTACGATTACGTGGGATGACCAAAGAGCGAACAGGAAGCATTCATTCCAAACTACCCCGAGGAGAGCTCATCCCAGAAGGCCAGAGTGAAGGCAGGGCCGACAGCGAAGGATGCTCCATGTAGAGCGAGATCATTCTCAGCTCGTGTGGGCGCTTCAGCCCATTTTAAGGGCCCGCTCGGGCTCAGCGCAGCATCTAATGACACGCAGGCGGCGGGCGTCACCTCCGCCGCTGCTCTGAATTATTTTGCCGGTGAACTACTTTTTTTGCGTTACTCCCCTAGCCTACCTGCAAAAGGGAAATTCTCTAAGGGCAAAGCGTTATAAATGTCTCTAATTATAATCCCCCATGTCAAAAACAAAGAAGCACCAGATGCATGCTGTAGCGCGCCGGGGCGTCCTATCCCTTCAGCGAAGATTAAAAAAAGACTTCAATCGGCTCCTGAGAGCTCTATAAATCTGGGGAGGTTGCTGCAAGAGCCCCCCGCCTTCCCTGTCCCCCCAAACACATACTGTAAGCGGGGGGGTGCCTTTACCGTGCAAGCTGAAGACGAAATCACGTTAACTCCTGCACGCCTATCCACGTGAAGGTAAAAAATATTAAATATATGAATAAATCAGACCAAATAAATCAGTGCTTACAAGGTGCAGAGCAGCTTTTACTAACCTGAGTCCCCTCACATGACAAACGTGGCTGGCTAATCTGGAACTTAAGCTGGTAATCAATAAATGATGAGAGGCTCCCCCTTGACTCCAGGGGAGCGTTTGTTTGTAGTGTGACCCTCTGAAGGAAGCAAACAGCTGTTTCCAGTTGGGTTTTGCTATAACAATGCCGTTATTCAATATGATGGGTTTCTTCTTTAGTGTATAGTAATTAACCACAGCCTAATTAGAACTAATGACTCCATCTCTGGGCCCTACATTGCTAATTTGTATACCAAACCACAAGCGGTGATAAACAGTGTGAAAGATGGGGGGGGGTGCTAATGTAGAAAATGGATGAGTCAGAAGATTCGAGTAATGTCATCTTCAAATGGAATTTTTAATTATCGGTAACCAATATTCATGGAGACAGTTTGATCACAGTTTGTATTTCAATCTGGACCCATAAATACTTAATTCTAAAAAAAATCCCAGCAATATTTTTCTTCACACTGCTGAAGGCAATCAACCAAATCAGATGTTATTAATTATAAATTGAGATATTACTGCTAAGCCCAAACCTCACATTTGCAAATCAAAACACAAATTCATTTAAAAATTAGAATGATACACTTGCCCTCGTGATTGGCTAAAGTGCTATCCGTGCTTGATTCTCATGCGGGGTGTCTGAGTCCGGTACTTCTCATTTCCGAACAGCTATTACAGGGGAATGCTGTCGAAGTCAGCTAACGAGCCTAGTAAAATGGCAGCCATCATGATTTCATGGTAAATTTCTATTAGGAACATTGAATAATGGCACAACAAGTACAAAATTATTAATAATTCCATAAAATAATGTGACTGCGTGAAATCAGGCAGGATTTACGGCCAACCAAAAGGAATCCGTGACATATAAGGAAACCGACAAAGTGCCCACTAGGAAAATCATACACTTGAGACTTGGTCAGAGAAGGAAATTCAAGAATAGGGAAGAGTTGGCATTATACAACTACACACCTAAAGGATCCACAGTCAACACCTGTCTCATTTTATAACAGCAGAGACAAGAGCGGAGCAAGTGACAGAATTATTTTGTCAAGTGAAGTGGAATAATACAGAGACAGGTTGTATTCAGATGACTCTAATGGCCTTGTTGACGACTGTTCATCCTAGCTAAGGGCCACACGGGGCGCTCCTTGCCAGTGGCTCTGCCTAGGGCAATCCCCTCAACCGTCAGCATGGGTGACAAGGAGGGTAAATCTGGCCTCCCAGAGGGTTTTTGGCAATGCTGACCTCCTACCAGTAGATGGTGCTGTAAACCATGCTGAGTATGCCTGTTGACACAAGTAATAATTTTGGCATACAATTTACAAGTGTGAAATTGCATATACTTGCAAATTTACTAGCGTATTTGTGGATTTAATGAATGTAAGTGTTTGCTGAATGACCACCTTCTTTGCTTTGAAAATGTATCTTTGTGTGAGCAGCCAGAAAACACAACAACGTTACCTTGAGCAAAGACTTCTTCATGGGATTGGTCTGCTTTAATTATCTTGAGACAGTTTTGAAATGTCCTTTGCAAAGCGAACACTTCCTGGTGGTATTTTAATAACCGGGTGGCAGTGTCGTCATGTGAGAGAACCCTCTTCTGATCTGGAGAACAAAGAGAAGCAGAGGTACGCCATATGTTAGAATACCGTAAATTTGACTGAAAATTGAATCTGACAGAACTACTAAAGTACAAATCTGACGAAATTTATTAGCAATAATTAGGTGTAACATTTGTATTATTTACTAGCAATGTGTGAATTTGTGGAGGCCAGTTTAAATAAATATTTTCAGTATTACCATACTGAGACTCTTCAGAGCCATCTAGAGAGACAGGCAAAATGAGATGCCAGCACAATGCAAACTGAGATGGCAATTATAGGATACAGCAGCCTCTCACTATAACAAATCTGTTGGGACCCAAGGCTTTTGTTCATTATAGCTAGGCTTCGCTACACCCAATGGAGATTTTTATATACAGAGTCTTTGTTGGGACTCAGCAAACATGTTCAATATTGCAGAGGGCTGGTGATAATGAAATGCATTATAACAAGGGTGCACTTTAGCATGTAATGCGGCTCACTGGCTCCTGCCTCGCTGCACTAAAGATAACCATCTTGTTAACAGCGAGCCCCCAGCTTTACCTTCCGTGGCAGCGCTGACCCTCCTGCACAGCTTCCTTCTAATCAGGATTTCATCAGGTGCCTCTAGCATCACTAGAAAAAAAAAGTCTTCTTATTTCAACACTCATGTAGCTTCATTCGGTGGAAAAGAACGGCGTTTCACAGACAGGCTAAAGTCACTTAATCTCAAAGAACATGACGAGTCAGTACAGAAATGGACACCATGTCAGGGACAAGGCTGTAGATCTACTCCTAAATTTAGCCCACATACTGTTACTAGGATATACATTAATTCAGACATTTTACTGACTGATACTGCATATTGGAGAAATATTCACACTGTGTTTTGAGTTAAGAGCCCTCATTAGGGGCCTGTCCGCTGTGGAACCGGGGCGAAAGAACTGGGCTTATGGAACTCACCCACGTGGTCAGGGGAAACGCCAAGCTCCTGCAGGAGCAGGGCCTCCTGTCGAGTGTGTGGTATCCCCTCCAGCACCCAGCCCTGGGGGTGCACAGGTACACTAGTCAGTGACATGAAAATATCCAGGTGCTTAGGGCCATTATATTTTACATAAAACTATGGGTCACTTCTGCATAGGGCGATTTAGGAGCCAAGACTAAACTTAAATATGTGCCGTGAAATGACATTCCTATTCAACACACCCTTGTACTTTGGTAAATGTATTACAGACCTGTTAATACACACACAAGATATGAATTCCACATATGGAAGTTTAGTCATTTCTTGTCTCTGGTACAGGGGAGAATCATGTCAGGAGACAAAAAGTTTGCAAATATATTTCAGTTACTTTAATTCATTACAGAGATGGATCTGTCACAAGAATCACATGTACTCTGGTCTTGTGATGGAAGTTACATTCTGTGAAGCAATCTAATTATCTGATAAAATAAGACATAGGCCTATATTATTACCATTGTTTTGCCAAGGTTGAAAAAAATGACAATTAAATTTCAGAGTATAAAGTGCAAAAAAGCTGTACAATGAATTAGAAAAGAGAATGATTTACTTAAGGATTTCTTAATCCCTGTGAAAGAAATGGCAAATTACATGAATGGTGGATTGCATTAGAAGATCTTTACAAAAACACAACATGTGTAATTTATACATTAAACATAAAAAAACTGTGGCATAAGGAAAATAAAATATGCCAACATTACATCTTCTGGATTTGGTATAATAGCCTCTTCAAATAAGAAATGTGCAGTATATGTATTATTTATTTGCAAATAAGACAGAACATCTCAGCACAAACAACGAAGAATGGTAAGTTCTATCTGGCAAGGAATTGAGAGGGTTAAATTAATAAAACCTTGAAAATGTGCCTAATTTTCCAGTTCCTATCCTCTGTTCCCACTTAGCCATAAAAAGAATATGGGAAAGAGGAATACAGAATGCATATCATTCATTAGCTGCAAATAAAAGAAATTCTCTCTAATAGTCCCCCAACTCCCAGAGCTTATTGTGCAATGGAGCAGGAAAGTTAAAACAAGGGGGGAAGAAGCCATTTCCCTCAAGTGCTTGTTAGACCCAACTTATTATCGCAATGAATAATCTTAGAAATAAATAAATATCTCAAACAAACATTTATAGATCTAAGTATTATCAGAGGAGTAGCAGGCTTGTTGCACGGCTCCCTTGGCCTGTTTGAAATTTGCCTTTGTTTATCGCTTTGATCTTTGCCTGTTAACCTATCCGATGCCTCACCTGATCTCATGTGCAAGCCATCCCGTGCTAACACTGCCATTAAGTGCGCGTCTACCCGGGCCACTAACACAGCACGGCTACCCACGCAGCAAGCGCCAATGGCAGGACGTGCTGCATTTCAATACGATAGCGGAGAACTGAAGCTGTGGAGGTGGGTGGGCCTGGATAACGACGAGACGAGATTCGGACACATTTTGAGGACATGGATCTCGTACATTGTTATGGTGTGTATACCAACAGGCCATCATCTGCACCAGCACTGAGGTGTACGAAATATTAAGCATCACCAACATTTTTAATGACGTTCTATTATGAGACCTTTTCAGATTATAATGGGAAAGAACAAAGTGTTATTTATACTCAAAATTCCATGACGGACGGAAGACATGCCAATTTTAACTATTAGAAAGTAAAATGGGAACAATCGACTTGCGGTGGTGAGTGCAGGAAGTGTGGGGGGAATTCTGGGATATTATGGTGAAGAGCCAGACAGCCAGTCAAATAAGAATAGGAGCAGAGACACAACGGGCAGAGAGAAATATTTTAAATGCAGCAGTGAGCAGTAGGTTGTGGGCATTTCTCTGCAGCTCTCCCAGTATGCGGTGTGGGGGTGTCTCAGGTCCCAGCCCAGAGCAGAGGCTTCATTGAAATTCTAATGAAGAACACTCACAATCACTCGGCTTTAACTGTCCTTTGCGCGCACACACACGCACACACACGCAAACGCACGCACGCATGCACGTAGACACACGGCCCTTGAGCCACCAGGGCCCCACGGCGGCTCACTCCATTCCGTTTCATCACACATCAAAAGGGCCAGGGCTCTGGGCTCAGACAGGACCCTGGGACCGTAACATCTGCAGCGGGGTGCCGTATCACAGGAGGGACACGCGTGCAGCAGATGTCGCAGGGAGCTGAACAGCAGGCTGGGGAGGCAACGGGGAGCAGAGCTTGACAAGCCGGAGAGAGACCTTCCCAGCCTGCTACGCCTCCCGCGTGGAGAGCGCTAACCCCCAGCTCTGGGGCCCACTGGTGGCCCCCCTTTTGACTGTACAATTAGGCAATTAGTCACCCGGCCGCTAATCAGCTAATCATTGTCTGTGTGTTTTTTCTATTAAAAAGGCATGTCCTCCACAGGCGGTCTCTGAGGAGGACCCTTTCTCCTTCCCAGTTCAATTTCAGCCTTTTCCTGTTTCACTTCTATTTCAGTTAATTATCTCCACACAGTTGATACAAACAGCGAGGCAGCAAGGCAAGGGACACAATACTGTTAAGGGCCAGCCTTATGTAAGAACTCTCCCGAATATACAGGCAAATGCAGCTATTTATTAAGCTATGCCCTGGATGTGTGTCCCAAAGTTGTATCCCAGAACAGAACACTGAAAAACATTTGTCAACATCAGTAATACAAATATGAAAATTTTCCAGTCAATGTGATATATAAAAAAATATATATTTATTTTATATAACAGTACTGATGCGGAGTCAGACCAGAAATACATTTTAATGAATTAATTATGAACAAAATCACGGTGCATCAACCATGATTGCAATGCACCGATAATCAAAGCCATTCAATAAAGGATAGTGACCAAAATACAGCAAAATGAGTAGAACATACTTTCAGAAACCAATTAATAATAGTTTTTAATCTCTGTCTTGCACTGTAGATAACAGTAAACGAAGTAGCTGTACACTCTTAGTGTAAAGTAAAGATAGAATTACAAACAGTTATTCATGCCTGAATGTACTGTTTTGTGAGAAATCTCATTAGACACATGAATGACACAGATCGCTAGCTATACTTTTCTGTATTAGCGGTTGTTGCTAATTTCAGTCTGCCTGCGTATGAAGGTAGCTGTTATTTCACTTCACCTCTCAGCTCACTTCATTATAATGTTTCCTACCATTTTCCCCCTTCTCTGATTTCCCGGTAGAATACCAGTTGAAAGTTTTACAAACAACAGCCTCGTGAGAGAGGAAAAAGAGACATAAAAGTTGGAGAAGTGCTGCCAGACAGATGAACCCCGTGACCTAGATTAGAAATGATCAGCATTCAAAGTTGTTTAATTTGCAAAGCAGGTAAAGAGACAGACAGAGGGTACATAAGCACGCGCACACACAAACAGAAATGCAGACGCACAACGCAGTAATTAAGCAGAGGAATGGCGGCTGCAGTTCCGGTACGACGCCTGGTGCACGTGCGCGCAAGAGGAGGTGGAGGGAGATGAAGGGCCTTGAGTCTCTGACAGAGAGGCTTCTGCCCAGAAGTGAAGTGTGCCAAGTGGCTTTGTCTAACAGGTGACAGCGCCCTGCAGCTATTGAGAAATAGCCTCTATTTGAGGCCGAATCCCCTGCGTTTGTCCACGTTAACAAGAAATAAATTGATAAATATCATCAGACATGTAGCCTGAAGGGATAAACATCCTTTACCAGATTAAAGGAAATTATAATCATAAACTACTATGCTTAAAAGATGAGAGTTAAAGGAAGCCAAGCGAAAAAGTTTAGTAATTTATTCAGCATAAGCAAGGCAATTTGCAGAGTTTAGAAAGGAAAAGGGCTGCTTGCAGTTTAATGATATACATACTTTTTTTCTCTGGCTACACAGAAACTGACACTTCAGAAAGAAAGAAGCAATCAGGACAATTAATTCAGTGTGTTTTGATTGCAGGCATATTAATTGTAGAATAAGATTCCAAAATAAAAGGCTGATTAAGGGCTGTGGGGGAGTCAGTGTGTGTATTTTACATGGGGTACTTCTGGATATGGGCTGTGGGGGAGTCAGTGTGGGTACTTTACAGGGGGTACTTCTGGTTATGGGCTGTGGAGGAGTCAGTGTGGGTACTTTACATGGGGTACTTCTGGTTATGGGCTGTGGGGGAGTCAGTGTGGGTACTTTACATGGGGTACTTCTGGTTATGGGCTGTGGAGGAGTCAGTGTGGGTACTTTACATGGGGTACTTCTGGTTATGGGCTGTGG
>JAAGVU020000040.1:16595567-16615647 GCA_011763525.2 Mormyrus iriodes | reverse complement strand
ACTTCTGGTTATGGGCTGTGGGGGAGTCAGTGTGGGTACTTTACAGGGGGTACTTCTGGTTATGGGCTGTGGGGGAGCCAGTGTGGGTACTTTACATGGGGTACTTCTGGTTATGGGCTGTGGGGGAGCCAGTGTGGGTACTTTACAGGGGGTACTTCTGGATATGGGCTGAGTACACGCATGTTGGTTTGCATTACAAAGCTTATAACAATGTCAAGTCACCTGGTACTCACAGGATTGTCCTTTTATTTGATTCCAGCTGTTCTTTGGTTTCCTTAGACTGATTTTTCCCCTTGACTACTGGATTATAATTAAGAGATTCATTTAAACTGCATCAATTACAAGTTATGAAAAAACCAAACATAGAATCCTCTTCCTTTTTACCCACTTCACTTTCTATAGCCAGCTTTTGATTCAGGACCTCCAGACACACACACACACACGCACACACACACACACACGCACACGCACGCACACGCACACACACGCACGCACGCACGTATTCATCTCTTTGTGGGGACTGTCCTTTCATTTCTATGGGCAAAACCCTAACCCCTGCAATGACAACCTTAACCCCTACCCAGCCCTAACCTTAACCATTAGTAACCAAAAAAAATACAAGACTTTTGACATTTTCAGTTTTTTCACTGAGTTTCCCCTTGTGGGGTACTGAATAAATGGTGCCCAAAATGTCAAAATAACAGGTTTTTATCACATTGTGGGGACATTTATACACAACCAAACACCCACAAACACACCCACCTACACACACAGACACAGACACAGACACACACAGACACACAATGATTACACTACAAGGTAGAACTGAAGAGGCCATTTTAGCGTAAGGACAGCCTCGTGAAAGCCACTAATCCAGCACAAAGTAGCTCTTCCCTGCTGCTCCTGTCAGTGGTTACCCCTGCACCAAGGTCGCCAGAAGGGGGAGGAAAGTTAGTGAAATTCCAAGGGATCCTGGGTGACTGGGGTGCTGAAAATTTTCAAACATGATTGGATTGGTCTGGGTTGGGGGCCCAGTAAGAAATGCTTTCAGGAGGACCAAAATCGGCCCGGCACTCCACACGGCAGGTGCACCTCTCGACCTCCCGGTGTGGACCCATCGACTCCCTGACCATGCTTACTTCATCGCAGGCTACAGCCCACTGCCTACCCTTCAGTGGATACTTTGATCTTCGCTCAGCTGGTATTTTAGCATAGGCACATGGTCTTTCTCCCGCTAGGACATCTACAGGCACATTCTCCTGATAATGAAGACCCCTGCTCCCCAATTTCCCAATGATCAACGAGGGCACCAGATGAACAGGTCACATGGTATGCCATTTGATGCCTGAGCTATGCAGCGCACAAAAACACCCCTTAAAAGGGGCTCACTACCCTGCCTTAGAGATGTGATGTTCTTTGCTGCTGTTTAACTGCCATTGCTGTTGATGCATTAAAACAACTAATTACAGACACTCAGCAGTTAGATGCTACTCATAAATATCCCATTATATCTCTGTATTATATAGTTATAATACTATTTCTATAAGCCCATGACCCTGGCCAGGATAAGTGGTCAGAAGACAGATGGATATAAGCACTTTAAATGCAAAACTTTGCATAACTTAGTTTTACCCAATTAAACAGAAACCTACTTTAAATAGCCCGTTCAAAGGTACAACAGAAGTAACCCCCCAAGAGACATTAAGCTTTTTTGGTGCAGCTCCTTAATCACATTCTTCCCTGCTGCTAAAGTTAAAAATGCCAGCCATATAAGGGTTCAGGCAGCGTTCATCCCTCCCAGCGCCAGCACTGAGGAAATGTGTTCACTGTGGAACCATTAGCCAACTGCAAATGGGTTACCCCAGTAGCTTTTTATCGTCACGGGTGATTTCAATCATGCAAATCTCAAGCGAGCGTCACATATCACAATGCTAACTTTGTAGACAGTGAGGTGAGCACACTGGGCCCTGTTTATACAAACATCTGCCACACATACAGGGCTACAAACTGCCCCCCACCTCAACCACTCTGACCACATCTCTGTAACGCTGATCCCAGCATCCGGACCGCTGATCAAACGCGCTAAACCGGCTGTGAAGAGTATCAGAATATGGCCAGAAGGAGCTACTTTGGCACGGCAGGACTGTTTTGATCACGCAGATTGTTATATGTTCAAGCAGGCTGCTTCCTACGGTCACCTCAGAGTATGCAGCATCTGTGACTGGATATACCAGCGACTGCACAGACGATGTAACCATCTCCAAGTGCATTAGCATGTGAGCCAACCAGAAGCCTTGAATGACTACACTGGCCTACGTCCTGCTGAAAACCTGTCATGATGTCTTCAGATGGCACTGTGAGGGCCAACCTGTCCTGGACCATCAGGGATGCTAAGCATACATACACATGAAAAATCCATGGTCACTTCCATGACAGCAGGGGCACACAGAGCATGTGGCAGGGCATTCAGACCATCACTGACACCAGTGTCAGTGATGGTTTCCTCCCAAATGTGTGGAACTACTTTACACACAGTTTGATGCATGACACAATGTTCTCATGAGGAAGACCATCCTTCCATCAGATGATCAGGTTCACGGTCTATCCCTGGCTGAAGTGAGGTGAGCCTTATCCAGAGGCATTTCATAAAAGGCTACTGGACCAGTGTTTGACTATCTGGCATTTACACCAGTTATCATGAAGGCTATAAGAGGCTAATAAGGGGCCACAAAAAAACAGCTTCCAGTCTGCATATCACCCTAACTGGTGACATCCCAATCCTTGCTCTGGGCTAAACAATATGTTCTAAGCATGGTTTTTAAGATCTGGCGAAATCTCTCCAAAGCTCCTTGTGATTCTGGATGGTATACACTGGAAACTCGATGTTGGGTACTCAGCTGCTCAATCACTCTGCTAAGGATCCTGGACATGAAGTTTGAACCCTGATCTAACTGGATGTATTACAGTAAACCAAAGGTGGTACAGAACTTCATGAGAGCTTTCATTATAGCAGGAGCTTTGAGAGTGCGCGATGGAATAGCTTCAGGGTACCTGATTGCTGGACACATCAAAGTCAGGAGGGATTGAAAACCAGACATTGTTTTGGGCAATGGACCAACACAAACAATCAGAATTCTCTCAAAAGGCTCACCCATAACTGGTATAGGCTTCAGAGGAGCAGGGGGAATGACCTCATTAGGCATTGTCAGACTGCAACTTTGACAAACCCAGAGACAAGGTCAGACCACAGGTAAACAGTATGAGGGTCAGTATGAGTTCTATGCCCTGAACCAAGACATCAGAACCACAACTAGAGTGATTCAAGTAGATTAAAGATGCTTTTGTGGGTGAGCACAAACTCATCTGCTAAAATCTGCATCTGCATCCGAGAGTGAAGAGACGTTTTGTTCATTCAAATAAACTACAATTTTGTCAGGGAGGCAATTCTTAAATTCTTCTAATAAAATCAATTCCTTTTGGTGTTCAAACATTGTGACTTTGGTTGAAGTACACCATTTATCAAACAGAGCAGTATTCTCTCGAGCAAATTCAACAAAGGTTTGGCTGGCAGTTTTGACATGTTTCCGGAACTTTTGCCGGTAGGCTTCAGGGACAAGTTCATAGGCGCATAACACAGCAGCCTTAACAGCTTCATAATCCAAACTCTGCTCTAAGGAGAGTGCAGAGCACACCTCTTGTGCTTTCCCCACAAACTTGCATTGCAACAGTAAGGTCCAGATATCCTTTGGCTACTGCAACGTAAGAGCAATGCGTTCAAACACTGGAAAGTATGCATCAATTTCACTTTCCTTGAATATAGGAACCAATGCAATATGTCTGCTAATATCATGACAACAGAGAAGATCCTGGACCCCTCGCAGGTCAGACGAGCCCCCAATTTGGTTACATCCCAGTCTAGGGTCAGGTGCAACAAAAAGTGGAGTGAGACCACTACTTTGTTTGTGCTTGGGATTTTATTATCCAAAGGAATAACTTCAGAAGCAGACCAGGCCAAAATAACAAAACAAAAACCCCTAACTAGAAAAAAAGATACTATTTTACCTAACCCAAACAAAAAGTAAATAAAAGTACACAAAACTTACCTATCGCCCTAACCTTCCAAACAGTGAGAAAACTTATTCAAAACAATATGGCGTCACACTCCCTACTTTCCCAACTACACACAGTCAATATAATATTTATAGATTTTCTACATAATATTTACAAAAACCAAAATCCAAAGTTACCAAATCCAAGAAGGGCTAAGCAAAACCAGTGGTCAAAAAGCAACAGGGGTCAAGCACAACCAATATCAGTAACACAAGAAGTATAAAGCAAATTCCAAAGCAATGGCCTGCTTGGCTGGTCTGGACAGGCCTTATAAAGGACGTCATGAAGGGAAGGAAGAAGAATACAACCAATCAAAATGGAGAGGCATGAAATGTAACAGTGGGCAGAGCCTGGAACAGAACAACACACCCCCAAAGAAACATCCACCTAATGGGCAGAATAAGCTACTCTTGGGGGTCGTAACACTGGTCACTAAGAACACCCTCCACGGCCCTGACCTGGACCTGACTGAATAAAAAAAGATACTTATGTAAGAAAATTCTTCTTTGGATGTATTTCACCATTTAATGCAATAATTCCCAAGAAAACAAAGAAGGTGAACCTGACCAAAAGACATCAGGCAGCATTGATTGGCAACAACATCTCCATACCTTCACACTGGACACTGGCACCCCCCAGGGACGTTTGCAGCCCACTGCTCATTGTTGACTTACGACTGCACTGCCCAGTGCAGTTCAAACTACATTATCAAATTTGCTGGTGATACCAAGCATAGTGGGCCTCATCAGAAACAATGACGAGTGAGTGTATAGACTGGACACTGAGTGTGCAAGTTGGCTGGTGCAAAGGGTGGATACAACGAAAGAGATGCTTGTTGACTTCAGGAAGGCCTGTACTGATCACTTGTCATTCTCCATAAACAGATCCACTACAGAGACAGCCAGAAACACCAATTTTCTTAGTAAATACATCACAGACAATCTCATTTGGTTCCTCAACACCACTATTCTATCCAAGGGAGAACAACAGCCCATCAATTTCCTGTAGCAACTGAGGAGAGCAAGCCTTCCTCCTCCAACAATGTCCAAAAGGGATACCACAGCCCCTTGATCAGCAGTGATGGTTTCTTTGAATTTTGTAGTCTCATGTATAACCTGTCTTTTATGTAAGGTGCACTGTGGTCCTGGAAGAACATTGTTTCGTTCCACTATATATTGTACTTGTATATGTATGGACCACCCTGTGTTCACATGCAATTAATTGAACTTGACCAATGAAGTCATTTGCTATTAATATGTCAATTAATCTTAAATTCATTAAAGGAAAAAAAAATCCCAAGACACTGGATGCATGGATGAACACTTTACCGTTAGTAATGAGGCTTTAAAGACTTCTAATATATAATAGATTCTAATATATAATAGATTCTAATATATAATAGTTTACTGCTACTGCATCTCCAACAAACAGGATGGTGCAGAGAAGCTCACAATTTGTTCAAAACCCACCTTTTTCTAGTCTGATGCTTCATTTTGTTACACTAATGTACGTAGCAATTTGGAGCAGCATAAAAATAAAAAAAGGAATAATGCATATGATATGTGTGTGTATGTACAGAAGGTCCCAAATGCAGGAAGTTAGGGGCAGTCTTACTCGCTGAATACAGTCCACTTTTGAAAGGCGCTGTTGAATCAATTTGACCCAAAGCTCACAAGGGATTTCCTAGAGGGAAAGAAGAGCACAATAAAAAAAACACTCATGGCATGGAAGGAAATCCATTTTTACCGTATTGCCTGTCAATCCACCTTTATCCGCCCCTACATTCACATGGGAAGACATCATTGTACATTTTAATGCTGTAAAATACTGCAGCTTGACTCTCCCAGCTTGATTTGGTAATGAGATGGGATTTGGTGCATTAAGGGCGAAGGGATGAGGGTCCCTCAGGCCAAATGGCGTGAAACTTGGCAGTAACCTGGCCCAGTGGGGCGCGAGGCACGGGGCAGGAGCATGATCAGGAGGGGCTTACATACCGGCTGCCAGGCACACGCTGTCTGTGAGCCACTTTGAAGTATCACCTTGAGAAAAGAGCCCATGTCCGGGAGCAGGGGAGCGCAGCCACGGGGGCGGGGTGGGGGCAGATCGTCAGACGCACTGCCAGGCTCTCCACTACCAGTCCCTCTATTAAGGCTCTCAATGGCTTCACTGTCAAGTGAGGTCCTCTCTTTTCATTGCAATCAGCTCATTTACAAACTCTAATCTGCCATCAAATCATCTAAATTGTTTACTCTTAGTGTGCCTTTCTGATCACTTTAGTGCCTGTATAAGTGTAGCAGATATATTTATGTCTTTTGAACATGAGAATGGCTTAAAAAAAAAGAAAATGACCAAAGGCAACAGCGATGGGAATCCATGATGTGGGGCAGAATGCATTCTCAAATACACAGATGTACAAAACCTGTATTTCAGAGCTACTGTACTGAGCCACATAGTAAAATTACAGGTTTGAGCTCCCACCCCAAAACATGTGTCCACTCCCAGGTTGGCGAAATCTACCCCTGAAATTTTTTTCTGACTACAGGCCTATTCCACACCTGATTCATACGGCAGTGAATTCTCAGAGCTACTGCACCTGATTCATATGGCAGTGAATTCTCAGAGCCACCACACCCAATTCATACGGCAGAGAATTCTCAGAGCTACAACTCCTGATTCATTTAGCAGTAAATTGTCAGAGCTATCGCACCCGATTCATACGGCAGTGAATTCTCAGAGCTACTGCACCCGATTCATATGGCAGTGAATTCTCAGAGCCACCACACCCAATTCATACGGCAGAGAATTCTCAGAGCTACAACTCCTGATTCATTTAGCAGTAAATTGTCAGAGCTATCGCACCCGATTCATACGGCAGTGAATTCTCAGAGCCACCACACCCAATTCATGTGGCAGAGAATTCTCAGAGCTACCGCACCTGATTCATATGGCAGTGAATTCTCAGAACTACTGCACCCGACTCATACGGCAGTGAATTCCCAGAGCTACTGCAACTGATTCATACGGCAGAGAATTCTCAGAGCTACCGCATCCGATTCATACGGCAGAGAATTCCCAGAGCTACTGCACCCAATTCATATGGCAGTGAATTCTCAGAGCCACCACACCCAATTCATGCGGCAGAGAATTCTCAGAGCTACCGTAACCAATTCATACGGCAGAGAATTCTCAGAACTACCGCATCCAATTCATACGCCAGTGAATTCTCAGAGCTACTGCACCCGTTTCATGTGGCAGTGAATTCTCAGAGGTACCGCATCCGATTCATACGGCAGAGAATTCTCAGAGCTACTGCACCTGATTAATACGGCGGTGAATTCTCAGAGCTATTGCATCCGATTCATACGGCAGTGAATTCTCAGAGCTACAGCATCCGATTCATACGGCAGAGAATTCTCAGAGCTACTGCACCTGATTAATACGGCAGTGAATTCTCAGAGCTACCACATCCAATTCATACGGCAGTGAATTCTCAGAGCTACCGCATCCGATTCATACGGCAGAGAATTCTCAGAGCTACTGCACCTGATTAATACGGCAGTGAATTCTCAGAGCTACCACATCCAATTCATACGGCAGTGAATTCTCAGAGCTACCGCATCCGATTCATACGGCAGAGAATTCTCAGAGCTACTGCACCTGATTAATACGGCAGTGAATTCTCAGAGCTATTGCACCCGATTCATACAGCAGTGAATTCTCAGAGCCACCACATCCAATTCATACGGCAGTGAATTCTCAGAGCTACTGCAGCCAATTCATACGGCAGTGAATTCTCAAAGCCACCACACCCGATTCATACGGCAGAGAATTCTCAGATATACTGCACCTGATTCATATGGCAGTGAATTCTCAGAGCTACTGCACCGAATTATAAGGCAATGAATTCTCAGAGCTGTGACACCTAATTCATAGGGCAGTGAATTCTCAAAGCTACTGCACCCGATTCATACGGCAGTGAATCCCCAGAGCTACCGCACCCGATTCATACGGCAGTGAATTCTGAGAGCTACTGCACCCAATTATAGGGCAGTGAATTCTCAGAGCTATGACTCCTGATTCATATGGCAGTGAATTCTCAGAGCCACCACACCCGATTCATACAGCAGTGAATTCTGAGAGCTACTGCACCAAATTATAGGGCAGTGAATTTTCAGAGCTATGACTCCTGATTCATATGGCAGTGAATTCTCCGAGCCACCGTACCCGATTCATATGGCAGTGAATTCTCAGAGCTACTGCCCCCAATTATAGGGCATTGAATTCTCAGAGCTATGACTTCTGATTCATATGGCAGTGAATTCTCAGAGCCACCACACCTGATTCATGTGGCAGTGAATTCTCAGAGCCACCACTCTTGATCATTTCAGCAAAAAGTGAGGAGATAAAGGACCAAAGTTCCCCATCAGACATGTCAGTTTTAAGTCTCTTGATTAAGTCTGACACTGCTGGCCTTTTATCTTCCACACCAGCAGAGTTTTTAATCAGATTTACCCAAACCGTCATCTTTTAATGGACCTTATTTATTTATTTATTTATTTATTTATTTATTGGGAAAATCAGACAGAGGATGATAATTAAAATAATTAAACCACAGGGATTGGCATTTGCGGTTCTTCTCTCTCTTCTTTATCTTGTTTTTTTTGGCTCTTCTCTCATGCAGATTCAAAGTAGGCAGCACAACACCAGCCTCATTAAGCCGCAGTGTCTTTCTCTTCAAACGTATAACTAAACAGGCCTTTTTTCCCCTCATCAGCCGCCTGTGTTCAGCCTGATCTCCAAGAGCTTATGAACTGTCTACATTAGAAACTGGGGGGAGGGCGTATGTACAAACAAGCTTTTTAAAGAATACTTATCTAGGCTATTTTAGAAAAAATAAAAACAACACTTTCTCTTCGATCATTATTTATTCATACATTTTTAAGCTTTTAATGAAGACAAATTAACTAATTTTTAAGATTGTCAGGAGGCATGCTTGCTAAAAAGTTTTGTGTTTTCCATGTGGAACAAGCTTAAAGCCTTAGTCATCTTACATCACAGGTCAGACATCTTGCAGGAACTATATTTTATTAAATACGATACAGAAAGACTTTCCACATATTGTATTCACAGTATACACAGATCATGTAGTCATCTTTACAAAACATGCTATACAAGTTTTCTTTCTTGAAAATAGTTATCCACCCATCTCCCATAACCAATTATTAGTTCAGGATCATGCTTAGCTTGCAGCCTAGCCCAGGAAACAGAGGGCAGACAGCAGGGCCCAAACTGGATGGGGTACCAGTCTATCTCAGGGCACACACTCACACACACCGTGAGCACTTCAGAAACAGTAATTCATGAATGGCACATCTTTGGTTTATAGGAGGAAATAAGAGTGCCTAGGGGAGACCTGCTTATACATGTAAAGAACATTTAAACTCCACACAAGCACAGAATGTGGGGCTGGAATTGATCCCAGAGTACTACAGTAATTAATGAACCCAGAAAGTATTTTAAATACGATGGCAAAGGCTTCAATACGTTCTCATTTCACATACAGGTCTTTCTGAAAGGGGCTGTATGTGAGACTCGGAGAGTCAGTATGTGTGTAGATGTCAGTTCCCCCACCCAGCTTTCCCGGGGGCCCTGGGTCTGCCTTACCTGTAGCCTGTCCCCGTGCCTCTTTGCCTCGCTCATCAGCTCCGTCTCCCCCTCCAGCACGCCACACTCTGTGATGTGCACGGCTCTGGTGCATTCACACAGCTGTCTGGCCTGACGGGGCACAAAAGAGACAGCTGTCGCTTCACAGCTGCGGGCTCCAGGGCTGCCTGAGCGCAGGCCGCTTCACACGGTCACTAGCAGGGACTCTTCGCATTGATTGTGGGTATGATTCTTACAGACAGTGAGTGGGGTACACTTCTCCTCTGTGCTAAAATGAGACCATGGGGAATTTAAGACTTGCGTTTGAATGCCATATTTAAGTTCTCGCATTCTGTTACTGTCAGCAGTCTCCATATTTATTTTTTGCATATTAAATTAGTAGTTTTTAATACAACTTTTCCCTATTAAGACATTTTACACCTACTTTGCCAGAATACATATTTATACAATCTTCCCATGTATGTCTCTTTTAAATCTTCTTTACAAATCTTCAGTCACAAAAACATCATGCAGGCCTGCATGTTACCAAAGACAGCTATAAAATAATTCAGTAAAATATTTAAGAAATTTCTTTAATAGACGCCTCCCTTGGCAAAACTGATGAGATATTCCCTTCAAAGCCAAATCTACTTCCAATACAAAGTGTGTATATCTTTATATAAACTCTTACCATTTCCCCCAATATTTTTAAAGATGTAAAAAAGAGAAAAAGAATATGAATTCCTTTTTATTGCAGACATGTAAAATTCATATTTCTTTGAAAAAAATCTGAAGAATAATTTCACATTTGTTGCAAGATTCAATTCTCAAAAATACCCAAATTTGCAAATCAGCCTGAATTCCCTTGATGCCCAATTATCTTACATCAATTCTCTGACCACTTGGAATATACTTGTAAATTAATCATACTCTTTGACTCAATCACTAAGGATACACACTCTTTCAATAATTTCATAAAATAACACAAATTTCACTTACAATGGTTCTTTTTCCTGAAGCTGGGGGACCCAGCACCATAATCCTGGGACCTGGAAATAAGCAATCACTATTCAGGGAACCAGAATGACATTCTCAAACTGAATCTTCATTCATTTGACAAAAAAAATCAATGTATTGTATTTAGAATAATACATGACTAATATGTACATGCCTGTGTAAAAATTTGGTTGTTGAATACTGAGTGCCTGACAAGTACCATTCGCTTGATGTACAATGCCCTGCCCCAAAACATGCTCTGTTTGTCAACAGAAGTGAAGAGCCGGATAGGGTGGAAACAGAAGAAAGAAGGGCACAAAGTGAAACACTGTGTTCAGAGGTATAAGTCAGACATGTGAGGAATATGGCAACACGCAAGAATGATACATAGCTCTACGGGCACCTCAGGCATTAATCAGAGGGTGAGTATTAGTTAGGTGGGACAAAGGGTAAATTGGGACACTTATATGTTTGATAGTCTATATATGTACGCCTCTGTGGTCTATTAACTTAAGCTCTGTTCTTGAGCTTTCAGTAATACTTTTTGGTTTTAATATTTATAATCAGGACAATATTTTTTAAGTGAGAGAGAAAGTAAAAATTACAAAGATTGTCCAGGTTTAACAATAACCAGCATATATAAGTTCAATGTTTAGTATAGTAATCCAGGAGGTAAAATAGTCAGTGTAAAAGCTTATTTTAAAGAGAGTGGGATGCATTTTTTTCCCTTGACCTTCAGTTTGTCATTACTTATATAGTGTTAGCCAAAATGGCTGCTTAAATGATCGGTCCAAAGAGAACTTCCTGTATGTCATGGTTTTGTTTAACCAGCCACTTAAACAGACCTGAGAGTGATGGCTAGAGCTGAGCGCATTGCCTGTGCTCCTGACACTGTACTTTGCGTGTGAGTGCTGCACATCGATGACAAGAAGTGAGTCTTGCAGGAAATGAAACCAGTTACTTTAGAACTCCTCAGCGCTGCCTATACTGACCAAGAGCACTAGGAGCCAAATGCCCAATCATAAACAAATTACTTATAAATATAAACACAGAATATAAAATAAATATAAAACAATATTAATTCTTTGAAGTAATGGTTAAGGCCATTTTCATACATGTCTTGTAGGATTATAGCCATTATGATAAGATGTGCATCAATTTAGGCAATATAGAATGTATACAGAATTAAAAATAAAAGTGAAATATACTTACATTACAAACCATTATATTTATAAGAATCTTATTTTAATATTTATATGAAATTTGCATTAACAAAGATGTTACAAAGGAACAGATTTCGCTGATGGAGGCTTTAACAATTGAAATGTTTATAAAGAACAGAGTGCCACCTGGTGGCCATCTGGTGTACCTGTACCCTGTTGTTGACAAAGCTGTATTAACACCAAAACTATTAAGTGTTAAACATTGATGTGGATCTTAACTCACCTCCTATACTGTCTCTCTTCAGCAAGGTAATCAGGTACTGTATGGGATCTTCTGGTTTGTCCACTATTAGATTTCTCAACATAGACTAATATGAAACAGTAATTGAACAATTAGATTTATCATTATAATTATTCAGTGCAAACACACACTCACACACACCCACACACACATGTTCTTATTCATATCTTTGTGGAGACTCTATATTCATTTTTATGGGGGAAAACCCTATTGTGGTCTCCACGGCGTCAAAATAACCATCACACACACACACATATAAGCAAGCACGAGCCATTCAGAGGTACCAGCTTCCCTAACTGCATGCTTCTGTGCGGCGAGAATAAGCCATGCAGGTTTTCCTAAGTTGTTTTGGGACATTAAGTTATGTTAGGCATTTTAACATAACCAACATATTTTGCTTGTGTTTGGGAAATTTGTTTTTCAAATAATCGAATAATCGAATATCAGTGCTCGAACCCTATTGAACCCCAATTGAACTATTTGTAATGCTAATATTTTAATTCAGTGACTTTCCAGAGACAGAGGACGTATACATATATAACATCTACATGATTGTGGCCCTTACCTGCATTAAATCATATATTTCGTGCTTTTCGGCATAGAGTGGCATTTCGGGAGGAATCCTCAAAGTGTTTGTCGCATCCATTTCAGTCAAATAGTTATTAATATATTAGGAGGGAAAATAATAAAAATAAGTATTTTTATATGATGTCAAAAGTTGGCAATAATTATGCAATTAATCTGCAACATTAAATTGTCTTTATTCTGTTACTCGGCTAAGGTTCAGCCACTGCGTCACCGTCGTTAGGAACACAGACTGTCGTTAAGGGTTTCGTCATTATTGTGCGCCAGAGAGTCGGACAAACCACAGCCTAAATATAATTTTATATCAGCTAGCTCAATACATATAAAATAATAGACAATTTAATATTCGATGGCTGGAAGGCTCACTTAATAAATCTATAAACAAAAAATGTATGTTTTTTCATCTGGCCATTAAATACACCAAGGCATTTTCCTTAGCCAAAGTCGCAGGAAATTCGATTAGTTATATTGCCTAGAAGTGGTACGAATTCTTTAGGTAGTGAGTTTTGGGGGATTACATTAACTGATCAGATGATAATTGTCACTGGCTTACATGCACGATTAATTTCATATTGAAATGAAACAGCATTTATTTTTTTTCTTTTCCTGCATATTCTACACAGCTGTAGAAGCTGGATAGTCTTTTTTTAACTAATGTGAAAGCAGCAGGGATCTTAGAGTGACATGATCAAATTTGATTGATTCACCATTTGAAGATAAAACATGTAACAAGCATAAATACATAATGCGTTTATTGTGGACTCAAACCCTGGGGCCAGTAGTTGAATAACATTACTGTAATTGAATGAGGCTATTAACTGCAAATGCTCCAGGGACACTGGCTGGCTCCACCCCCAGATTTGCTCACTTGCTGCTTTTGACACAAGCACTTGCTAAGTAAGTAGTGTAGTACAACAATGTGCATTAAAAGAGCAGTATAAAACCAGACATAGAAATCATCTCATCTATTTAGATTATTGGTACCCATGATCTGTGTCTGTGAATAGCATAGGGGCCTAAGATTTATACGGTTGCATCTTTAATTTCGGTGTGGGAGGTGCATGTTTGCTTAATGGTTGTGTTGTTTTCCTAAACCTGATGTCTCTAGACAGCCCTTTATTTGTGGGTGTGATGGACCGGTATTCAGAACAGAGTATACCCCATCTCATGCTCTGCATTTCTTGGGATTCACTTGCTTGGACCCTGAGTTGGATGAACAGTTCTGGGAAAGTCAATTCACGTTACCCTTGTGTACTTTACTTCTTCCGTTCTAAATTATAGAAGCTATAGAATTTAACCTCATTTTAAAAATGGACTGGGGTAACTTCAACCCCAGAAATAACACAGGGGATAACTGTTCATCCAGTTTGGGGTTTCAGTGAGCCTGAGGCGTATCCCAAAAGGCACAGGCCACAAGACAGGGAATATTCTAGACAGGATGCGGTAATATTAATGTAGTAAAATGAATTAATGAAAAATATACTGTAGGAAATCTGAAGTCAAAATGCCAAGCACTATTTTAAAATTATTTTTAATTGTTCACAGTTAAACACAAACAACTGCTTTTGAGAACTTTCAGAAGTATCTATTCCAATGGAATTTCCATTTCATCCCCAATTCAGCTTTTCAACAGATTGTACCATATCATAGTCCCCTTGGTTGATCATAGTTGTATTGGCATTTAAAGTGGATTGTTGTACATGCGTAGAGTAGCAAAGCAGACAGAGTAACAGCAAACTTTCAGTGGACAACAGGATTAAGAAAGAAAATCTGAGTTCTGAATGTAGCAATTATGGAATACTGTCATTTTAAACACAAATACCTTTTAACACTACGTTTTATTGAAGAAAAAATATTCTGTCAATGACAACACATATCTGTTGGGGGGGAAAAAACACAAAGTTTGGTTGAAGAGGGCATAGAGTTTGGTCAGTATTAATATATTTTGGCGTCATACGCACCTTCCAGATAAATGAAGAGCGATGCCTCATTGTGAGCTAAAGCCAGAGGATGACTGGATATTTGATACATGGCAGTTCAAGATTCAGGCATGTAAGGTGAAAAGGGTGTTTTCTCCATAAGGTTTGTCATATACATTTTTTTAAGTGGTGGGTTTTGAATAGTTGCAGTTGTGAGCTGTGCCTTTATGGAGAAAAAACACAAATATGGGATCCTTATGAGTTTAGGAGGAGGGAGAATCTCTTCTCATCCTGGTAAACAGCCAGTGTCCATGGGGAACATTTCAGTTTTCTTACAAAGAACGAAGGAAAAACATCCTTGAAAAACTGAATCTGAGGTGGTGCCTCAGAATCAAGTAGGAACACCGGTTTCCAGTGGTGCTGTGTTCAGCTACAACCTCCACATTCACACTTCCTGTAGTTTTTGTAAGTAGAAAATGAAACGCAGATAAGTTTCCTGAATTTTGGGTTCTTACTTCACACTGATATGTTGTGAGATCCAAGTCTATCATTTGTTTGGGGGGGCAAAAACTCCAAAAGATCCCTGCCAGTTTCACACACACGTTTATATAGACCTGGAGCGGCGCGGGGAACTTGGTGGAAAAGCAAGGAGCTGGAGCAGGAATGGAAGTCGGACAAGATCAGCTGCCGGGTCCCACACAATAAGCCCCATTGTTTCAACATATTGAGCTAACAATATTTATCAGTCATTATACTTTTTGTGGTAAACTGGTTCTTGATCACCAGACAAATACATTAAGAATTTAGTGCAATGACCATGTACAGATATTCCCAGATAAATCTGTCAACAAATGTAAATCGGGACTGTTTTAGGATTAAAATCACAGAATAGCACTGTGACCTTACTATATATCTTATGGTGAAAATTAGATACATATTGTTAATCATTAGCCGGGAATTCTAGACGGGGCTCAATTTCATTTACTTTATCAGTAACTCTGAAAAATGTTTGCAAAATCTGGTTTTCTGCACCTTACACACCTATTGTCATAAATACAACAGCTCTGACAACAGTCAATAAATAAAAAAAATTGGAGAAAAAAAAAAAAAAGGATTGAATCTGGCCTTCACATATATTGAAGTGTCAAAATAAGAGGCACAAGCTTTTTGCAGAGTGGCCAGCTGACTTTAACAACTCCAAAAGGTTCTTATTTTGATAATAAACATGGTTCAGAGAGAAAGCTCCCCCACTTTCCATTCAATTAACTTCTTAAAATGTTCTGTCTGGCCATTTGCTTGCAAGGTGTTTATGAAAGACATTGCACTTGTGGCTTGTTCTTGTAATCCCTGCAGAAAAGCCCTATCATAAAGCATCAGGAAAAAGGTTGCAACGAGATGACTATAGTGCAAAAATAAATAGGTTTTTAAATTGTTTACTTATCATAAAAGAGCACCTCTGAGTTCAGAGCTTTGATTTATCGTAACTTGGACACAAATCACGCAACCACAAGTGTGATCCTTACTCCTAACAAAGCAATGTCAGCTTTTTATTTCTCATTTTCTTGACCACCTCTGCTGCAAACATTTGTCTTGAATAAAATAAAATAAAAAAAGAATCTTACTTCGAATTTCGATTTCACTGCTTTTGTCCTATTTCATTTGCCCTAAATCGGGCTTTTCATGAAAATGTGGAATACTTAATTTATCCATTGTTACCGCGAGATAAATGGTAAAACACCCTGCTTCAGACACCCTTTTCAGGGGAACAACGCTCGCTTTCCGTTTGCCGCTACTGTGCCAACTGCCCTAAAGTAGCACCGTGGCTCACTGCTCAAGCAGGAAAAGTAGGATGTGATGGGACAGTTTTTTTTTCCTTCTTTTTTTTTTGCCTTTTTGACCGCTTTGCTTTCTCAAGGCCTAGACTTGGCCAATATTCTGCTGTCCACTTCGGGAATGGGAAAGATACTGGAGTTCCTTAAACCAACACCCCCCCCCCCCACTCACTCTCTCACTCATGCACAGTTCAGTTAACTACCCCCATCGCCGTATCTCCAGATGTGCTAGTGGGTTTCGTTGTAGTCCATGATTCTTAGCTGCTGCTGCCTCTGCCAGGTGCTGCCAGGCCTGGGTGCATCCTGGATGTTGGCCTTCCGCTCTCCATCTGCTTGGGCCCCCTTGATGGGAGCGGCCTGTGCAAAGACCTGCGTGGGCGTGGTACCCCAAGGGGCAGAGAGCGCAGCAGGGCAAAGGGAGGGGTTCCCCACGAGCTCCACACCCTTGTCAGTCTTCGATCCCTGAGGGATGCAAGCCGGCAGCGGAAGGTCCTCGTTGCACTGGCTCTCGCTCTTGTTGCGAAACAGCTCCCTAGCCCGCATCCCCAGGAAGCTCTTGGCACTGGGGTAGGAGCCCACTGTCAGTGGGGTGTTGGCGGGGAGAGGTGTGAGAAACGGCGGGTGGGATGGGGATGGCCCCAGGGCCTGAGACCTCGGCTCCAGGCTGCCATTAAGGCTTGCCGCCATGCCGGGCTGTGGCTTCCCAGGAGATAAAGTGCAACCATTGTCTGTTGGAGGCTCAAAGGGACCACATGTCCCAGCCCTTGTGCCTGCCTTCATTTGACCTGTTGGCACTGGGATGCCATCACTGTTTGGGCACATAAAAAGAATGACCATAAATAGAGACTTCACAATGCTGCCATCTCTAAGAAGGTTTTTCCCTGTTTTATTATATCAATGCAAAAACGGTTGTAAACAGCCAATTCAGCATAGCCGGATCTGAAGAGCCCAGCCCAGCCAGGCTGCACAGAAAGAAGGGATGGTGTCTCACCTGGATTCTATTACTTCGAGAGATTCAGCGCAGCCCTCCGCTGGTAGGCTGCCGGCAGAAGGCCTTTCCATCTCCAGTCGGCTGTAGAGCTGGAGGAGCTCCGTTTGTAGGAGCTGGGAGACTTGCTTTTGGGCCTGGTACCTATTTTCCGAAGCCTGTAGCTGGCATCTAGAAGACAGGCATAGACACACGATTAGAACATGGAGAACTGGCCCAAAAACAGATGCTGACCGCAGTACAGCATGAGAATTTTCTTGGCACTATATAATATTTGCATGGCCTGGGCAGTTGGGTAGCCACTTGACTTTGGACCCCTACAGATTTTTCTCCTCAATACTGTGGTTTTGGTTCCTCTCCTCAACTGTTCTGGCATGTGACCTTCTGTTCTCCCTATATCAAGAACCAGTAAGTATCTATGTATTAATATCCCGTTCTGTTAAGCTCCTTCGGGCAACCGTGTTTGAAAGACAACGCATATAAACAAAATGAGCTGAAATGAATTAGAGACCTTCAGGGGGCAAAAAAGACAGGCCCTTGGTCCAGTTCAGCATCCTCCTAACCCTTTTCCAGATGTTGAAAGGTAAAAGCCGTACTTGGCCTGGCTCTTGACGTCCTCCAGGAATAGCTTCTGCTCTACGATGAGGTGCTCCTTCTTGGTCAGCTGCGCCTCCAGCTCCCCAATGCGCTGCTGCGATGCCTCCAGCCGCTGGCTCTGCTGCAGCACGCTCTGCTGCAACTTGTCAATCTCCTTCTTCGCTGACGCGTGCAGCATTTCCGCCTCCTGTGACAAGCATGCACAACCGTGAAGCATGCACACGAAGCAACGGCGACACACCCAGGTACTCTTAAGGAGTGCTGGAGTCTGCCGCCAAATTCAGCACTTTGTAAAAGGTCCCTAGCAGCTCCTGGCCATAGTGCTCATGTCAATATCAGGCTACTACACAAGCGTAGGTAGAAACGGAAAACCAACAACAGTATAAACGCACGCACGCACGCACGCACGCACGCACGCACGCACGCCACTATATTGCCAAAAGTATTGGGACACCCCTCCAAATCACTGAATTCAGGCGTTCCAATCACATCCATAGCCACAGATGTATAAAATCAAGCACCTAGACATGCAGACTTCTTCTACAAACATTTGTGAGAGAATGGGTCACTCTCAGGAGCTCAGTGAATTCAAGCGTGGTACCGTGATAGGATGCCACCTGTGCAGTAAGTCCATTCATGAAATTTCCTCGCTACTAAATATTCCATAGTTAACTGTTAGTGGCATTACAACAAAGTGGAAGCAATTGGGAACAACAACTCAGCCATGAAGTGGTACGCCACGTAAAATCTTACGCAAATGGGGACAGCAAATGCTGAGGCGCACATTCTGCAGAAGTTGCCAACCTTCTGCAGAGTCAATAGCTACAGACCTCCAAAATTCGTGTGGCCTTTCGATTAGCTAAGGAGCAGTGCATAGAGAGCTTCTTGGAATGGGTTTCCATGGCTGAGCAGCTGCATCCAAGCCTTACATTAAGTGCAATGCAAAGCCTCGAATGCAGTGATGTAAAGCACATCGCCACTGGATTCTAGAGCAGTAGCAGAGACATGTTCTCTGGAGTGACGATTCATGTTTCTCTGTCTGGCAATCCAATGGATAAGTCTGGGTTTGGCGGCTGCCAGGAGAACGGTACTTGCCTGACTGCATTGTGCCAAGTATAATGTTTGGTGGAGGGGGGATTATTGTGTGGGGTTGTTTTTCAGGGGTTGGGCTTGACCCCTTAATTCAAGTGAAAGGAACTCTTAATGACTCAGCATACGAAGCCATTTTGGACAATTTCATGCTCCCAACTTTGTGGAAACAGTTGTGGGGATAGTCCCTTCCTGTTCCAACATGACTGCGCACCAGTGCACTAAGCAAGGTCCATGAAGACATGGATGAGCAACTTTGGTGTGGAGGAACTTGACTGGCCTTCACAGAGCCTTGACCTCAACCAGATAGAACACCTTTGGGATGAATTAGAACAGAGACTGCGAGCCAGGCCTTCTTGTCAAACTTCACTGCCTGACCTCACAAATGCTCTCCTGGAAGAATGGTCAAAAATTCCCATAAACACACTCCTAAACCTTGTGGAACACCTTCCCAGAAGAGTTGAAGCTGTTATAGCTGCAAAGGGTGGGCCAACTCTATATTAAAGCCCATGTATTAAGGGTCATTAAAGTTCATGTGTGTGTAAAGGCAGCCCCAATACTTTTGGCAATACAGTGTGTGTGTATGTATTTTATAATTTTTATTATATAAAGGTCCGGGCTCTGTGCAGGCCATATATTATATATATATATATATATATATATATACACACACACACACACACACACACACACATATATACACACACATATATACACACACATACACACACATATATACACACACACATACACACACACACACACATATACTTGGGGTCTTTTAGGACCCCACTAGGGGTATATGGGGTGCAGACCCCCAGATGGGTCAGTGTTCGTTTTGGGCTTGTGGTGTGAAA
>JAAGVU020000040.1:16573826-16592586 GCA_011763525.2 Mormyrus iriodes | reverse complement strand
TAATATTTATTGGGGCTTTCCATCTCTCCCCACCTATATTCTTAACTAACCTCCCTGCCCCCCCAGTCCCTAGTTTATCCCATACAGAGACCTCCCAGTCTCATTCTCACACCTCAAAGTTCCAGTCGTAAGTTGGGGGCAGTTTGTATTTATTAAACAGAAAGAGCTTTCATATTCTGAGTAAATGAGGGCCAAAAATGAATGCAGCTGCCCGGACTAAGCGTTACCATGGCGATGTTCTGCTCCTCCAGTGCGGTGGCCTTGATGATCCGCCGCAGGAGGCGCCGGTTGCGGACGGCGTGCTGCTCCCGCTTATAGCGCTCGTACAGCAGCTGGCTGTGCAGCAGGAGCAGCTGACTGCGCAGCGTGTGCAGCTCGTCCAGGGGGGCGGAGCCTGGTCCGCATCAAGAGGAAAGAAGTGGAAGCCAGCTGACATGCTACATACTGACCCAGGCTCTCCCGGCAGGGATCACCTTCACAGAACCGGCAAGCCGGATGTGGCAATTGCCGATTAATTTAATATTTGTGCTAAGTACTGATAAAACTGCCCCGTCATTCCAGTGTTAGATGCTGGAAGCAGCAAGTCTATGTAAATACGCTTCTTAAAAATAAACCTGAGTGCATGCAAATTTGCATAATAGTTTGGGTTGGGGATTTGGGTATGTATTCAAAGCTACAGCAGCGTAAAACAAATGAGATTCCATTTCTCCCCAGCCTACAGCATTATTTTTCACTGATTTTGCAACACCTTTCACTTTAATACTCCGTTGTTTACCTCCAAAGTGCGTCCAGTCAGCTGACTTGCTTGGCAAAGGTAGTCTGGAAGAAGCAAACATGCGGGAGTGTTTAAAGGGGTGGGCCTGGGGTGTGCAACCGTAAGACAGAGAGAGCAACCAACACACCCCTGCACCAGCTCTCTGATGGTTCTGTCCCTCTTATTCCTCAAAAGGGAACTGCAGACAGACACCTCTTTGCACAACCCAGTTTCATTCAATTTTATCATTAAAAGGCAGAGAGTGATGCAAGTCCCCTGTTTTTCAGGAGCAGAGAAATAGCCAAAGTAGGATTGCATGTGGAGAATTGAGCAGAAAAGCCGCCGGTGGGATACCAGGCTTGTTCTCATGACCATGAGGCAAACAGGACAGTAACTGAGACTGATTTTAAACTTTGAGTGATTCGCCCAGAGCATGCTCGGGGAGTGCTGACCCAGTCACACAGAGAGAGGGACGCACATAGGCAGAGACATACAGAGAGAAATAGAGCAGTCTCTCTCTCTCTGTATTTGTCTGTGCGTCTGACTGTATGTCTCTCTATGCCTGTGAGCATCTCTGCAGAAACAGACAGATACAGACAGAGAGAGAGAGAGAGACACAGACAGACAGAGAGACAGAGACAGACAGACAGACAGACAGAGACACCACGCTCACCTCCTAAGCACCTTGTCATGGGCATCACTGCCCTGCTGGATGAGCCGGTCCAGTACTTCCAGGGGAGACGTGGCTGCTGCCCCCTCCCCTTCCTTTTCCTCCGGCTCCACCTCCCCCCTGGCTGCCCGCTGAGCCTCCAATGTCCTCTTGGTCACATACAAAGAGGCGGCCCTGGGGAGAGCCAGGTCAAACAGGCTCTCGTAGGCCTGGACCGCACGACCCCTGCAGGGACTGGGGGACAGCAGCTCGCACTTGGTCAGGCCTACCCCCTCCTCATCGAGGACCAATGGGCTATGGGGGGCGTTGCCAGGAAGGGAGCGGTCGATGGGGGTGAAAGACCAGGGCATGTGGCGTTCAGATGGCTGAGGGAGCCCGTCAGACCGGTCTGGGGTGGAGGCTGCGTGCTGGAGCTCAGCGGTGAGGCCGGGCAGCACCGGGGCCTGCGGTTTCTCCCTGACACCGGTCAGCATTTCTGTAGTGCGGTAGAAGGGTGAGTCGAAGCCACGGAGAACAGCTGGCTCACACTGCTCCGCTGTTATCTTCTGCAGCTCCTCCGTGATGGCGTCTGGAGAGTGCGGGGGCAGCATGATGGCAGGAGCAGACGGGGGGGAGGGGACAATGAACAGAGCAGGGACACCTGTTTATAGAAGCTGCTCGCTAAGCACTCCAGAGCCATGCTAAAGAGGGAAGCACATGCTGAAGCTACCACAGCCGACAGAGATGCTAATGCAGACTGATGGCTTGCACTGTTGCCCCCCCCACCCTGCCATTAGGGGTCGCTCACCCTCTTCTCGCTCCTTCTCTGTGTGTTCTCGCAGCTCCTGCTTCTTGATGAACAAGGACAGCTCCGGCAGGGTCATCGTCTTCATGCTCTCTGTGGAGCCATCTATCAACCAAGACAGCAAATGGGACACAATATTCCATACATTTTGGAATATTCTCCAACAATATACTCCTACATTCCAGAAAATAAACCTGGCAAATTAAAACAGCTCCTACATATTCCAATTGAGTAAGTATTCACTACATAAATTATTTCCATTTGGAACTTGCTGAAAGGACTGAAATGGTGGAATGATGGGTGTTCAGTAGCTGACCTCTGAGAGGTGCCATTTCAGGCCTGCCTTTCTCCATCTCTTTGACAGGCTCTTGTCTCACCAGGCTGGGTCTGGGGTGCTCCATGGCTCGCCCATCCTGCAGATGAACTTGGACTTTAGACCACTCAGGCAGTGTTGGGGAAGTTACTCACAAAAGTGATCCATTAAAGACAGAGGTAAAAAGTTTTGGTCCAGAAAGTACAAATCCAGACGAAGGTTTTGTTTCCATCAACCAGTGGAGCATAAAGAGTCAGTCACAGAGTACTCAACTGGTTGGTTGAAGCAAAAACTTGGTCTGGATTTGTAGCTTCTGGACCTGAACTTTCCACCTGTCTCTGTAATGGATTACTTTTGTGACTAACATACCCAACACTGCTCTCAGGCACATCTCAGCCCCAACACTCAGCCCACCCGGGGCACATAACAGCCTCCTTCAGTTAAAATAATGGTAGCCCACTTCGTGGGCATGGAGGGTAAGTTATCAATCTTAGCAGCTGGAGGTCCACTTGAATAAGAACTAAGTACAACTAGATCACGGTTTTTCGGGTACTACAATACAATACCCTCACCAACATCATTGGTCAAACACACATTTCCAGAAGCTCTTATTAATTCTCCTGCCGAGTTCCACACCAGAAGGACCTTAATACCTTTTCCTAGCACCCCCATCCGTTAGCACGCAGTGTGAATCTGCACTATACCTTATTTGGTGGCACCGCTATGCTGGGAGCCAGAGAAATGTGTATGAACTCATCAGAGAGCGTTGGCGTTGAAGAGGAGGTACCCGGGGTGCTGGAGCAGGGGGTGCGTTTGCCACCTGCTGTGAAAGGGACTTGTAAGGAACCTGGACATGCAAACAGCCGCGCATTAATCTTCAGAAGCCCCTCAGACCAGCCACAAAGGGCTCACCCAGCATGCCGTGCACACGGCCCTGAAGGTAGGAGGCACTCTGGGACAGCTCGGTGATGTTTGTGGGAGAAATGCCACGGGATGATGGAGGCGTGGTCATGCCGCAAACGGAGGAGGGGCTCCAGATGAGGTCCTTCCCTCCAGAGGAGGTGCCAACATCACCATTCTGCTTCAGGGTGGCGATCACACACGCAGACAAAATTGATCAGAAACAAGCAGGACACAGAGCTGCAGAAATCCACAGCTAAACGGCAGCAAGTCACATGACAAAACGGTGGTCATGCTGTAAAGTGTTTGCATTGCATTCCCTCATTTCATCCCTCATGTCTTTGCATAAACAATCCAGTCTCCCCATACAGGCAGGAAGAGAAGAGGCCTCCCTCTGTTAAACACACGCATCACTCAGCAGCACAACTCAAGAAAATCATGCGGATCACAGTCTCACTGAAGGCTGGTTAATATTAGCACCTAGCCAACAAATCCTTGGAGAAAAGAAAAAAAAAAAAAAAAAAAAAAAAAAAAAAACTCGTGACTGCCAAGTATTAACTGTATCAGAACAGAACACTGATACCGGCCAGAGTTTTTATGGGAGCGCTAGTGTGGGAATGTGTCGGTGCGCCAATGTCATTTCCAGGGTCTGTTAAGCAAGTGGGGAAACATTTGAATATGTGGCTTTGCATGGCGGTGGGGGAAGGAAGATCAGCACTAAACCTCCCACTGCATGCAACAGACACTTGAGAAGGAACTAAAAAAACTGGAACAGAGAAGATGAGAAGTGTCAGAGTAAACGACAGAAGTGTCAATTTCATTTACATGGCAGTACACCAGGCTATCGTACTCCTGAAAAATGAATGTTACTTCCAAATGCTACCTTAAGTCTTGACAAACACAGCTAATTTAGATGAATTTCTATATAAAATACTCTTTTACATATAGCCTCTGTCTTCCTGACATAAGACAAGGAAAAAACTAAATAAAACTAAGCTTTAAATGACAAAAAGTATAAAAATTCTAAACACCACAAAGTCCTATTATATTGCTAGTATAACTATCAACTTGAAATTCACAGGTCAGTGGTGAGCATTCAGATCGTAAGAAGAAATGCCAAAATATCATCATGCCCTGCATGAAGGACCTGCAATGTGGCTTGTTCATTTCCACCCCTGTACGGTAGAGGACGACTCGTACCTGCCGGCGGGAGCTCTGGGGGCTCTGATGGAGCGGTAAGGTCAGGGGTAGCGGGAAGGGCTGGCGTAGGGCAGAAAAGGAAGTCGAGGATGAGCTTCCTGAGGAAGATAGAAAATAAGGGAGGAAAAGGTGATTACAAACAGAGAGGTAAAGGCATTGAGCCATCGGGTGCCGATGATTGTGGGTCAGGCCTGACCAAAGCTGGTGTGGAGGTCAGCATAGGGGCTGGTGGTACTGTCCAGGGAGCGAAGCTTCAAGGGAGGGTGGGGGCGTTCTGGAATGCTGGCATAGCCCTCCTCGCAAGAAGCCTCCTTAGGGTCCAGGGACACCTTGGCGCACTCAATGACGATATCATGGACCTCGAACCGCTTCCACCTGCCGCGTAGAATGAAGAGTGATACGGTTCAGTGAAAAAGAGAATCCTTAGTACCAATGTGCTCTCCCAATGGTCAGGATCAGTGTGTTGCTCACCTCGTGGGGTCAAGCTCATGGTCCTTGGTTCCAGTCACTAATTCCGGGTGTATCCGCACATGTTCTAGCATGGGCTACAAAGTAAGTGAAAGCATAAAAAAGGAAACAGAATCAGCACCCACACGTCTCTGAACATTACAGACGGAAACCCATCGTGACCCTGTCTGCTGAAAGTGAACAGAGTCCAGCTTTAACTTTGCATTATGTTCTCTGAAAGGTCTTATGTTGCACTTCTAGTCCTTGATTAGTCTCAGTAGGTTCTTGCTTTGTTAGAAGCCGTTGTGTAGTTCTTGTTCCAATACTGCTTATACTGGGCATTCATTGGAAGCTCAGCATACCTACACTATTGCCCAGCTGACTCTTTGACAGCATGAAATTTTTGCAATGTGCCATTTGCTTCTCTTGTACATCGCTTTGGAGAAAAGCATCTGCTAGACGTATAAAATGTAAATGACCATTCTGCCACATTCGCCCCTGCACTCACCTTGACCACCTCCTCAAATGTGTCCATGTTCTCCTTCATGCTGTAGTGAGAGCGCAGGTAGGAGACAAAATTGCAGGGGTACATGCCATAGAGCCGGTGAAAAAGCGAGTAGACGCTGGCGTGCAGGTGGATCAGATAAACGTCCGTCACGTGACCTGCGTGCAGCAGATGGCCAGAGACCGTGCAAACATCAGTGTGCCGTCTCGTCCTATATTTCCACTATAATCCCACCATTATCCCCTGAAATCTCCGTCTCTATTATACAGATTATGTCCAAGTCTTTGGTTCTACGGCCCAAAATAAGCGCTGGCAAACTTAAATATGACTGATGCATCACCACAGCGACAGCATTAAACCAGAGTCGCAGACCTTGATTTTTTGGACTCCAGGCTGCCAGGCGGCCAAAGATGTCGAAGAACTCATAAAGATGCTGTTTGCCGACCTGCGGGATTATTGGCAGCAGGGTGATCAACACCAGGACCCCAGTTATGAGCACGACGACATCGGAGTCTGTCTGTGTGACCAAGAGAAAAGGAAAGGCACAATCACTGCCATGACAACAAGAGATTGCGAGACGATGCCAGAATACAAGTTTCTACTTCAATAAATAATAATAATAAAAAAAAAACATCTCCCGTAAGCTTCTCTCTAGCTGATCACAAACAAGGTTTCTGTTCGAAAGTACGCTGATTTCGCATCAACTTTGCCAAGACCTTTTCAACCCCACAAAGCACGTCTAGGGCCAGCTCACCTTCAGCCATTTGAGCAGTGAGGAGAAAAGCGGGAAGCGCGCAATCTTATGGATCCAGGGAGGCTGCTTGCGGATGATGTGTCCCAGCAGGGTGAGCGTGTGAAGGCGGCACGCCTGCTTGTTCATGCATTCGTTTATCTTGTCCAGAAGATGCTAAGAGACGACAGGAGGGTGTGGTTACTGGTCCAGGAAGCGGGGGCCGTAACTGGGCACGGCGGCAGCAAAGTGCCATGACAACTGTAAGCTTGTGGAGGGATGTACGCACTATAGCTTATTTTTGGTGTCCTGGTCCCTCCTTATGAAGGCAACGAGCCAGCTAAGAGGCAGGCAGCTAACTGTTAATTACCTTGTCGTGTGGTTCCCTCACAGAGGACAGGATGTGCAGGGTCTGAGAGGAGCCTGTTTCCAGGTAGTAATCCACCAGACTGTTCAAGAGCACAGAGCCACGATCTGTCACACACGCACGCACGCACACACACGAGATAAGACAAAGGAGGGCATAAAGTTAACAACTGGACCATCCCAAAAGCGAAGGGCGAAAGTCACAGCAGCTCATGGAAGCAGGAAGAGCACCTACCTATGCTGAGGTGCTCGTTAATTAAGTTCTTGATATCATCAAGTTCATGCAGGTCTGAGGATTCCAGAAGAGGGAGGACATCCCCGATGTTGAGCTGCTCCCGGGACATGGCTCCCGAAAGGGGGGGTGGGGGTAGACGGAAGAGCAATTGTGGTCAAGTGTATGGTGGAGTGGAGTGGGAGGGGGCTCCAGTCCTGCAGCTTCCTGTCCCACTGGGGCGAGTCCCAGTCCCTGGGCCAGGCACCACTGCTGGAGCAGGAAATTAAAAACAGTCAACACGAAGACAGTTAGGTAACAGAAAGGTAATGCTTCCACTCCAGTGCACCAAACAGGCAAAAGCAAGCCTTATTAATTAATGATGAACTGATAACCCAGCTTAGGTAATGGCCAGAAATGAATTTATGAAGATAGTTAAGTAGGCCCCACTTTTAAACCGTACTGCCAGATAAAGACTAAAGGTCATATATGCCAATACTTTGATATCTGGATTTCATTCTTAGCAGCAGGGGGCAAACAGAGCTGGATATATAAGAGCAGAGGTTCTCCCAGTAACATTCTGAGAGACGAGTATGCTCCTAGCATTAGCCTAGTGCTCACATAGGACATTACCATCTCCAGCTGCCAGTTAGCCTCAGCCCCACATACCATTGTATTCGACTATTGTTCAACAACAGCAGCAGCAGACAGCAACCCCACTGAATGGCACACAATTTTAATTGACCAGGATTTTCACAGATCTTAAATTTTCTAAAAAAAAAAAAAAAAAAAAAAAAAAAAAACCTGAGCATGTTTCGTATCAGTATTTTAATTGCAAAATGGATGTTTTTATAAATTATCATGCAAACGTTACCATACATACTGAGCTGCATATTCTACCGTTTGCCAGAGGGGGAGACAAATGCCTCCATATAACAATGTTAACAAGTGCGCTCACCGATAAACAGAAAAACATGATATCCTCCCCAAAAGCACAAACACACAGCAGCAAACTCTTAACAGCAGCTCAAAATAAGTTTTTTTTTCCCCCAGTATATGAAACACTTAACATAATCGGTTCTGCCAGCAAAGTACATAAACAGCTAGTTTATTTTCCCCATTCAAAAATAACCAAAAACAGATGACAAGTATCTTGAGTTCTGTGTCAATAACCGATAACCATCCATCTATTTTCTATACCCACTCATCCTATGAAGGGATGCAGGGATACACAGCTCGGAAGCTACAGGTGCAAGCCAGGGAATACCCCAGGAGAGGGCGCAAACCCATTGCAGGGCACGCACGCAATTTGACAACTCCAATTCACCCTAGCACATTTTTGGTCTGTGGTAAGAAAACTGATAACCTGAAGGAAACCCCACAACAACACAGGCAGAACACACAAACTCCACATGCATGGAGCCACGGCAGAGACTCGATCCCGTGTCTGAGAGGTGTGAGGCAACAGTACTAACCACTGCACTATTGTGCCACCAAAAACCTTTAAGTATAGATGATAAATGGATGTCGGAGAGGCTGAGCTGGAGAGAGAACATCAGATCAATCCCCAGTCCGTCAGCACTGTTACTCCCAAAGGTGTAAGTACTCCCTGAGGAAGTGGGGGGATCAGCTAAGCCACACTAACCAGCTTTGATCACAACACTGAAAGTGTCCTCACTAACAGTATTACAGCATGGCATGGTAAAGCAGCAGCTCTGAATAGGACGGTCATACAGAGTGTGATGAAGTCCACCAGGACAACCTCAGGGGCCAAATCGCCTTTCATAAACTACTGGAGCAACAAAGCAAAATGTATATTATGGGAACCTAACCACCCCAGGCATGAGTTGTTCTCACCCTGAAAACTGGTGGGATCTCCCACAGCATTTGATAAATGACTGCCAGATTCAAGAACAGTTTCTTCCTCCAAGCAGTCCACATCATAAGTAGCTAAATCTGGACCAATCGAGAACTACATATACCTGCCCTATATATGAACTTGATAATTTTTCCTTGCACTGCACTACTGCACAGTCCATTTATTTGTGCATGGATGGTTGGTCTTTGTACAGAGTGTGGCTGGACAAGAGAGCATTGCAAAGCACTTGTCACACATGACCAAAGAAATATCTAAAATCTAATAACTCTGTCATGTTTGGCTTAACTTATTCATACACAAATGGGCTAGTAATGACAAGTTAAACCTTGGTTCAAATTATTTACCAAATATGCATTACATATTCACATACTCCATTTTCTGGTTAAATTAGGTAAACCCACCATACTGATTTTACTCCCAAAAAACTGAGTGCCCCTTGAATCCACATTCACAGTAAATGATTATAAAGATTTTATATAATAAATAAGAATTTTATATGATGTAGTTATTGTAGATCATCACAGTCTACACAGCTAAGACAGCTGCCAGTTTATTCACAAATGGCCTCACTATTGCTCGAGCTCTCTGCCCATTAAAAACTGAGGGTCTCTCTAAATTAAATACTGCTTTTTGAATAAAACCAGCCAAGCTGTAAGGGGATACTGAAAAGCTGTGTTGTAATGAGCTATTTTTAAACATACAATTAAATACCCACACTTAAGCGCCATCTAAAACAAAAGCACAATTTCTCTGCATGTAGCCACACTAGTGCATGAACAAGGCATAAAATATATTTATTCATGTACTTTAAAAATAAAGACCTGAAGGTGAGCAAACAATGTGACGAGCCTTGACAGCGCAGAGCATCCTCAATTACAAAAAAAGAAATGTGACACTCCCTTACCGAAACATTGTAATCTGAAATTTATGCAGCTGCCATATTAAAAACTGGATATGCATATAAATGTGGCACCATGTACATTAAATATACCCATATATCAATGTTTTAAAAGCTATATTTACTTACTAGGATTTCATGGGAAATCAAAATTTTAGGCATGTTAATCCCCCACAAACCAGTTTTCACATTTAGGGTACAGACAATTTAACCACAACTTTAAATTTAACTGAACAAGATACATTTAGTTTTGTTAATGCTCAGACCACGACCACATACTAGAGCACATCCCTTGCACCTTCCTATCACTTACCCTGGACAAGGTAGCAGGGGAGCCTGGAGTCTAGCCCAGGTAGTATAAGGCATAAGGCAGGGAGACATGTTGGACAGCATTCCAGTACATAATAAGGCATGGTGTGTACATATATGAACACAACCTAAGTTGTGCAACATCTTCGGATGCCAGGAGGGAAGCAGCACAATACAGAGATGAACTTGCAAACTCCACAAACTCAAACCTCCAAACTTGGTGGACTGATGCAACAGTGCTCCCTACTGATGTGTCAAGCTGCCCACACCTTAAGAATCTGAACAGAAAAATCATGATATTGAAAACACCATTATTTTCTGTTTACAGGGTTTACAGCCTGAAGAACTTCAGTAATGTTTTAAATACACAAAAATGTAAATCAGTGGGACTGGTAAATCCAAACCCTTGGAACAGAAGTGTACACCTCAGCTATTCATGTTGTGATTCTTTTTATATTATGCACATTCAGGTTGTTTTAAATCTCGTACATACTGTGGACCTCTGCAGCTGAGAGTGAAAGTGATCTATGCAAATTCAGTACAGTTCTCAAGTATTTAAAGTTTGGTCCATACAAGTCCACACAAATACTAGAACTCAATGTGCAAACAAAGGCCAATGATCCCAAAAAAGAACTTCAGTGGTTCAAAACAGAACAGAGAGGCAAAGTGGATCAATTTCTTCACGCATTTCTAGCTTTAGCTGCATTGGATCAGGTTAAAGATGGTGTTTCGTTCGGTTGGTAATCTTTTTCTGGGGACCTGAGTATGATTTTATTAATAATGCTCTCTTAATGATAAGTTACACTGTCATACACAAGAAACACCGTGATAATTACCTATTTGCTTTAACGCAGACAGCCATCTTTTTAAGTAGTGAGAATTAACATCAGGTATAGTATGGTACATAGAGAATTAATTGAAACCGTTGGGTCAGTAAAAAGGGTTGCTCATGTCGCTTTCTCGTTTATCAAAAATGGTTAAAACAGACATTGAAAAGGGGTGAAAAGGTGAGTAGAATAACACACCGAATTTTGCATCCAGGCTTACATTAAAAGGAAACATACGAACTGACCACATAGCATTGCTACATCTAAACAGGAGTCGATACGACGACACGTGATGCAGTAAATAATTAACATTATTCAATGGATTTCAAATAATTTAATTAAGTTTGCTTTGCTTTTGTTAAATAGTGTAGAGAATACAGAACTTGATTCTTTGTGAACTACTAGCATATCACCTAACCTGCCAACGTTATACTTTGCACGAGCCATACACAACGCCTCAGACTTGAAATTAAATGTCTTCTTGCCTTTAGACAAGAACATCGTCCGTTTTAGCTTGTTAACTACAGTGACTGCCACCTAACTTGTTTCGTAGCCGAGTCCAGTATCTATCAATACGTTGCTATAGTCAGCAAGGCAAAGATGGGTGTAAATTAAAAGAAAGCACTGTGTCAGCTCCAGTAAAAGAGAATGGACAGTGCTAACAGAATAACTTTGAATGTACGCTGTGATATAAGGTTAAAAGCTTAAACGGTATGTAATAGATTAAATAAATGTACCTATTTACCTATTACAGTAGCTCTACTCCACAGGGCGCCGCCATCTTGACCACCTCGCCACCCCTCCCTCAGAAATCTTCATCCGCCACAGCAAAGACAAAATAATCCGCAAAGTCTCCAATATTACTTTATATACAACGAGAAGCCAAGTAACATAAATATAAATGCAGAAAATTGTGATTTATATTAATTAGCTTGTTTATAGATTATTTTTGCAGTATTAAATCGATTTATATGTGCATATAACTAAAAACTGTTTACTGTTTCTTCGAAAGGTGGAAGGATGTGTTTTATTGTGAGGCGGCTTTCGCGTGACTCACACGCCTCGCGCAGGCGCCTCACCGAAATAGAAGCAGTATGAAAAAAGTATTTACGTTTAGTAGTTAAATATAATGTTCAAAGTCGCAAACAAGTGAAAAGATGATATATATCATTTTTGTTCAAGGACAAAATCAAGGCTAAATCCCTGTTAACACCAACATGCAAGCTAATTCGAGTGTCATTCTTTTTTAATATCAATAACGTGCTTGAAACTTTAGTGGAATTACATACAATATGTGGATAAGTAACACCCTACGATAACTGTACAAATGCGCATTTCGTTAAACCCATACACTACTTTCTTATTCAGCCAGATGTAATCGGTTTTTCTTATATTAAGTAATCAACAACAGAATCCAAAGTCCATCCTGTACTGGTGAGAGTGACGAACTAACATAGATTCCCTCCTACCTTCCCAAACAGGGAATCTTTAGTTCCAAAGGCTCATAGCAGATTCTCTAAGACTTTAAATGCAGATCAGATACCGCATTTTGCAATGGCACGGCTGAACTGAGAGCCCAAGTAAGAGCAGGAGTAACCAGAAACCTGCAGCCTTAGATATGGGGATTTATGAATCCTAAGAGCTGACTGGCTGAAACAGGGCACTCCTCCGATCACATGTGAAACAAAGTCAGCAGGGGAACTTGAGCGTGCCGTCCCTATTCTCATGCTCTGCCAAATAACAATAGTGAAGAGCTGCATGTCTCATTCATGTTATGTTACTGCAGTGTTAAATAATGTCACCGTAACGTCTTTCCGTGTACAGCTCTGTCACTGACTTGTTGGAATCTCCCCTAAACCTGATGTTCTTGTCATTTAACAAATTTCTTTTTTTTAGTAATTTGAGGGGGACTACTGTGACCTGCGTGGTATCAGATTGCAGTGGTTCTTTATATGATGAAATATATTGTAAAATTAATTTATACTGACTGTCACTTACATAACATACAGATTACAAAAATCTATTTTAATTAAAACGTAGACGTTGCAATCCTGACTAGGATACGCAGGTAAAAGATGGCTTGATGGATGATGCTAAATTTTCAGTTGCAAAGGCTTGAAATTTTAGTTGTATTGTGCTTGGTGTCATGTGGAAAAAATACATCCCATGTAAAAGCTTTTTTTTTTATTTTACATTGGTAGCTGAATATTTCAAGCTTTGGTGTTAAATAGAATCATTGGATTAAAGGTAATGTAATTGAACAAATATTTGACTTTTCAATTTAATAATTTTTTCGCTAGAAAATTAAGATATAACGTTCGCTGGAAAAAGTAAGGACACCTTTGGCTCTAATAGCCATCATTACCCCCTTGGGCAGAAACAACCTCAAGTAGGCATTTCTTACAATTGTCTACCAGTCTGACATCAACTGGGAGAAAATGTTCCCAATTCTTCATGCAGAAATCTTTCAGCTGTGCTATGTTTCAGGGGTTTCTTGCACGCACAGCCAGTTTCAAATCCCCCCACAGCATCTCAATGGGATCTAGATCCAGGGTTTGACTTCCCCATTGTTGAACCCTCCATTTCTTTCTTTCTAGCCATTCCTTGGTGATTTCTTTCTGACACCTCCCATTTAGATCTAATTTGTGCAGTCTCTTTCTAGACTGGTGGTAGATTCGTGCACTTCGACATAAACAGTGGCAAGTCCTACCTGTAGGTCCCATAACGACATTTTGGAGTTCTTAGAAACTTTTCAGCATCTTGCATTCTGCTTTCTGGCTGAACCTGCTGGGGCGGCCTGACCCGGACAAGTTGGTACTCGTTTGAGTAATTCGCTTGTAGATGATCTTCCAGATATTGGAACGTTTGATTTCCAGTTGTTTGGAGCTCTTTTAAAATCCAAAAATTGTCAGAATCATAGGCATCCATAACCTTCTTTCTGGTGGCCTTAGAGAGCTCTTTTAATCTAGGCATATTGGTAGCACACCAACAAAGAACAAACCAACAGAAAAAAACAGCATACCAAACCCAACGTCTTGGGCTAAAATAATACTCAAGCCTCCAAAATCCTTTATAACAATGTACTCATTTGTACCTGATCTAGTGCACCTGATTCTAATTTTAGGTTTAGATTTGAGAAAATGATGAATGTAGGGATATTCTTACTATTACCATATGTGAAATTTACATTTCGTTTATTTAAATTAGAAGTTAAATTTAAATTACAAGATGTAAGTGGTACATGATGTTTGTTATATCACAATTATCAATCAATATTCTTGAAATGAAGATTAAATATCTGTATGCTCACACACACTGGCCACTTTATTAGGTACACCTTGGTTGGACCCCCTTTGCCTTAAGAACTGCCTGAATTCTTTGTGTCTTCTTGACGTAGATTCAGCATGGTGCTTGAAACACTCCTCAGAGACTTTGGTCCATGTTCACATGATAGCATCACGCAGTTGCTGCATATTTCTCTGTTGCACCTCCAGATCCCATAGCTGCTCTATTGGATTAAGATCTAGTGAGTGTGGAGGCCATTTGAGCCCAGTGAACTCATTATCATGTTTAAAAAAACAGTTTTAAATATGAGCTTTGACATGGTGTGTAATCCTCCTGGAAGTTGCTATTAGAAGCTTGGTACAATGTGGTCATAAAGGGATGGACATGGTGAGCAACAATACTCAGGTGGGCTGTTGCATTTACACAATGCTCAATTGGTACTAAGGAGCCCAAAGTGTCCCAAAAAAATTCCCCCACACCATTACACCAGCAGCAGCAGCATGAATTGTTGATACAAGGCAGGGTGGGTCCATATTTTTATGTTGTTTACATCAAATTCTACTCTATCATCTGAATGTCACAGCAGAAATGGAGACTCATCTGACCAGTCAATATTCCACTGTTCAATTTGGGGGGGCTTGTGCCCAATGTATCCTCAGTTACCGGTTCTTATCTTCTATGAGTTGCACCCCATGTGCTCCTCTGCTGCTATAGTCCATCTACTTCAAGGTTTGAAGTATTGTGCGTTCAGAGATGCTCTTCTGCATACCTTGGTTGCAACAAGTAGTTATTAGAGTTACTGTTGCCTATCTATTAGCTTGAAACAGTCAGGTCATTCTGCTCAGACGTCTGCCTCCAACAAGGCCCAGAGAACTGCCACTCACTAGATCTTTTTTCTGTTTCAACCCGATCTCTGTATCCCTAGAAATGATTGTGTGTGAAAATCACAAAAGATCAATAGTTTCTTCTGGCACTAACAACAATGCCACTTTCAATCACAGTTTACGTTAAATCACCTTTTTTCCCCATTCTGGTGTTTGAAGCGAAGATTAACTGAAGCTCCTGACCTGTAACTGCATGATTTTATACATTGTGCTTCTGAAATATGATTGTCTACTTACATATTTGCTTCAATAAACAGCCAAACAGCTGTACCCAGAGCCATGTAGAGATAGTCATGTCAATGGAAGTTCAAAATGCTTGATCATTATATGGTTCATGTAGACTTCAGATAGTTCCAGGAAGTGTTTGGTGGGCAATTTATATGCATAAAATACAAAGATACAGAACTGTGATTATGGTAATTAATAGTCCATAAATGCATTGATTTACAATATTTATGCAGCACACCAATATGTGTATGTAGTTGCTTTACGGTTTATTAAAAAGTAAAATTTGGTATTAGTAACAGCCAGGGTTACCTGCCTTGTTGACATATCTTAGGCTTACCTGGTTTAAAGAGGATGTTGCTGGTGTTTATTGCTTTGATTTTTTTTATTATAATGTTTTTCAACTTGTATGGTAGTCAAGAGCAATCATATCCTGATGTTTACTGATATATTAGAAGGAGGGGAAGCGAAGCAATGATTTAAAATTCAGATCAGATTAATGTTCTAACATTAATTTATGGTGGTTTCAGTAATCCTATGATAACTGAGGGCCTAAGTAATCTTAAACTTAATCACTAATAAACCTAATATACTCAGAAACATGAGTGGCATGTCAAGAAGTTTGTCTGTGCCCTTTCCTCCACATTGTCCTTGTATATAGTCTCCTGCTTGTTTTGCTGTGCTGCATGGGGATGGTAAGGTATTACAAATGCACAGTTTCCCCAGTGACGCAAAAAACTATTGGTCAAGTTAACACGAGAAATCTCACTATGACTAAAAATTACAACAACAAAAAATATGGAATATGGAAATTCATATTTAAACGCTGCATTTACACTTTTTCACAAAGACCACACCAGCTTAATGTTTTGTTTATTAAAATTATGGAACAGGGAATGACTTGCAAAATGCAGGGAATTGAGATTCGGGGTACAGGGTGAGGGGGAAGGTTGGATGAAACAGCATTAAGAGAACAGAATATTCAGTTAGTAGGTTAATGTTACATGTTGCTAACTTTTTCCAGTATCCAGCTTCTGGTAACATTCCCTGAATCTACTAATTTAGTGGGGGGATAATCCAGTAACATACTTTGAAGCAGTGGTTCTCATCCTTTTTGCACCGTGACCCAAGTTTTACCATGCCAACTCAGTCGTGACCATATATCAAGTTTAGGTTTACATTAACGCTGTGATGAAGCATGCAGTGCACTCTGCAACACAAATCTGATTGGACGTGCCAGTGAATTTTAAATTAAGCATATGTGGTTTTGACGTCTTCAAATGGTTGAGTATTCACTAGTTTTGCGCTAAGCAGTTGCAGACCCAAGACCCATTTATATAGCTGATATATCTGATCATGGATCAGCATAGGAGTTTGCTGGTTTTAAAATGCTGAGATTTCCAACTCTGCCACGCAACCCTTTTAGAACTTGCTGCGACCCAAATTTGACCCATGGGTTGAGAATTGCTGCTTTAAAGCAGGTGTTAATTTGATACTGATACTTTGATAATATACAGTCTGATTTTTAAAAATGTCTTACCCTTTAAAAGTGCAACACAAATGGTCTATTCTGGTGCAACTCTACTGTACTGCTAATATTTGCTGCTAACCTTTCAGGAACTATTGGGAAGCTCCACAACCCTCCATTGCTGTAAAAAATAGTTCATTGGAGCAAACAGAGTTGACATGACTCTCTCTACAAGGCTCTGGGTATTAGGATTGCCCCCTGCCCTGCCCCCTTCTTGTCATCCTGTTCTGCGTTTCCTTTGTTTCCTGTAGTTAGCATCCTAATGTGTTCCCCTGCTCCCCGGGCCGCTGCTTGGCTTAATGGGCTGAGCTGGCGGCTGTGTCATCCAGAAACTCTTTTTGTTTCTATTTGTAATTTTGATCATTTATGTTTCTTTATTTTCTTGATCTGTGTATTTGTGGTATGGTTCCTTGTTGTTCCCTGTTTCAATAATGTTCAGTTACTCTTGTTTTCTAGTCTCCTTGGTGTTTTGACCTATTGGTTGACCTATTGGTTGCCTTCACCTGTGCTTGTGTTCTTAATGTTCCTAACCCATGTTAAGTATATTTTAGTGTTTGCCCTTACTCTGTTCCCCAGTTGGCCATTGTGTGTTTGTAGCTGTTTTTGCTCCGCGTTTGCTGGACTACTACTGCTGCTAGTTTTTGTCGTTTACTTGCTTCATTTTTTACCCCTCGTGGTCCCTTTGCATCTTGTTTTCTTTCTTGAGTTTAATAAAGTCCTTTTTTGTGAGCCACGACGTAGCTTGTCCATCCTTCACCATGTCCATCCGTAACACTAGATATACCTAAAAAGTGGCCAGTGAGTGTATATATATAATTTCAGGATTCTTTAGTTAAGCATAGGTGATGGTGTGATTTTGATTGCTATTTACACAAGAAACAGGAAAATCTAGGAAAGGGTAAAATTTGAATATAAGACCAGGGTATATTGTTGAGACAACATTAAACGTTAACTAAGAGGAGAATATTTTATTTGGCCATTTAGCTTTCCAATGATGCTGGATTGGTTTAGATGTTATAGGAAATTTTACATATATTAGAATATGAGGTTTATCCATTTCGTAAGTGGTGGTGAAGTTGATACAGGCTTTCTGAGTGTAAAGTCATTGGCTTAGAATCACATGGCTAAGCTGTCAGATTTACGGAACAGCCTAAGGTATAGCTCTGCTTCATTTTAATTAATCTGCATAACATCATCTTTTTTCCTAGGGTGTTTAATTATTTCATGTCTCCCTGTCAGCAACCATTCGCTTACCTTGAGATTTTTTTTTTCTCTGAAGTACTTAAAATAGACCAATGCATTGTTTACCAATGTCCCCAGTAATAATGGAACCCTCATGTAATTGTCTGGAAAATGCAAATGTAGGCTGTAATCTGTAAAATATGTTATCATTCACATTGTGACTGAATGGTGAAAAAATGATTAGCAAAACTGACTTTGTTATATGCTAGGTCTTCTTACACTATTGCTGGTCCAAAATTGTGACACCTTCTAATTTTACTTCACAATCTTTGTAAAGAATTTTGTATGTTCTTTCTGGGCTGCTGAGACTCTGGTTTCCTCCCATAGTCCCAAGATGGGCATCTCTAAATTAACCATAGCGCCATATTTAGCACCGGTGCAAAGCGTAACGCGAAGTGGTTTTGCTAGTTTCGTACCAGTGTGTTGCTCATTTTCACACAATGCGCGCATGTCATCAAAATAGCGAATGATTTTGCTCACGCTTTGCGTTCATAGGGGTGGTATTTTTTAAATGAGGCGTGGCCAGGCGCGTAGCTATTTTAAGGCAGCGAGATTTCATTGCGCTTTTGACCAACAAAAACCACGTCTAAAGTCAGTGGTGCATTGTTAAAAGGTATTTAAGCGGCGCGTTTTAGAAACGTGCAAGTGCACGACGCTCGTTCCAGACAGGTATGCGCTCGATGTGCACTACTGTTTTTTGTTGTTTTATTTAATTTATATACGTTTCATTATAGAGTACATCTGGTAATCACACTGTTTAATGAAACACCACTGGAAGAAAAAAAAAATATATATACACATAT
>JAAGVU020000040.1:16546955-16573726 GCA_011763525.2 Mormyrus iriodes | reverse complement strand
CCAGTGGTGTTTCATTAAACTATATAAATTAAATATAAATTAAATAAAACAGTTCATTATCAGAATTAAACATGTACTGTATTTGAAAGGACATTTGGATTGCTGAAAGTTTGTTTCAGATATGTCAGGTGGAACATTACAATACAGTCCTCAGAAGATCGCGCATTTTTTGTGGCATGCTGTATGTTGCGTAACGGATGTCTGTTGGATATAAATGAGGACACATTAGAGGACTTTAGACGTGATTCTAAACTGCATGTGCCGATGCCAACAAAGGAGTGTACACCGGCAGTAGCACAGGAAAGCAGGCATCAGCTGGCAGACGAACTGAATTGTCTGTAGCCCGGCAAGGAATCTAAATTGTGAGATGTATAAAAATTACAGCTGTATTGCCTTATATTTGAACATTTTAAAACACTTTAAAAACCATAGGTTGTGTTTTGTTTGAACAAAGATTGCACTTCCTTTCTATTTTGCACACTGCAGACCCAAAAAAAAAAAAAATACACAAGCATAATTAAATCCCTGTTCCCAGCTGCTGTGCTTGTTCAGCAGCGAGTTTCTGTTTTCTCCATCTTCTAACAATATTGTACCGATTTCAGTTACAATCAATAATCAGGTGATGCCAGAAAACGCGGACACACTCACTGCTACCTCATCCCACACCTGCTTCACCTCGAAAAGCTTCAGGTGGAACAGTGGTTCTCCCGTAGATGACGTGTTTGTGCATTTCCACCTCATGCACAAGCACGTCCGTTTCCTTGGGCGAGAAGCGATATGGCTTTCTGTATCTACCCAGTAAAGAATCGGTGCCCCTGCTTTGTGCCCTAGACTGCTTCCGATTGGCCTAACCATGACCCTGTTCAAAGCAGCAGCCATTCTTGTGTAAAAAAAGTTTCTGGACCCACTTGTACAGCTAAAAGATTGCTGTAAGGAACGCATAGTCAGATTTGTTAGCATGCTTTCACCACACCTGCCTTAGTATTCCATTTATTTATCTATTTCTTCTCATGTGCCCTATGACCAACGAGGACGACATTGCAGCTCAGTGTGTGACTACACAGCTCATATATCTGAAGCTGACTCTTAAAGATGCTTTTACTTTTGACTTGAAATTATAGCACAGAAATTGGAGTGTTTCACTGTGGTTCCTCTGACAGTAGCTGTTGGAAATTGCCCTGCCTTCACTAAATTTGGACATAGGCCACCCAGGTCTGACATAGAGCCTTCTGAGTCCTTCCCTCTCACATTCTGCAATATTAACTATCCAATTGCCTCTGGAAATAAAATGTTCTCAGGCTTTTAGGTTTTAAAATATTTAAACTAATTTTCTTCCCTGAAGTCAATTACAAGAGCGGAACATTTTTTACATAATATTTTCAGTGTCTTATTCTAGATTTTCTTTCCCCACAGTCTAAGTATATGATTCATGATTTGCTGAATAATATCTCAGTCTGGGATGGCACTTTGTTGCTGGGTGATGGAAGAAAATCTATTGGCTTTGGCCAGGAAGGTGCTTCAGTGTGTCGATGAGTCCAGTTTTTGTGGTGTGCATTGTAACATCTTTTTAATAGAATAATCAAATACAGCACTTAAATTGATTATGAACCATATACAGAATTTTAAGCCTATAATATACACAGGATTACTATGGGATGCTGATAAATAAAATGATTTTATGAAGTTTTCTTGCACCCCCCCTCCAAGTCAAAAGTCAGCAACTGTTGTTTTCACAGTTCTGGAAATTCAAGCATAATCCATCCTTCCATCCATCTTCAACTACTTATCCCGGTATAAGTTACAGGTAGACCTAGATTCCAAGCAGCACAGAGCACAAGGCTGCTGAACACTGTGGATGGAATGCGAGTCTATCACAGAGCATATACATATACATACTCACCTAAATATCATACACTATGGGAAGCGTAGAGCTAACAATTAACATCTTGTCTTTGGGCTGCAGGAGGATGCTGGAGTACCCAGAGGAAACCCACACAACACAGAGAGAACATGCACACACGTAGACAGAGCGGAGGAAGTACTCTGGAGGTGTGAGACTACAGTGCTACCCACTGAGGCTGGCAAATACTGTACAGAAGTGACTGGCAATATTCATGAACGCAGGTACTCTATTGGGGGAGCTGCCTGCACCCCAGGCAGAGCTGTATCCTGCATTCTAACTGGGGTGTCGGTGCTCAGTTTGGGCTGGCTTTACAGACTGACACAAATTAATTGAACTCCCCAGGTTTAATTATATCACCATGGGCAGCCCCCTGGGCCCAAACAGCGATATTCAACTCAAGAAATGACAGCACACTTCAAAAAACACACTATGTTGTAATACCATGTGTCTTTGTTCAGCAAGAAAATGTTGCGCACTTTGCAGGTGAGTTATTTAATGTTAACTGCCCTGATCCCAATGGGCTGTAGTGCGTGCAAGTATTTTATTGATTCTCTCAGGGCCCTTAAGCATCCTGTTTAACGGGTTATTAATCCGATCAGTATCGCCATCTCATCACTCCGGATGTTAGGAGGTTTAAGATATTTGGGAAACCTGCAGATTTTTCACTTGCCCATGATCAGTGTTCAGAACTTTTCTGAATCACAGCTTTTTCTCTAAACATGCACTAGAATATATAGTGCCCTCCACTATTATTGGCACCCCTTGTAAAAATTAGTAACAAAGGTTAGAAAAAAAAAATCACTGTTTGCTGCAGTACCTTCATCTTGCACTGAAATGAGAAATGAGAAAAATCTGACTTTTAAAGAAACAAGTTTATTCAAAGAAATTAATCCCTCATCAAGAAATAACTATTCTTAACAAAAACATATGTATGACAATTGTTGGCACCCCTGCATTTCATACTTTGTACAACTTCCCTGTACCAATATAACAGCACAGAGTCTTCTCTTGTAACCTTTTATTAGGTTGGAGAATACAGAGCATGGCATCTGAGACCATTCTTCTTTACATAATCTCTCCAGATCATCCAGGGTCCTAGGCTATCTCCTGTGTACTCTCCTCTTCAGCTGACGCCACAAGTTTTCCATAGGGTTCAGGTCAGGGGACTGAGATTGCCTTGGCAGAACCTTGATTTTGTAGTCAGTTAACCATTGCAGGGCTGATTTCGACGTATGTTTCTTATCATTATCCTGCTGGAAGATCCAGTGATGACCCAGTTTTAGTTTCCTGGTGGAGGCAGCCAAGTTTGGATTTAAAATCTCCTGATATTTCATGGAATCCATGATACCATGTACCCTAACAATGTTTCCAGGGCCTTTGGAGGAAAAAAAGCCCCACAACATCACTGAACCTCCTCCATATTTGACAGTTGGGGCAAGGTTCTTTTCATTATAGCCGCTTTGAGTGTTTATTGCCAAAAAGTGAAATTTTTGTTTCATCAGACCATAGAACACTGTTCCAGTCAAAGTTTTAGTCACATTTAACAAACTCCAGGCACTTACGTTTGTGTATAATTCACAGAAAAGGCTTTTTTCTGGCATTCCTTCCAAATAATCTGTTGGCATGAAGATGCCATCTGATGGTAATTCTGGAGACTTGATAACCCCAGGATTTTACTTTTTCTTGCAATTCCCCAACAGTGATCCTTGGAGATATTTTTAATTTATTTTTCATTTGTCATTCATTTCAGCTGGTAAGTTATTATACGCTCGTACACTCCAATCAACTTAACAATGTCCAATTTAAATGGGAAACATGATTCAGCTACATTGTTTCAAATTAATTTAATTTAAATTCATTCAATAAATTCATTTAATGTGTTTTGGTTAAGAATATTTATTTCTTGATGAGGGATTTGTTGTTCTTTGAATAAACTTGTTTCGATTAAAAGTCAGATTTATCTAATTTTTTCAGTGCAAGATGAAGGTACTTCAGCAAACACATTTTTTTTCTAACCCTTGTTAATTTTTACAAGGGGTGTCAGTAATAGTGGAGGGCAGTGTAAATCATAAATTTATGCATTATGAATTAAATATACAGATATCCCACCTCTCCCAGAAGTTATGGGAATCTCCCACAAATGGACAGCAACTCCCTGACACCCGCATATGATGTGCAGTCCTGGAAATCTGTCATTCTGCTATTCAGGGGTGGTACAATTAGCCAGCAAGAAGTTTACCGCTGCAACCTCGCCCCAGATTTTACCACCACTCTCTTTCTCGGTCAGTAAATTTTTCCCCCTATATAGTATTACATATAGTATTATATATAGTATTACCGTTATACCAGCCAAGCACTGGCCAGCACCCCTGCCTTCCCAGATGTTCCTCATCTGCCTCCGTGAAATCAATATCCCTAAGGTGGGATGCCTGAATATTTAAGTATGTGATTTTCATGATGTAACACATAATTTTTTATGTACAATCTTTTTGTTACATTTACAATACAGAAGGGTTCAGATTCTACCACCTGATATAGGTGGATACTGATGAATAATATTTTAGCTGGTTGCAGTTTGGTGACTTTGAATGGCTTTTGACATATGATTATATGTATTTATGTATGTGTGACCTTGGACAGCCCAGGCTTCTGTCTGAAGTGAATCTTCCTTCTCACCTTATGCCTATGAGAAAGGCTTCATCTCATAGTCCTAACTGGATAGGTACTAGTTGGGGATAGATGTATGGTGTGACTTAGGATGTTACCTATACAGTGTGCAACAAACCTTGCAATTCCCTTTCCACTTGTGATTATGGTCCTAGGGATCTCAGTGACCTCCAACTCAATCAATGCTAATGAGTCATCACCATATCTCCAGCCGGTGACCTGCTCAGTTCAGCTCTGTTCGCTCAGACTTGGCTGGAGGCTAGAGGCCTAACAGTGTGAAGTGCTTATCCCAGTGGGGTTTAGATTAAGTCACAGGAGATGAAGGGAAAACATTAACTGGCTGTGGAATAGGATGTGTGTCATTCTATTCAAGCCATATGGACTGTTCCCTACATGTGACTGGCCACGTAAAAGAATAGTAAGTCTTGGTTGTAAATTGTCCTGTAAATGTTTTGAAAGATATGTCATGTGGCACATGCAGTATATATTTTTTATCTATGTACAGTATCTTCAACATTAAACATTTTAAGCTATTTTTAATCAATTGCTATAGAAGACAAACTTTCAGGATTTACAAATTTTGCCTTAACTTTGATACTTTTATTATCCTTGTAAAAAATTTACTGTATTACAAATTAGTAAAAATTTTCATTTTAATTTCCAGATCACATCTATGTATTACATATATAGTAGCCAGATAACAAAGAAAATGGCTAATCTGGTCATCTGACTAGTTTGTTTTTGGTCACATATGGTTAACCTTGATGAATCGTGAGAGGCCAGTGTGTTTAAATAGCTGCCTAATGTGTGGATTTTTTGTACAGTGATCCCTCCTCGATGGCGGGGGTTGCATTCCAGAACCCCCCGCGAAAGATGAAAATCCGCGAAGTAAAAACCATATGTTTATATGGTTATTTTTGTATATTTTAAGCCCTTATAAACCCTTTATATTCTCTTAGATATTAGGTAAGATTCGTTGAAATTATATATGTAAACACACTGTTTATATACTACGCACAAATATACGTGTTGTATACCAACCCAGCGTACGTAACCGCGTGCTCTGATTGGGTAGCTTCTCAGCCATCCGCCAATAGCGTCCTGTGTGTGAAATCCACAGGACAAACCAACTGAGGAAGCATGTACCAGAAGTAATTAATTATACCAGCGAAAAATCCGCGATATATATTTATATATGCTTGCATATAAAATCCGCGATACAGTGAAGTTGCGAAAGTCGAAGCGTGATATAGCGAGGGATCACTGTATATCGTAATTTAACTTGTATTTTAACGTGGTAAGTTTGTGCGGCTACTACCTTGGCCAGGTCCCTCTTGTAAAAGAGATTTTCATCTCAATGAAACTTCCCGGTAAAATAAAGGTAAATAATAATAATAATAATAATAATCTTTGTCTGATTAGACCGGCATAAAGCTTAAAAGTAAAGTACAAGGTGAAAGATTATAAAAATGAAAGAATATCAAAGTTTCAGGGAACTATCCACAGCAGGAGTAAGACACAATTAGCTATGGCTAGAAAGCTTTACATCTGTGACTGTCACACACAGTGCCCATAACATTAAACACATGCACAGCTATCAGCAACACTGCACTGACAGGTTACCTGTAGAATATGATGTCCCATCTCCCTGACCACAGATACAAAAAAAACATATATTACAATACATGTAGATGTCTGAGTTTAAAATAAAATGTCCCCACCCACATAGCAGACCTTGCTTTTTTATAGTAATAACAAACAGTTCCTGCCTTATAGCAGTGCCCCAAGCGTTACCAAACCTCTGTCACAGCACGACATCACCACCCACACTCAAAGCCCTGCAGTGTTTATGATGATAATGAGCTAAACAGGCAGGACTCCATGCCTCTCTGTCTGGGTGGCCCATCCCTCTGTCTGGCACAACTCTCTTTTAAATGTTGTGTGTCCAAAGCTAGGCTTATGTGCCCGAGTAATGATACATATATCAATGTCTTCTGTTTCGAAAATGCCTATAGGTACAAGGACTAAGATGCTATAAATGACATAGAATAGAACAGCATTAGAATCAAGCCAAAATCTGCAAACGTATGCGGACTATTTTTGATGAGTCATAATATTTATACAAATAAATTCTAATGTATAATTTAATGAAATGTTTTTGGCTTGGTCAGTTACACCATGTGGTTCATAAAAACAATTTAAATACTGACTAGAGATCATTATTTGTTTCCTGGTGCAGCCAAGTCTTGATTATGATATTGAAAAGTATCAGTTTGACCGTACAAGCTTTTTAACCTTCAATCAAAATGCCATATTGCACCCATGGGACAGATTCTGGACATTCCAAAATATATTTCCCTTGGTAGGGTCCCTGCAATGTCCTCTAAAAATGAATAATAATACCTATATGATGTTACAGCTAGTCATACAGATAGGTAGCATCGTGGTCAACTTGCCAGATTTGGGAAATTGAGTCCTGCCTCTCTTTCGTGTGTTTATCGTTTCTATGTTCTCTCTATGTTGCATTAATTACTTAAGCTTAATCCCATAAGATATACAGCTGTGCTTACTGGGGCCTCTAAACTGCCTGTCGCAGGCACGTGCGTGTGTGTGTGTGTGTGTGCGTGCGCGTGCGTGTGTTTGTAAGTGCACACCCAGCAACATACCAGCATCCCATCCAGGATGTTCCCTGCCTTGTGTCCTGAACGGCCTGGGATTAGCTTCAAACCCTCACCCCACCCCACTGTCCAGTATAAATGGCTGGGAGGTGGATAGTCATTAAGCCCCATCCCAGTTTGACTGGATCTTTGATGCTAGTTGTATTGCTGTAATCCTCTATGATTGTACACATAATGTGCAGTAGCTGGTAGCTGTACACTTGTACAGTGACATGCCTCTCTAATTGTATGGTAGATTTTAATGGATTTTGGCGTTCTGAGGCAGACAATTCCAGCCACCTGTACCAAAACGATATGATCTAATCGAGGACGTAAGTTTGGTTTTGACATTGGTAGGTACCAAATTAGCCCCAAACCCTCCACTCCCCTAAACACACATGGTACTCCCACAATACTAGTAGGGACATGTTCCTACCATCCATACCCAAATCTACCCCAATGGATCTGATGCATCTTTGATGATGTGTTCCTGAATAATTTTGAAAAGGGCAGATTTGTGTGCGTTACCAAGATGCAGTGCATTTTGTTTTAGCAGTGCTCACATGCCATGTCTCTCTGAGAGAGATTTGTATCGACTGGCTCAGTTTGAAAGCTGGGAATTGTCACTTTCACATTTAATCTCGCTGTAATCTCGGGTTTTTGGGTCACATGGCAAGCTGTGACCGATACTCCACTCTGTGACTGACTCCCACTCAGCCTGACAGTTTGTTTGCCTGGATCTATGAGCACCAGGTTCCCACACAACCGGAACACTCAGACAAACAACATGTTTAAAATAAGCTTTCCTGACTTCTGTCTGTATGCCTCCGATTCAGGCTACAGCACAAGCTGCATTTATAATTATCAGCTTTCCTTTAGATGTTACACCTTGAAATGCTATTCAATAAATCTCTCATAAAACCCCCTGTTGCATAACCGTTGTCCTTTGGCTTAATAACCTGTCTACCTATTCAGCTGCAGTGCTGAAGAGACTAGCACCTCCAAGGTCCTACATTACATGCTGGAGCTTAAGTATGTCTCTCCTTTGGTGCCTGCCTCAGTGCTACCACTGATGGTAATGTTGGGAGAGAGTGTGCAGAAATGTGCAAAAATGTTTATTTAAAGCTTAATGATTCAGGGAATGTGTGACATGATAGTTTGACTTAATTGTCAAGCCATTGTTTCAGAAAATATTTATTTAATAAATGACACGCTTAAGTTTTGCAGATATCTTCTAAGCCTGGTGTTTATGATTCTTCAGATCGGGAGATAAAGGTCCAGTTTGGGGCAAATTAGCAGATCACACCTGCTGGTATGTGGGTTTAAATCTAACCCCAATTCTCATAGAAACCCTGATCACTGAAAATGATGTGAATACATGGTAATGTAACTTGCTTTTATGAAACCATCACTCTGATTTGTTTGTGTGAGAGGGTGGGGTGAATGCCCTAGGGCAGGGTGAAGTCAGGGCTGATAATTAAAAAATTCACTTCTGTAATGGAGGTGGATTTCTTGAATTGCAGACCACAAGATCTTGTTGCCTGATCGCATACCCTGTTGTTGTTCTTCTTAATGTCATGCCTCAAGGGGTGGGGCAAGCAAATTAGTGGTTGCACCTGCCCCAGCCTTTAAGACTGGACTCACCAGCAGGCTTAGTGTGAAGAATTACAGCCTTCCCATGCACATTACTGAGTGCTCGGATAACCCTCTCTTCCATCCTGCCCTGTCTGCTCCTACCGGGCTGTTCCTACTCTTCATCTCCTGTGTATGTGTTGGATTGACTTCCCTGGCTTTCGACTCCTTTGGACCAGTGACTCTGTCTCTGTTTGCTCGAGTCCCTTAATAAACACTGCGGTCTCCTACATTCGGGTCTCCAGACTCCTCTGCCTGCCCGTTGTGACACTTAAGGCACGAACCCCATTTGTTTTCCTCTTTCTTTCCACTGAGCTGAAACTAAAATGACTGTTTTTTATGTTCCCTTTCTGTCCTCCCATCCTAGTGTCATGTGATGCCATCACATCTTGAGCAACTCTTACCAGGTTTTAATAGTGAGGTATTTAAATTGCAGTGTTTGGTAAACAATTAAAAGACCAAAATGCAGTGCAATATTCTTTACATAACTGTATATTTTTTCTTGTTAGTACGATTGAGACTGTAAAGAAACTGACGCCTTTAGCTGGTTCACTTCGAATTCTCACTAGAAATATGCATAAAAAGTGATGATCTGGAACAAGATAATCTAGAATAAGATGTGCTGTTCTGAGACGAGCCTCCAGGGGTGAAGGAGAAGTCAGCCAGATCTGCTGTGAAACAGCACCAACAAACAGGCGGAAACACAGATACTTTGTATAGAACCAGCACGCCGATTCCAGTCAACAAGGATATGACGACTTCCAAATGCCCGCCTCCTTCTCTAACACAAGATGAGGGGCTGTGCCTAGCTATTGCTGTCCAAAAGAATCCTACAGTGTAATTAATGCTAAATAGTAAGCGTGTGAGATATCTGCCTGCATGTTTTTCTCAAGTGGTTGTTGCAGTACATCATAGGGCACATACATATACTTAAGAAAGTGAGGAAGCCATCCATAATTCATTTGCACTAATGATCTAGTCTTAATTATAATTATCCTTATTTGGAGAATACTTTAATTTTCTTTTTGAAACTATTTTATTTTATATAAAAATATATTAACACCTCTTAATATATGAAAGACGAGTCACGAATACCGTGCTATTGCTCACGTTTCATGAGTAGCTTTCTTACAGGCTTACCTCAAAATCTTGCCTATCCCCTGTTATTAACTAGTAAGCGGCTCTTAAAATTTCTTGTGAAAAGCATTCAGTACCCATGGATCTTGCTGAGGCAGTCTCCACTTTCAGCTTCTCTCACCAGTGCGATAAAGATTTATCTTGAGCTTAGTCTTGAAGGAAGTGATTTAAACCTTACTAGTGCATGCCTGTGTAGAGCTTTAAGACCTTGCTACCTTGCTACTGAAGAATTTTCAGACAGCTCTCAAATGTTACAATGCGCCTCCCTTTCTGCCTGTTAGCTTAAAATTAATTAATGGGCTGCTAAGGGAGTCTGCACTATGTGGAATGTATGTAAAAGCAAGGGTAGCTAGTCACATACCTGTTTTGGGCATGAGCCTGCAACTAATAAGGGGCCCTGCTGATTTTCCTTTAAGTCAGGTACTTAACATGAATTCTGAATGGTTTTGGATAAAAGTGAAAGTCAAGGTATTAAATGTCAATGCAAAACAGATTTAAAATACCGGTTTCGTGTTTTGGTATGCTGAAGGCATGACGAGTGTTGGATAGAACCTCCCACAAAATATTACCTGAAAGAAAAATCCTTATTCATGGCACAAAATGTATCAAGACTAAAACACTGGATTATGTGCAAGTGAGAAAGCAGTCCAAGATAAATAGGAACAAACTGCTGTGCAATGGAAAGGTACTTTATAACAGGGCATTTGTTGATGTTACAAAATGTTAATGTTGTAAATTATCTGAATCATTGAAATGTATCCTAAAACCATCCCAAATTCCTGTGAGAATGTTCAGCAGGACAACAACAAAGCCTTTCTCTTGCATATGTGTATACTGTGTTTGGGAATGGCTTAAATTCACTGTGATACTTCTAAGCGTAATATGTAAAGGTATATATTTGATTTTCAGTGTGGCTAGAAGGCTTTCTTTATTATTGTTTACTGGCTTTCATGGAATGTGGCGTATGAGAATATATGCGTCTTAATATTCACAGATGGCCCAGAATGGTGGTTCAGAATATATATATGTACTGACCCAACAACCAAGACAGGGCATAATGCTGGGGTACACCCCGGACAGGATGCCAACCTCAAATACACACAAGCACACTCTATGGGCAATTTAGAGACACTGATTAGCATAACCTCCTGTCCTTGGACTGTGGAAGGAGTAACTGAGGGAAACCACACAATATAGGCAAGAACATGCAAACTCCACACACACAGAATAGGCGGGATACAGACCCTGGGGGTCAGAAGCATCTGAAATATCTAACAGTTCCTGTAGCTCAACAAATAAAGCCGCAAAGGTCATTGTTTAAAATCCTAGGGAGCACACAAATCGTATCCCTTCCCTGTACTCTAAATTGCTGTAGGTAAAAGTGTCAGAAAAATTGTAAATCTAATGAACCATGTTCCCACCCAGGTTTGATTATTTATAAAATAAATCTAGAATAATCTTCTAACAAATACATAAATAGAACTGTAATCTTGAGAAAAACCAGAAATATTTGCATATATGTAATATACTTACATGTAAAAATTAAACAGTTGATAAAGATATAAAAGAACTTTCAGATTTGCCTCATATTTTTGAAAAATGCCTTACTCCCACCAGCGTTTTATTTTACGAGATGCAAATATTTTAAAAGCGTCTCATGATAATATGCTGTAAACCGGTGCTGTGTTGCCTGGTTTTATAATGATTTCCCGGCATTATTTATAACAGCCTGGAGCATTTTAGAGTACCACTGGTCGGCTTTGTTTTTATTTGCATGATTTTACATCTCGGCGTACTTGATTCCCGTGGATTTTCTTCTGCTTTCTAATGATCCCCTTGTTTAACTTAGCATCTGAGGGGATGGCCGGCCCTGTATTAAATGCGCTGATTAAGTGAAGTCTGAACGGTACTGCGATTATACAGTACGAAGAAATTAGATCTCGTTAATCCGTATCTGTATGGTCTGTGGTGAGTTGCTGCTGCCCAAGTTTTCAAATTGTTGAAATGTTGCAACTTTTTTCTTTGGTTTGGTACTGGAAATTTTAAGTAGCTGAAAGGGCTAGTGTGAAAGGCGGCAATAAATGAGAATATTTAGCTTGAATAAAGGTACGTGTATTTTTGTTTGTAATGTATTTTTTGGCGGATTTATTCAGATATAAAACATATATTAATACTTGCCAACGTCACGTTATTAAAATGCCTAAAATGAAGAATCTCCGTGACTTACATGTTGTGAACTCGGAGTGCTGAGCGTGTGTTAACGCTTCTCGGTGGAATACCAGGGTATTAATGGAAACAGTAAAAATTACTGCATTTTTCTCTGATTTTTCCGGTTAGTGTTGGTGGGGGAGGGGCCGGAAATACAGCTATTGGACATCATGTCAGGTATTTTTGACTGTGCCTCCCCTAGCAGGCTGGGGTCCAGGTCTTCGCTGAGCTGGTCAGCATGACTGCACATGCCATCTGTGGCAGCACTTTCTTATGATTGTGCCTTGTATAAATAAACACGAGGAGCTGAACATGTACCGATTTGCATTACGGTTTTCAGGACTGTGTTATTTTAAGTTACATATTCGTATGTTCGCAAAGGATGGTTCTAAATGTCTTTAACATGTCCTTTTTAACATTTAGGCTATTTTTTTTTGCAAACCTTATTATGAACTTGTCTGTTTATTTGCAAAATTTGTCAATACATAAAAGTTTTTTTCCCTGTTTATAATTCCATGTAGTGGTTTTTGAAAATCCTGGATGTTGGGTATAAAATCGTCAAAACCTAGCTTAATCTTACAGCCTGAGATGCTTGTTTCCTTGGTAACCAGAGTCTAGTTGGATTCCCCTCTCCCTCTCATTCCCCGGTGCTCTCAGTATTGTGCTTCTGTGGATTTCTGGAAGAGAGCACTGTGTTTGTTCGGTGTCTTTGATAAAGAGATGAACAGTTGTATGTTGTTTTGCTTGAAATATTTAACAATGTTCGTTTCATTTTGTATAGCCACACAGTCAATATAATGTAATAATCGCATATGCATTTCTGCATGGTTATGAAGGATGCCACGATCACACGCATTGACAGAACTAACTTTGATAACAAACATTGTGAATTAGATCTGACGTGCTTTTTATTGTTTTTCATAACAAATTTTATAATTTGCTTTGCTAAAGCCAGTATATTTAACCGCGTCATTTTTCAAAAAGCAAGGTTAATCAGAATCTAATAATTTTACATGGATTAAATCGCATCGGGTAACCGGCTATACATTTTTAAACATATCTTATTGAAAAACTAGGAGTTATTTTCATTACAGGCAAAACTGATAGAAGATTTTGTAAATATTTCTTAAGTTTAATTTCCATTTTTGTAAGATCGTTCTAGGAAAAGACGATCGATATAAGGCAGACGCTGCACGGACACGCGCATTGTCGCGCGGGCACGACTCTCAGCACCGTGGACAGCAGCTTATACCGAGCATCAGGTCACTGGCATCTCATCCCACCAGAAGACTGGGCAGAGCCAGTGCTCTCCAGGCACAATCTGTGAGTACGCGGTCAAGACTGATTATGTTTACCACCAGAATGGAGGATCTACGTCTGATTAGGAAAGAGGCGATCACGATACCGGAGGGGGACATGTGTAAGATCTAAAAGGTCAGAATATGTGTTTACTTGCAAACAGCGGGTCAGCTTAAACACATGTAGACATTCCTTCGTAGTACATGTTGATTCAGTAACATTCTGGCAATACAGCTCTTCATTAGGAACTGGAGGGGTGGTCAGTGAGCACCAGGTTGAACTGCGTGCAACACGCCAACAAATCAACGCACTGGCAACAGGAATAGACAAAAATCCGAGACCTCGGCGCTGTTCACTCATCTACAAGATGCGCCTATATTTGTTGGCGGTGTTTTTCTCTTGCTCCTGTGCACGGGGCGGTTGTGAGCCGAAGATAGTAAATATCGGTGCTGTCCTGAGTCAGAAGAGGTACGAGCAGGTGTTCAAGGACGCGGTCTCTCAAGCCAACCAGCTCTACGGAAAAGATAAGTTCAAGATGAACGCCATCTCTGTCACCCACAAACCCAACGCAATTCAGATGGCACTTTCCGTCTGTGAAGACCTCATCTCCAACCAGGTAACGAAGTGTGAGGTGTCTGCTTGAACAAACGAAATTTTTCTCTTCTGAAGTTAAATTTGTATCTCACCAAGCAATGCATACTGTATGCTTCCACTGTGAGGCCATACAACATTACCAGCACGATTTAAGCAGACATGTCATCAGTTAAACTAATTTGTTGCGATAAACAGTGTTTCAAACAAGTGGGAGAAGCTGTTATTTTAATTATGTTGTATAGATTTAGACGCGGCAAGATTTAGTCTAGCATAGCCTATATAGCCAGATTAAAGAAAATTTTGATTCAAGATTACCATTTGACCAAAAACTGGCTGCGTGGTAATGAAACACAGCAAGAAAAAGCATAAATCGATAATAGATTTGTCATACATTCATGCCAGTGTCGTAGTAAATCTCGTGTATGACATTATTTCTGGACTTCACATTAGTATATCTACCAGCCTCAATTGTTTCGTTCAATAAATATTTCAGTTCCTGAATTCAGCAGCGGGGGTTTTAATCCCGCGGTGGCGCGACCTGACAGCTCGAAAAAACGCACTTCTGACAGATGACGGGTTAAAAATTGCAGTTTATTTTTCTGCATTAAAAACCCAAGGAGCAGTATAGAATTGTTTAACGAAAGAATAATGTACAGGCATTATACATATTGGTGTGCATATCATAGGCTATACATGCGTGCCATTGTAGACCCCTTACGATCCATACACTCCCCATCCGTTACTGTATTCACTTGAGGTTTGTGACCAGCTTTTTGGTTTCCTCGGAATTGTGCATTAAGAAATTAAATGTAAACTGTTTTAGAACAAGCGTGGTACCCAATTACACCAACAAATTTCTCTTAATGAGATGGAAATGGTGTAAATATAGGCTAATTGTAATTATCCCCAAACTGTACTTTTTTGGGCACACTATTTCAACGAGTTAGGTATACCATTATATAATGAAGACGAATAAAAACATTTATACAATGAGGAGAGACATTCCATTGATTGCTCAGGATGAAAAGGTAACAGTTTGCTAGGCGACCATTTTCTTGTAAATTTTCATTATCATTAGGAAATTGTAGCATTGCATTCGCTTGTACCATTCATTCGTAGTTTGAATGCAACAGAGTCTTCATTGAAACATCCAGGACACACAGAATGTCCGCAATTTAAAGCGGCAGTTTTCAGCGAATGCGAACGAAAGGAATGACAGATCCGAGTATGATGTGTAGTAATCTGATTATCCTATTTCACTGGTGTCAGTGGCTTCATCAGTAACGTCATTCGCATTCCAGCATCATTGTTATATGTGCTAGTCTTATTAAATAAGCCATCTTGGGCAAAATAACCAAATGTAAATGTACAGAAGGAGAGAGAACTACGCAATTGACATAATTGAAATTCTAGATGAATTCGAGGGTTTAGAATTTTACGGCAGAAACAGTCTATGAAAAAAATCTTTTTCAATACGTTGCCAAATACAGGAAAACCCCAATTTTCTGAATCTTTTTTTGCATTTACCACGAATATCACGTTTTATCTCATATTCAGTGTAAATTCATCAAACCTTTTCTATAGATCGATATACGGTGCATTAAAAAATCCATTATAAAAACCAAAGAAGTGAGGCCCATTATCAACCGAATTAATATAATAAATAGTTTTTTATTTAATATATTTAGTTTCTAATCATTTTAGATTCTAATCAATTATTTATGTTTGAACATTTCTTAAATAGGCCTATATAATTATTTCCACTGCAGAAATAATTTTATTTATAAAAAACTGTATTGTTTCTTAAATGTTCATACACAAAAAAATTATTGCTATTTAAAGTAATATTTAATTGATTGTTTCTGTTCATATATATATAAAGCCCAGTATATTTCCTAATAAACATGACATTAAAAACAGATATAATCTAAGAAAAATCGTGTTTTTTCTGTATCGGTCATTACAAATTGCTGGGGCCCACCATGGTAGATTTAGGGGTTTGCCAAAAGAATGCCAAAATGGCTTGTGGATTTTTCTCTCACAGTAGGCAGAGAAACCCATCCTTAAAACCTGGTTTAGATTGTTTTGGAAGTGAAGTATGTTGCATGTGATTTGGCTTCATTCCAAATGAATTAACCCTACTCAGTTTAATGGGTTAATATCCAGGCATAGGCAGGCGCAGTAGTTATGAAATGAAATGGCTCATGAGGCTCCCACCGGCCCTGTGTTGATGTCAGACATCCCTGCTGCTCCACCAGAAGACCGTTCAATCATTTTTGGTGTCTAGAAGCTGAGATTATCTGAGGGACATCATTAACATTGGATTTCGTATTAGTGTGGATTAACTGCTGTTTCAAAAGCAGTAAGGAGATATAAAGGGGACATGATGAGAGCCTATAATCATGGCGTTATTTCAAACAAGCACCTATTGCAGGAAGCAAGCTTCAGCAAAGCAGCACTGACCCCACACACATCAGTAGCATAAGTAAATATTGTGTCACATTGCAGTACTGGAATATTGCATCCTATGCTTTTTCTTTCGTAGTCCTGCAACTATTTTTTTGCCTACATGATCAGTTCCTTTGAAACCTAGCTCTTGTATCCTCAAATCCATCTCTCATGTGACTTTTTTATCCACAGGTGTATGCGATCCTCGTAAGCCATCCACCGCAGTCCAATGACCACCTGACCCCTACACCCGTATCCTACACCGCTGGCTTCTACCGCATCCCAGTGTTGGGGCTCACAACTCGCATGTCCATTTATTCTGACAAGGTGAGTTAAAACCTGAATGGCACATACCCACTCAGAAGCGATTTTAGGGATTCTGGGGACACTAGCCAAAAAACTTCACGGGGCCCTCCAACTCCCCTTCCCCTGGCATGGTAAAATTTGTTATCTTAATTTTACTGTGAAGTGTAAATTCATAATATCAACAAAGAAAATTCTATAAACACATACCCTTTATTTTCATTTTTGAGAAAAACAGAATACACAAATAAGGAAGATTTGTCGTTGCAATATACTATGTAATTGGCCGCCCTCGGGGCCCCCTCCCAGATCAGAGCCTCAGGTCATTGCCTGCCCTGCCTGCCCTGGCACTGCGCTTCTACACTCACTGGAAGAAGGTCCAAAATATTCCTAAAGGGATATCATGTCATTGTTTTTCAGAGGTTGCTTATCAATTAGTAGATGTTGGATGGGTGAGGGAGTTGATTTACAGGCACTGTCACAAATTGAAGTACATTGATTTGAAGAAGCATCCAGCATGGGTAACTCAATCTATTTTTACACTCTTCTTGATCATGGTTGTCCTGAAAAGCACTTCAGTCCAGTGATATGGATGCACTAGTTATTAGAATGATTGCTCTGCATGGGAGATGAGCATCCCACAGTAGACTATAATGAGCACCAGCCAATGAAATGCAATGTCATACTGAGACCAGAGAAATTATTCAAACTCAGGTGCACAGGTAGCTTGTAGAGCCTCACTGACAATCAACTGTGCACATAGCGGAGGAGTTAAGAGACCACGTCCCAGCTCAAAGCAAATGCATCATCGGCCATTCCTGTGTGTCACCCATTGGCATCATTCTACAGAAAATGGCAGCAATGGCCTGCAGTTTCTGCATAGCAACACGGGCCCGTAGTAGCAACGCACTCTGTCGACAAGTCTCCAGCTGTTTTTAATGATATGGCACTGCTATGCCGCACCTGTGAACAGAGGTCTGTGGATTTTAGATTCTTGATTAAGGATTCCTTTCCTTTTTGTCCTCTGGCTGATGCCACTTTGAACTGGTTTCTAAATGAAACATACACAGTTCCTAGATCCTTGTCAGTGATGCACTGCCTAAATGCGTAACGATAATCAACTTCCCATCACTGTTCACTCCTAATAAAAGACATGGCCCATTTTAAATATATATGACCAAACAAATGTGCGTCTCCATGGCATGGGGCTTTTTGTCACATGCCCGGGGATTCTAGAAAAATTGCCTTTTCTGTAGCTGGCAAGCAGCATAAGATGTATGCTGCTGTCTCAGGGGCTTACGTCATAAGCTTAACTGTCTTCTGCATATCTAACTACATTTATGACCTGACTTATACGATTATTTCATGCACCATTTCTTTGGGTTATGCATTAAAAATAGAATGGTACAAACTGAGTTTCACTTCACTTTATATCTAAAACCCTTTTGTTTTAATCCCATCACTAGTCTCCATGCTAGTCTATATGTAAATTGATGTTATTTAAAAAACAAGTACATATCTTTGCTATAGTGCAAAAACCCATCCACCCATTTCTAGCACCCAACTGCCCTATCCAGGGTTGCAGGAGCCTATCCTGAAAGACAAGGCTGCAAGCCAGGGAATAATCCTGGATGGGATGCTAACCCATCACAGGGCACATTCACACACCATTCACACCTCTGGACAGTTTGACAACTCCAATTCATCTCAGCATGTTTTTGGATTGTACGGGAAAACTGGTGGACCCGGAGGAAACCCCATGATGCAAGGGGAGAACATGCAAGCGCCACATGAGCCATGGTGGAGACATAAATCCCAGTCCCTGAGGACTGAGGCAACAGTGCTAACCACCGTGCCACCATGTCACTGTCCCACCCCCAGTGCAAAAGTCTGAGTTTAAATATAACTCTTCTCGCTTTGACTTTATCCATTTGCCTAATTTAAGTGTGACTGATCAGGTTTCTGCTCAGCTGGAACTCTCTCCAGCTATACAGCATGGTGTTTATTGTGACTGTCTTTGATGTGATGATGTTACCTGTCACAGAGACAAGAAGCTTGTCAGATGTGGATTTTAATTCCGAAAGGCAAATATCTATTCCAAGATCAAAGAGTAGATAATCGTGCAAATAGAGATCAGGTGCAAGCTGAGTCTCAGGGAGAAATCCAGAATCGAAAAATGAGAAATCCAGCCAAGGGTCATATGCTAGAGAGTGTAAAGTCAAAGCGCTATTTCAGACCGCAACAGGAGAGAAGAGACTTTGCAATAAGATGAGAGTCCCGCGGGTGTATCTGACTGCTAATGCAGCACAGGCGAACCCAACCAGGAACCTGAATAGACCTGTTTAGTGTTGTGGGGATTGGTGATTCCCTGCACTTGAACCTGAGATCTTAGTTGGCGTGACATTACCTGAACACATGGTCAGCAGGATTCAGCTTCTTTCCAGTCCCCTTCATGCTCTTAATTGTGCAGCTTTTACCACGAAGGTGAAGTCCCTCATGGCACACTAACTGTCGCTTCCCGGTCCTCCCTCCACCAGAGCATCCACCTCTCCTTCCTGCGCACGGTGCCTCCCTACTCCCACCAAGCCAACGTGTGGTTCGACTTGATGCGCGAGTTCCGCTGGAGCCACATCATCCTGATCGTGAGCGATGACCACGAGGGCCGCGCCGCCCAGAAGAGGCTGGAGACGCTGCTGGAAGAGAGGGAAACCAAGGTGAGACAGCCAAGGTCTATGGCCGCAGGGCTTCAGTGTGTTCCTGTGTGTGCGTGCGCGCGCGTGCATGTATATGTGTAATTTGTATTTAATATCGCAAAGGTCTTTTATGTATATTACTGTTTTCTTTTCTGTTATGTTAACACATCTCTCTCCATTTGTAACACTGGCAGACATTTCCTATGCTAAAGGCATCAACACGTCTTAAGTGGCTATCTGACGAGACTTTTGTACTCTCTATCCATCTCACGTTCCTTTAGCCATTGTCCAAATTCTCCTATGTGTCAATCCACAACGGGAGCAAAATGATGCACTTAACCTGGGGCTGTGCAAAAAATCAATGGCTTCCAAATCAGACGAACTCCTTAACCCTCCTTTGATGTGATCCATGGTGTGCTTTTCAGCTTTCATTTCAAATTTGAAACAATTGAGCAAATTTTGGATTAGTAGCCATTACTGGTTAAAGGATATTTCTTCCATACTGTTAATTATTAAATGGTACCAATTAGCATGTATGTATTATGTGCACTTTGTTTCGGCATTTTATGGAAGGTGTTTGGGCAGATTTGTGGTGGATGACTGGGCAGAAGGCATGTTTTTCTTTAGTGGAAGTGTGTCTGTGATTAAATCAGGTGAGACATTTCATAAGCTATAGAATAATTATTTAAAAAATCATATTTTTCAATAAAAAAGGCGCCATAAAGGCACAGCTTGTAATAATGACATATCATTAGATGCAAATGATATTGCCAGTGGGAGGTTTTGGGTCATGGGTTCTCTCTTCTTGCCTTTGGATTTATGTACATGGCTTGTTCTCCACTTTCTCCGCATGTCTATGTGGGTCTCCTCCCACAGTATGTTATGAAAATTGTGTGCACTCCGGTGGTCTGGCATCCTACCCAGGGTGTGCCTCTTGCCCTTTGCTTTCTGGGATAGGCTCCAAGCTCCACACGTGGTTACGGAGCATGAATAATATTGAGGGTTTTGGAAAGGTCGTGCTTTCTGGCAATGCTTGTGCCTATTGTGAGCCTGTGAAGGTGGAATGCAAGGGTATTTAATTGAATGGTTGCTGCCAGTACCGAGCCCATCAGTCATGATTAATCATGACCGCTGGCTCTTGTCAATACTGACTGAACTATAACAGGATAACAGGAGCCAAAAGATCAGTGGGAGAGCAGAGACCCCGTATGTACATTGGGATAGGTTTTAGCTTAGGCTGTGTTTTTTAAATAGGTTCTGGATTTAGTGTTTGGTTAGTGATTATATTCTAAACCCACACACTTCAGTTTTTATGCTTGGTTGTTTGTATGGGCCCCTCAGCCCTGACCCGAATTAGCCACGGAGGGGTCTTTGGATGGCTGGATGTTTGTAAGGCCTGTGAGGCTATTTGGAACATTTCTGAGACCAAGGTCCTATTAATTTTTTCCTTGATATAAATTAGCTTGAATCCTCACTATCCAGGACACATATCTATTATCCCTGTGGCTATCCAGCACCTTATAAATGGGCAGAACATTTATATTGTCTTATAAAATCGATGAAGGTATTGCTTTCCATTTGCAGTTGTTTGGGTGTGTCTGTATGCTTGCAGGTACTGCCTGATGTTTACGGGTTATACGAGTCTACTTTACTGAAGAAGCACCTTAACATGGCAGGAGATAGCAGGAAATTTTCAATATGGTTTTGTTTTTAAATCCTCTGGTTCAGCCAAAAATAATATGTATAAATACTTACTATAGATAACGGAAATATGAAACCCTATTTTCATAATTTATATTTTGTTTCATTTGATGGTCATTTTAACAGTTGAGATGTTAATACAGGAACCAGGATAAATATGGGTCTTCATTAGTATTTATAAACATATTTCTATAGCTGTATTCTTAGTCATATATTAATATATTCGGCAAAATACTGAATGTTTTCACTCAACACATTTTTATGTTTTGACTTGACTTTGTGTGTGGGTTTAAATGGATCTGAAAATCTATATGCGATGAACTGTAAACATATAGGAGCAAATGCGTGTTACGTTTGTGACTGCTGAGAGTAGCAGTTTTGCCAATGCATGCTAAAAATGGGGGAAAAAATTGCAGACGTTGATAGATGCACATAGAATAAACTATTTATGTTTCTATCATGCGTACAGAGTGGCTCTTTTACATTGTGCTGATATATTTACCCTGCAATCCTCTGCTTTGTGCCCAGTGATTTCTGGGCTAGGTTTAAGATTCACCACAACCATGTAAATAAATGGTTTGAAAAATGAATGGACAATATATATATATATATATAGTATTGTATGCGTCAGTGCGAAAACATATTCTGTATGACACAATGAGAAAATACCTTGCATGTGAGTGATTTATTACTGCATTTCTTACTGCATGTGTTTTTTTGCCATTCCTTATGAGTGAATTTTCTGGACCATGGCATCCTGATAAGCGTTATCTTTCTCAGTCATACCTTCAAAGGCAGAGCTACTGATGCAAGATTTTAATGGATTATGTATGATATATTAGACTATAATTCTGATGGATTGTGACTCATGCCTAAGATGAGCCATGATACCAACTTAATGAATAGTCCTGTAACGCAGAAGTAAGAATGCACACATGACTTCTGGCTGGTTGTTGTTAGCCTGGTTTCGTAGTGCATGCAGAAGAGATCTGTAGGTGTCAAGCCTGTTTAAATCTGCTACTCCTGTCATGGCTGTGAACCATTCAAAACGGAGTGTTTACAAACAGAACGAGAAGGAGCATATGAGAGCGTCTATCCTAACCAGGGTCCTGCCTTAATGTGGTTTAAGTGCAGAGAACTGGGACGGATTTTAACCGATTCTCTGGATTTTGGCTGCTGTACAGCTGCACAGAAAAAGCCCTTATTCTTTCCAGCTCGCAGCCACACCAAAATCACCATCCGCCATACATTCTGGTCTGCACAGTCTTTCCTCCACGGTGCCTGCTCAGGGCCGCATGCCTCTGAAAATGACCCCCAAACCTGGTGTTTTTTCACAGCCTGTGACTTCTGGTCAGACATCCTATGCTCCGTACTCTGCACTCTATTTCCAGTCTCGTCTTGGCCTTTTGACGTGTTTACCTGCTTTGCCTATACCACTCTCAGTACACAGTGTCACACTTGAGACTGTCTCACACGACACATCCAAAATCTGCCCTGACATTTGCCTGCACTCTCGGTGCAACAAATGGCTCTATAGTCTCCTAAGGACCAGATCTGCAGTTACCTTGTTGCCATTCCTACTGGTCTGAGAACTACATGGGATACCAACAAGGCCCATGACTGCTGCAGTGTAGCATCCAGTGAATGTCTCCCATCCCAGGGAAGATTTGGTTTCTGTGTTTGTGGTAATGGAGAAGAGGGCAGAATGCAGCTTTTACAACAGTCCAAGGCTCAGTGCTTTCCTGCCATTTTGAATTTCTCACAGCATCTATCATTTCCAGGGCAATACAACCAACATTTAGATCTCATTTTCTCCTCCTATAGCTGAAATCTACACAAAATAACACATAATACATTTTAGTTTAGGACAGGATTAGCAGTTATAGAAGATGAATATTTTAGTTACTAGCAAACTCAGCATTTTTGATGTGTGGATCACAGTCTGTCGATCCCAGCTCTCTAAATGTACCAATGATATTTTACCATCATTGAAAGGCTGCTTTATGTTTTTATTTTACCAAGGAGAATTATAAATCTGTACGAGTTGGGGTATCTTTTGTAGTAATTTCATTCATATTCTAATAATTTGTGTAAACTGAACACATGCAAAATCATATTAATTGGTTGGAAATTCACTTCAAAAATATATTTTCTGTTTTATAATATAGAAATTGTAGCTCCTTGTCTGGCTGTTCTTCGCTCCCTGTATGTCTGGGTTCACAGGATCCGTAGGAAAGGTGAACATCTGATGAGCCCCTTTAACCTCCACTCAAATTATTCTTGTCAACTTCTGAAAACCTTCCCTCGCTGTTACCTAGCAACGTGGAGCTCACTCCCAGTCCTCAAGGTCACGCTTTCAGATAGCTGCCCATGGTTGCTGCAGTTCAGTTTGTCTGCCTCAACTGAATTATGTTTAACTGAGTACTTCAGTTTATTTCAGAGAACAATGTGTTCCTACAATTCTCCTCTTAAGCTTTGGCGTTCTATTCTGTTTTTACTTTGTTGAGTGTAGCCTACTCTGAAACCAGGTTCTTTGCCAGGCAAGAGGGAAACATTGCACTTGAATTGTGCTTTTGAGAATGAAATGTGATTCTTGATGATTAGTGATCAGCTGCAGAATGTACCATAATGAGGTCACTCCATTCAGATGTGGTGGAAGTTATAGCACATCAGGAAAATACGTTTTTACCACAGGATTTGCTCAGCTGAATTTCCATCAGAAGCTAAAACGTTGCGTCTCTCCCATTAAAATGACCCCATTGCACAATGCAACAACAAAATTTATTTGGGATGCAGTTTTGCAGCTTCTGTTTTACTCCTTCTTTAGCTTCATAATGGGTAAATATTAAATAGAACGGATGAAAGCACTGTGTCAGACACGGAAAGGTCAAGCCAATTATATAACACCTAGTTTGAAAACAAGTACAGGCACTTAGATACACTCCGATATGCAAATCATGTGGGTAGTTGTGATTCTACACTTGTGCTGCACTGTACAGTGACCTGCCTTCTTATGAATAATGCACTGCTACCAGAATTGATTCAGAATTGTTTGTAGTGTTTCATGTATTGAAATTTTGAACCAGGTGGCCCCGCGTGGATTTTATTGGATTCTGTTTGTATTTCTGATCTACATCAGAATCACTGATCTGATGTCTACATCAGGGTTATGCAATCTCCACTCCTGAGTACTGCCGGGCTTGCTTATTTTCGCTCCGCCCCAGCTGTTAATCGCTTTGTTGAACTCATAACTTTTGATGATGTGGTGTTTCAGGTGTTAATCAGGCGATAATGAAAATGTACTCCACCATCTGCAAGACTGCAGTCATCAAGCCTTGCATGGCCACACCTAATCTGCCCACTGCTGCAAGCTCGTATTCTCAAAGACATGCATGTGCATGGGTGTAAATTATGGGGGAGATGGAGGGGTTGTAACCACCAATTTAACCCCCCAAACAATCATATTGTCATGATGAATGGGTGGGAACCTCAACTCCCCCCCCCCCATGTTCAATCCAAAGTTACGCCCTTGTGTACGTGTGTGTGCTCTGCAATCCAGATGAATACTTTGGAATGGGTTTTATAAACAGGTGACCCATGCAAAAATAGCATCAGACTAATTTCAGAAAGCAGTGAATAAAATTCTCTTGTTCAAATTTTAATAAGACCTTATAAGTCAACATGTTGCTTTGCACATCTTTTCATATTGATTGGTTTCATGTTTGTACCAAAAACACTATTTACATGCCTTGGCAGTTCAGTCCATAATCACTCTGGAGAATGAAATGCTCGCATCTTTTATTCACAGGACATTAAATATCTTACATTATATTTCCTTCCTTGGACCTTGAAAAGGGGTTTTAAAAGGCATGCAGGTGAAGAATGAAATAAATCATGCTGATTTATTAAATTATAATAGATTATATATTTTGTCATTTCTTTAAATACTGGAATGTTTCTGGTGGTGTGTGGCTGCATGAAAGTTGTCCAGCTGCTGTAGATTAAGCTCTGTAAAAGACTAAAAGGCACCATGACTCTGACAATGGAAAAATCATTTATAATAAAGCTGTAACTGCTGAGTCGCGCAACCGCGGTTTTTGCCCGCTGGATATTTTCACAGGAGCAGCTCCTTCTAAGGACCTTGCTCACAGATACAGCAGTGGGGCCACCAGCAGCCTTTAAGAACAGGCCACCAGCCCTTCTGAACTGACCGGGAATCTGGCCCCGCTGATTACCGTAAGGCAGCATGAGTAGCTGTAAAACAGGAAACAAAACACAATGACATGGGAAAAGAATGTACTGCCGTTTGGTGCCCAAGAGGCACCTGAAGTGGTGTCTGGGCGAGCAGGCATATCGTGCAGCAGGAGGTACTGGTCCGATTTGATGTTTTTGCAAGCCCCAGTGTTAGCGATTCCAATTTGAAGCAGGAAATGGGAAATTTGTTGGAATGCTTTACTGCACACCATTTTCAACTGTTTATAATATTCTTCTGTGTCTGCATATTTTCTCTGTGCACATTATTCATCAGAATAAAAACAGGAACTATGAAAACCTCGACCAACTGTCCTATGACAACAAGCGAGGACCCAAGGTATATTTTGCATGGTCAATGCACGCCGCCCACCAATTCTCTGAACGTAGAAATTAGAATCCAATCAAACAGTCAAGCGCCAAACCTCAAATTCTTATCCTGATGGCACGTCTTTTTTTATGTTGAGATTCTTTTTTTTATGATTTGAATCGAGACTGTTTTTAATGCGAGAAAAAATGATTTTAATAAAGAAATGCCCCCACCTTTTTGTTTTTGTGAAGGAATGCATGCGATCAGAACAACAAGTTTGCAAGTCTATTCCTTTGTGGAGATTTGGCCATGTAGGGCAGGAAATACCCAGATACTATCTTCCACCTTTCTGCTGCATTTCTTACTTTGAAGTATTTTTCCATTGGAAAAAAAAGCTCTCCCCTCCACCCGTTTTTTGATTTCCAGTTGCATCGATCTTCTTCTCCCTCTCTACCTCTAACATGCACGCCCTTCTTTGGAGTCTTGATAACCTTCAGTTTGCATGCAAAAATGCAGGAATTTTTCCCCTCAAGTTTAAATTTTTTTTTTTAGTTAAAGAGATTCTTGGAGCTCTTTCCATTTTTCTGCCGAAAGCATAAAGATCCAAGCAAGGCAAAAGAGCTAAACAGAGCATGGTTCAGGCAGGGTGCAAACAGCGTACGTGACTGATTTCTTTCATCTCAATCGCAGGCAGAGAAAGTCCTACTCTTCAGCCAAGACACAAACATCACGGCAATGCTGAAGGAGGCCAAGGAGCTGGAGGCTCGAGTCTTCATCCTTTCTGCCAGGTGAGCGACCATTCTGGCCCTTTGGTGTCCTCATTCTGGGGTTACGAACACTGTGGCATCACACATAGTAGGGTCTACATTTTTTTTCATGTCCAATCCGATTCCGATACACAACTGCAAATACGGACACAGATTCTGATACAAGAGGTCTCTCTCTCTATATATATATATACTGTGTAT
>JAAGVU020000040.1:16518327-16537626 GCA_011763525.2 Mormyrus iriodes | reverse complement strand
ATTCTGGCCCTGCAGGATCAGAATTGGGGAACACTGGTCTATGAACTACTGATACAGGGAGTATTATAATAATGGCAGAGGGAAGCGTCATAAAATATACGTAACATGGGCAGGATATTTGCAGAGTATAAACATTAATGGGAAACCGTCACGCGCTTTGTGGCTGCCCACCAGCTACGGAACCCGTCCGACAAGTTCATCTATGCCACCGTAAAGCAGAGCTCAGTGGACATCTACTTCAGGAGGCAGGTGGAGCTGAGCACCATGTACCGGCACATGGAGAAGCACAACTACGAGAGTGCTGCCGAGGCCATCCAGGCCGTGCGGGACAAGTGAGTGAAAGCCCCGCAGTTAGGGGCGCTTAGCGGACCAGCCGACCGCTGGGTGACCTTGGGTGTGTGGCTGCAGGGATGTAGGGCTTCTGTCACATTTGTGATACATCTCATTTAACCTGGGTGAGAAGCAGTAAGACATCTTAAAGGCCTGGGAAGGGAATTTGCATACATTGACATTTCTGCCCCCTGTTCTGTACTTCACAGCAAACTCCACGCTTTCATCTGGGACTCCGCTGTGCTGGAGTTTGAAGCCTCGCAGAAGTGTGACCTGGTGACCACAGGAGAGCTGTTCTTCCGCTCTGGCTTCGGCATAGGCATGCGAAAGGACAGCCCATGGAAGCAGAATGTGTCCCTGGCCATTCTCAGGTCGCTCCCTGTCAAATCTGCGTGCGCTTGCACGGTTTTTTCCATCAAGATGATCCTCTTCCTGTTTTATTTCTTCTTTTTCCATGTGGAATCAATGGATCAACTATTTACATTGACTTAATCCCTGCAGCTCTCATGAAAATGGCTTCATGGAGGACCTTGACAAAACCTGGGTGAGGTACCAGGAGTGTGACTCCAGGAGCAACGCTCCAGCCACCCTCACTTTTGAGAACATGGCAGGTACGTTCTGGAATCTGTTGTATTTCGTCTTTTTGACACAGGAGAATTCTGCTTTGTAATGCCCCTTTACAAATAACATACACTGCAAATGTACAGGTATGTGCTCCCTTTGTATGCTCGATATCTTCTCCTTTTCAACTCTAGATGGCGCTACACATCTTACTTTATATAAAAGGGACCCAATCTGTGCTTTGTGCCTTTAAGCAGGACACAGGGAGTGTTCTGATAGTGTGAAGCTGCCCCAGGCTGTTAGAGCTCGGGGCCTCAGTAGTAAGATGGTGTGAATAGCACAACGCTGCCCGATGGCTCACTGCCCACTTTACACAGGGGTGTTCATGCTGGTTGCTGGGGGCATCGTGGCTGGTATCTTCCTCATCTTCATCGAAATCGCCTACAAACGCCATAAAGACGCCCGGCGGAAACAGATGCAGCTGGCCTTCGCGGCAGTCAACGTCTGGAGGAAGAACCTTCAGGTATGGCTGCCACAGAGGAGGAAGTGAGCTGGGCTGGTGACAGTCTGGTGCGTCACCTGACTGGGGTGGAACTACACTTTTAGGATGTCTCTGGGTATTCGCACTTCAGCAGCTGCAGCATAGGGCTTCTAGCAGTCTGGTCCCAAGCAGACCAAACCCCTCCAGCAATACTATGGTCCAGAGTCATTCCAGGTGCTGTAGACCAGCCCATCTTACTCTTGACCTAAATACTGAGTTTCAGTCTGTTCCTTTACCCAAATGCATCGTGCCTGTGCTGCTGATTGTTGTGTTAATTTTAAAAACATTCAAAGAAAATCAATATAGCTTATTTGAATAATTCATGATATTTGATGATGATTTAGCTGTCAGCTAAATGTGTGCATAATAGACATCAGGAAAATATGATGTTTTGTATAATAGGACGATAAGCATTTCTCTGTTACCTTCTGACATATGTTGAGCATGATACTGATGGTTTGAGTATGAGGGGTAGTTCGGTCCTGATTTGCAGAGGAGAAAGCTTTACTAGGGCATTTCAGAGAGCAGGTGTTGCTCTTTTTATCCACCCACTTTGTTTTTCGTGGGCGAGGGGGGGGGGGTGGTATGCGTGGGTCTTGCTTTTGGGCAGAAGCCCATGTTCTCATTAATATTGATTTTGATCATCATTTGTTATCCCCTCGGTGGTTCTCATGTTTGGGCGATGTGTCACTTAAATGCATTTTAATTTACATGAGCAAAAAAAAAAATATGGGAGGAATTATGGATGGTTACAATGCGTGGCTTTTTACTGAAAACCATGTCTTAATTCCCTGCATAATCACTTGGTGGATGGCTTTCCATATCACGTGACATCCACTCGCTCTCTCTCTCTGCCAAAAGCAGAATTTCTCTCTGACTCCTTCTCATTGCCTTCTGCTGCTGAAGCTTACTGAATAGGCCCCCTTCTGCTCCCCCCACCCCACCCCCGAGCCTGGCCATGAGCCCCAGCAGCAGGGAGGAAGACAGGGCCCTGTCTCTACAGGGGAGTCTGGGGCCATTCCCAGCAGTAAGCTCTGTAAGGCTGTGATGTTGCCGTGGTGCCGGCCAGGTGCATGCTGGGCCGTGCTCTCTTCCAAAGAGCGCTGCCTCTGTGAGTCGCTGAGCTGCCGCTGGCAGGCAGGGGTCACTGTCTCCTGTCTGTGCGGGTGGACCCGTGCCCACGTGATGCCGCCTTTATATGCGTCATGCGTGGTGATGCCGCAGCATGCTCTCTGCTCCATGCTCTCCTGGCCCAATGCGCCTTCCCGTTTTCCGTACATCGAGCATCGTGTGCCCAGATGCAAATGCCGTTTGCGAGCTCGCACAACTGCGCATAGGAAATGTGTCCATATTTAAAGCTGTGGCTTTTGTTACGGCTAAGGCAGGCGGTAACATGCATGGTGCCTCTATCGACATGCATAAGTAGAAGAGAAAATGCATACACAGTACACCAGAATGCAAATATTCAGTATTTATTGAATTTTAAACTGGCTGTTCTGTAAAGAAAAATAAGCACAACTTATGCACCCGATTACAAATTTAATCATGGTCAATGCATTCTAATGTCAGGATCCTATTTGCAGTATTAAAATGAGCATACTGTAGGATTTCCAAAATATTTGAAGTATATAGTTTTTTTGCTATATAAAATAATCAATTAGGTCCCAATAAAGCACATGTAATATGTGTATAATATGTGTTTCTGGGAGACGGTACCTTGCATTTAAAGCACGACCTTCCTTTGCTTGTGGGCAAACATTGTCCATGCAACATGGGTTTTACAGTAATGAATGCGACTACAAACTTGACCTTTAAATCCAGGTACACTTTTAGATAATAAGCCCGCTTGTAAAGGATATAACAGGAACTGAGAACACTTCAGGGGCGTAGCTGTTGTCGCAATTTGCATATAGAGCCTCCTACTTGTGCGGAAGGCCGAAGCTGTTACACGAGAGATGCCTACTAACAGGCTATCCACGGATCCAAGGTCAGCGTCACACAGCCCAAGACACTGATTCCAGAGATCTGCAATTAGGTCTTGTTTACTGTCCTATTAGCTTTGTACTTAGAGTTGACTGATAAGATGAAAACAGTATGGTTTACATTATAATAATATTGTAAGAATTTTTAACAGTAAATAATCATTTTCCCCAAAACAAAAGGCCAAAGCGTTTCATACTATAACAGTGTTATAGGACGCGTTCATTCACATTCCCCGATGAGCACCTTCCATCCTCCACCTTCCATCTTGGCGGCTCTGGACAGCTCATATGGTCACCAATGCCCCCACAGACTGCTCGACCACTGGGGATAAGCGTGCCTGGGCTGTTCAGGTTCTCCTGCCATGTGGGTTGCTTGTAAACTGAGCATGAAAGGTCAGGTGTAGGCTGGCTGCAGTGTTCGTTATTATTTGCAGACACCAGCGGGCCAGTGCTGATCAGAATGGTGGGCGGTACAATGTGTCTGAGGAAGAGGGAATGGGAGATGGGGGAGAGGCAGCAGGAAGGCTGTGGAAACAGGTGTAGCCTGTCAAAACCAGTCTGGGCTTCACTTCTGGAATCTTGTGGGTTCACCCTGAGCCTCAGGACAGCCTTATACCTGAAATCATCGAATAAAAATGTCCTTTCAGAGACATTGCCAGGATTATGACATGTGATGTGAGTTAAGTTTCAAGAGTCAGGAAACGCTAATGCGAACAATCTTCACTCCCAGATAGTACATTTAAACTGGATATAAATAACTTTTGTCTGACTGCATTTCTTTCCTGTAGGAGCTGGATGTGTTATTTGACTGTAAAGACGAAATGTGCATTTGTGGCTAATGTGTTAAGAATTGAGGAATATAAAAAACAGATGGAGTGTTCAAAACAATATGTGGCTGTTGTTACCTTACATGTGTCATCTGGTGTTTGTGTGCTGTACAGGTTAACATCCTGTTGGTAGCTTACTTACTTGAAGGTTTTGGAACAATATACTTCATTCCCTGGCCGCTTCTGTTTTTCTCCACTGGAGAAGACGACCTGGTGTCTGCTCTATATGTGACAGACAAAACGAGTCAATGCCATCTTTCAGGTTAGGGGCACAAATGAATAAAGTTTCATAACAAACGAGGAGCTGTCTTCCACATAAGAACAATGTTTTGCAAAAAGGTTGCAAAGTATAAGATAAAGGGGTGAAATTGGAATTAAACCCTGGCATGCCTTTGCCATACGCTGCTACTGAGTACAATATGTAACAGGGACCGAAAGACCCAGGTTAGTTTCCAAGACAACAGTGGAGAATAAGCAGGCTATACGTGGGCATTGGAAGTGCTGAAGTGAATTTTGTCTTGTAAAACTGGCCCATGTCACAATGTTGTACCTGCATGTCTTTTTGCAAGACCCTTTGGCCAGACGTATACTGGAGTAATGCATTTTATTTACTCTGTATGCCCCAGATCTATGGCCATAAACTGCAAATAAATTAATATGCCATTCATGGATCCTGTCTTTGTTACAGAGAGTAAAACTTTTCAGTTGAGAGACGTAAGAAACGTAAGCCCAGTGGGACGATTGTGACATAGGTGGACTGTCATGCCATTCATTCTGCTTCTCTATTGCTGCATGTCTTCTGGTGGAATTCACTCTGTCTCTGCCCTCCTCCAACCTCACATCCTCTTCACATGCCCCTAACCCACCACCTCACCATGTGGGATGGATTTCTGGTACAACTAAAGACCTCCATTAGTTGTAACATTTTTTTTCTTTTTTTTTGCTCAGTTAGTGACTGTAGCCTTTGGTTGATGCTTCTTTCTGGCCCCATATTTAGTTTATTCTGTTTCCTTTGTACTCATTTACTCTTTTTTTTCGCTTTTAAATTTTAAGGGAAGGGAAACTGGGGCTATGCTTACGCGTTTCCCTTTTCAGTAGCCTTGGTATAAATGCACCTCACCTTTGCACTCTATTCATTGCCGCCTTCCAAAACCTTAAGAGTTACTACCAGAGCAGTGGAAGGCAGGTCCCATGCGACTTCTAGCTCATTCTTAGTTCTTTGTGGCAGGGCCAAAAAGGCAGGAAAGGAAGGGAAATGAGTGCATGCCTTTTACGTCCTGTCAATGATGCCACCTGTGTTTTTGCACATGGACACGTAAAGAGCGTCTGCAGGCCCCTGACTAGGCTTTCTAGGACATGCACAAGACGCGAAATGGGAAAGTGTTCAAATTTTGCCAGATAAGTCATGCATGCTTTCAAGTCCTGATTCAGGTAATATCGGTAATGCATAAAAGTCAGGGAGACAGTAACCTCTGGATTGGAGTGGGATGGATCAGGCGTAGTGGTTGGGGATGTGGGGGGTTTGGGGCACAGGTGCATTTTCCTGGCATCCTTTGGATAAATTAATTCATTTAGGATCTTGTGAGAAATACAATGGGCTCCTAAAATGTGAGTGTGTGGGCTCCTTCTTTCATTATAAAATGTGAGAGGCAACAGTCAGGGTCCCATTATGCTTAGAGCTTGTGCTTAAAGCTGAGACTCGAGTGAGAAATAGGATATTTTCTGCCCATTTCTGAGCCCTGAAAACCGATGGCCTCCAAATGACCCTCAAAGACCAATCGGGTCAAACCATCTGGGCAGGCCTGGCAGGGGACAGACTGTAGCATTTTGCTGTGCCCCTTCTGGTTGGAGCTCCTTCCAACCCCAGACCTTACAGGGGGAGATAGTTGGGGGTGGGACACTGCAAGCAAATATACTCCCCTGGAGAACGTAAATAATTTTTCTACATATATATTTATTTTAGGATAGGAAAAGTGGTAGAGCAGAACCCGACCCCAAAAAGAAAGCCTCTTTTAGGTCCATCAGTACCACCCTGGCCTCCAGCATCAACAGACGTAGGTCCTCGAAAGACACGGTAAGAAGATGAAGATAATTACACCCTCCCTCTTACCTTCTTTCTGTCTTTTTTACCCTACAATCCCTGCTTTCCTCCCTGGCTGTCTCCTTCTCTCGGCCTCTTTCTCTCTCCCCCCCCTTTCTCTCTTTCTCCTGTCATGCCATCTTTACTGCCAGCCGCGTCCCATTTCAGCGCTTCGTCACTCTCACACATGGAGCTCGCGTCTCAGCCACGTGTCTGTCAGTCAGCCATCTCTGCACCATCCAGGCATGTGTCTGAAAAGACCCATGAGAGCAATGGACCGCAGGCCTGGACAGGCCTGAGACGTTTTCACAGGAAGTGGGCGGCTCTTCTAAGGCAGGGAGCGCTGGCTGGCCTCTCTCTGGCTGTCCCGCTTATGGTTTTAGTGTTTCCTATCTCCCGTTTCTTGTTCTGGTGCCACATTCTTGGGATTTAATGCTGCCTTTTATTCAGTCACAGGGTTTTCCTAAAGCCCCTTCCGTGCTGTTTTTTCTCCTAAATGTTTTTCTAATTTCACATTCTACCCGTACCACAGAGAACATATTAAGAAGATATACTGACAGTAATCAGCATCTCAGGGAAACTAACTGCACAGTTTTTTTCCAGCTGACTTTATTTCAGGATTATCATGTCGATTACTTGCTGTCACATCACCGCCTAAAAGCTTTTTTTTTCCCCCCAGTTGTGTAATCACTTTATGTAATGCTTTTGACTTGCACAGCTTTAATTGGGCTTGTACTTGCAAGTGGATCTGTTCGGATAGGTGCTGCATGTAATGTTTATGGCTTGTAATACATGGATAATTTTACTGATAACAGTAAAATGTCTAAAATGTTACACCCACCAAGAGTCTAGATGTCATGCCCTTCAAGAGCCTGGCAGAATGTAGTTTTTCAGCACAGGGTTGAAATTAATGCTGGGTCACACTGAAACTGATGAACGAGATATTTCAACGAAGAAGCACACTGTTGTTCGATGAGAACACCACGTGTCTTGCAGATTTGATCAAAGAATGGAGTGGCAGTTTCTCTCAGGACCAATAATGTGTAGTGAGGTCTATTTCCATTTTTATAATTCACTTTGCATGCAAACATCTAGTTTCCTTTCTAGGTGGTTTACATCTGACAGCTGTTCCAGAATCACCTTTCCTTCCTTCCGCTTTTCCTGGTATGCGTCAGAATGTCCCCTGACAGGAATGTCCCTGATTCATCGTTTCTGGTAGATGGGGAGCACAGTGCTGGCCCGTGATAACGTCCCTCATTGCAGCTGTAAAAACACATATGTAGACGCCTCACAGACTGGACAAACTAATGAGACTCCAGTCTGTGACCGCTGGGAACAGACACGGGTTCATCTTTCTGTCATTTGTACCATAGTCCCAAAATCAATTTCAAGGAGTCTGTGGTGTATGGACTGAACAGGAGACAAATAAATAATTGTTTAAGAGTTATTCTCTCTCACTCTTAATGATGAAAGTGTCAGTCTCGGGATATTAGTAATTAGATCTTAAGTGGATGAAAATGTCACAGTTGAAAGTCTGAGAGTTCTCAGCAGTTGAGCTGGAAGACTAAAAAAATGTCCTGAAATGGAGCCTACTCATTTTCAGCTGTAGTCATTGTTTTACTTTATATCACTGTTTATTTTTATAAATGGATTTCAATGGATTTTGAGTGTTGGTGTCCTCACTACATGCCTACATTCTATCTTCCTCTGCCAGCATGACTGTTGGGCTGTGGTAGAGTAGACTTCTGTTTTGCTGTTCACCTGTTTCTCAGCAGGAGGCGCTGTGGCCTAGGACTCCTGACAAAGACCAGCCTCATTGCCACAGATTTCACAGGACATAAAAGTACTCTGATGCATCTCCCAGCCAAAGAAATTTGTTTTTCTTCAGTGAAGTTCCTGTCCTTCGGGGCAGAAGGGACACAGCTACATATTAAACTCTACCACAAAACCTCAGGTCTGTTCTTACAAATTGTTCTGTTAGCAAATGGCTGGTAGATGCATCTTAGCTGCTTTTTGAGGTAAATATAAAAATATAGTTTAAAAAAAGTCATACCTATGAAACACCAAACCCTTTTCAAAATCCATTGTTTAGTATTGTTCAAAATCATCATATGCTAAAAAACTGGAAACATGAACAATACAATTGTGTTTTCTTTGTTGTTGTTTTTTTTTTGTTTTAACAATCATTTTGGGGATTTGGAAGGAAAATAGTTATATTTAAATTATTGACTTTGGTGCAATTGACAGTTAATCACTATGTTGTTGATGTAAACATCTTTGAGAGATCATATTAAACTTATGCATTGAAAAATTGAATCACCTTTTGAAAACACTGTGTAAATGTGTGTATATATGCTTTATAAATCAATGTCCTGATATAAATCAAATGTATATGGTTTATATATTTATTAATCAGCTATATTAGATTTGACAGCTGTCACTGATGATCACCACAAAATGACCTCCCAAAGTATGCAGAGTCAGTAAGACAGGAGAGACATTTGTAATGAGCTGTTGGAGCCCTGACATTCCAAAGAGCTCCTTCTGTTTCATCCATTAAAACACTTATGGCAAGAGATTAAAACAAAACACAAATAAATATGGCGTTGTAGAACATTAATTCATTAAGATCAAGGATTTTATTTGCTTCATATCTTTTCTGTAAATTCAATGAGGCTGTCTCCATAGTGATTGCACTTCTGCACTGGGAATTTACGAAGTTTGCATGCAAAATGACCTGCTTTATACAATCACTTTTCTGAAATAAGTGTGTAGAAAACCAGCAGCCTAATTTGTCCTGAGGCAGGTAAATTGGTAATCATGATTCACTGTTCAGTTCTTACCAAAGAGACCTTGATTAAACTACCAATTAGAGCACTGTATGTTGATCACTGAATTGCTGTTACTCTTTGGACAAACAGTCATTTGGAGTCCCACACTGCCTGCTGTTTGTGGAGGAGAGTTGGGTTTTTAAATCATCTTAAACTGAATATTTATTTCAAATAAATCATCACAGAATTATTGAGGTTCCACATTTTATATGTCTTTACCCTTGCAGCCCTACCCCACAGACATCACGGGCCAACTGAACCTCTCAGACCCTTCGGTCAGTACGGTGGTGTGAGAGGGGACCTGAAGGAGCCCAACGCGCCCCTTCCCCTCCCCCACAATGCCCAAGCGCTGCTGAGCCTTCTGAAACCCTGAAACGACCACACATCACCATCCGGGGTCGGTCCAGAGTAGCGGTCCGTCAGGGCTGGGTGTACGGAGCACCACGCCAAGGCACCGGCTACACCCACAGCTTCACCCAGGCTGAAGCCCAACCCAAGATAGCAACAGCACATATACCTTCACTTCAACCTACTCCAGATATTAGAATTGTGTGTACATTAAGTGTTAAACATGTATATGATCTTTCTTTGTATAAAATGGATAAAGTTTGATTAGAGTGATCAGTTGAATAAAGTACTCATTTTGCTTTATGTGAAAGGACTGCTGATAACAGTATAGCTACATAATTTATTTGGAAATCTGTTATATCCATCATTTGATTTATATGTCTTACTACCTCCATATTTAAATACATTTTATTTTAGATATTTAACCTATTTGATACACTATAAAGGTAATATATTTTGAGTGTGTCCCATTTGCTAATTTGAGAAGATTTTAGTAATGAGATTTGTGCAATATATACATCTCGAACTACTATGTTATAAGGACTAGCATGGAACAGTGTAAATCCATAGCTATTAATTATATGAGATCTGTTGATACATTAGTCTCCTCACCTAATTTTAGGACATTTTTGTACACTTTCCCTTTATTCGGCTGCTTAGTGCTGTTTAAGTTCTTGTTTTTGGATTTAATTACAATAATGATTATTTGTCATTTCATATCCAGTGGGTTTTTTTAAATTGAATTTTGGCACATAATATTTACATGACATTTCTGGATGCTTAAGTTTGTTTCCAAAGGGGATATTTATTATATAATATTTTATATACTGTACATATACGTTACCAACTTGTTTTTATTTTAGTACTTTGCTGTTGTGCTAATCCAATATGCTTTATGTTATTTCTCATCAACATTGTTTCTGAGCACAATGAAAACTTTAAGATCCCTTGTATCTAGTCCCCATGAAAGTACCACAGTTTTCTTTAATTAGTGATTGTCTGCTGCTCTCATCATCCATGAAGTGTGAAAAACTCTCAGTTGAAGTAGTCATGAAGGGATACAAGTGAGTTTGATGTCCAGTATTTGTACTGTGCTGTAACATACAAAAATGAGCTGGATGCGAAACAGGCAGTTTGCTAAGCTGTGAATCTAAGAAACCGTTTCACTGCCTAAAACATCTTGTCCACAGACTTGACGCAGCACCTTGACAGAGACAAGGTACACTGTAAAACGCTTTTGTTTCGTCTAGATATTATGAAGGCTTTGCTAATTCTTGTGACAATAAATTCATTGACATGAATATCTGTAAATATTATTTGAAGTAGACAGTTTTTACATACTCTTATTCTGTGAGTTGGAACACATTTAAACAAGTTTGTCAGCATGTACTGAAACATAAATGTCATATTACAGTCATATTACACTTGATAATAGTGTTGATAGCTCCTGTGTTAGGAAGGACCAGTGAATCAACTTGAACTTTTTTTTTTACTATGAAATAACAAAAACAAAAAGTAAAATGTCTTAAGTTTGTAACAGAAATCGTTGAAGTATGAGTTTTATATATGTATTTCATTTTCAACAGTGCTTTTGGAATCAGGGGCACTGTAAAGGGGAGAAAGTTATGACGATTCCGAGGGCCCCAGAGTAACAGGCGCCCTAAAAAACTTGGAACATAATTGGATTGGTCTGGGTTGGGGGCTCAATATGATATGATGTCATGGGATCCAAAATTTGTAGCGGCACCCCTGGGTGGAATGAATGCTTTTTCCTGGGCATTGTGAATGATTGCTGTATTTCTGAACAGTAAAAACGATAAAGAACTTTTACCTTAACAGGCCACACAGAACAACTGAGTGCTTGGTGTTTTGGAAACTGAAGTCAGCGTATCAGGGAAGTTGATATACGTGACACCTTTATATATATATATATATATATTACTTTGGAATATAACAATATTGCTAAAGTTCAGCTTGTTTGTTGTTAAATAGTATGTGCCAGCAATATGTTTTTGATACATTTAACACCATCCCTATTTTGACAAAGTCTTATTTGATTGTGAAGGCAAATGACAAACAGTTATAGTCTTATGCGAGACAGAAAAATATGCAGTGATATATTTCAACTAAGCTGATGAGTTTCCAGAATGATATTTATCAACATCAACACTTCTACACTCAATTCTATTTATACAGTACCAGAAATGAACAAAACAAACAAACAAAAAGTTTAAGTACACCTATCTGAAACTATAGTGCGTTATACTTACTTTATACCTTTATGGAAATATGATTTTGAAATTTGAAATATTTCTGTCCCATAAAATAGAGAGCTTGTGAGCACATGTGTTTTGTGTGTGTAGTTCATGCAGGCAGGTCATAGTGTGGGGTTGCTTTGCTAGTTATTTGACGATTTTGACCGAAATCTTGTCAAGAAAAATGGCTATCACAGAATACATAAAAGCACTGCATTCCAAAAGGAATAAAGCAAATCGAACAGTCGAACAGCAAGATACCCATCCAAGACAACACCTTAAAACTGTACAAGACCTACCTGGTGAAGAAAGACAATTCAAGCTAATGACCTGGCCTGCCCACTCTCCAGACCTCAATCCAGACTGGACAGAATAGTCAAAAGGTCAGCCAAAAACTGAAATCTTCATCACTGGGAATTGCTGCAGATGACCTGTGAAGACATGCCAGGTAATTTCCTGCTAAAACTTGCTGTCAAGGGAAATAGTGGGATCCAAGACTAAGGGACAATTAAAAATTTTCTGCATTATTTTGTACATTGTATTTTTTCCTCATGCACATATATACAGGGGCTGGACAATGAAACTGAAACACCTGTTTGAGGTTTCATACCTATAGATGCACGGCCTGGTGGCCAATTGTCACTGATTGCATCAGTAAGAGCAGAGTGTGAAGGTTGAATTAGCAGAGCCAGAGCACAGCTGTTCATTAAATATTGCAATCCATACAACATCATGGGAGACATCAGAGTTCAAAAGAGGACAAATTGTTGATGTGGGCCTCACTGGCGCATCTGTGACCAGGGCAGCAAGTCTTTGAGATGTATCGCGAGCCACGGTATCCAGGGTAATGTTGGCATACCGCCACAAAGGAAGGACCACATTCAACAGGAGTAACTTTGGATGCAAGAGGAAGCTGTTTGAAAGGGATGTACAGGTACTAACCTGGATTGTATCCAAAAAACATAAAACCCCAGCTGCCCCACTCATTACAGAATTAAATGCACGCCTCAGTTCTCCTGTTTCCACCAAAACTGTTCATTGCGAGCTCCATGGTTTGCATATTCATGGTCGGGCTGCTATAGCCAAACTTTTGGTCACTTGTGCGAATGCCAAATGTTGGTTTCAGTGGTGCTAGCAGTGCAAATCTTGGACTGTGCACAATAATGAACATGTATTGTTCTCTGATGAGTCTGCCTTCATAATCTTTCCCACGCACGGGAGAGTTACAGTGTGGAGAAGCCCCAAAGACATTTATCACCCAGACTGTTGTGAACGAAGAGTGCAGCACAGGGGTGGATCAGTGATATCATATCATAGCATTCCCAAGGCCCACTACTTATTCTAGAAGGGTGCATCACTGCCAAGGACTACCAAACCATTCTGGAGGACCATGTTCACCCAATGGTTCAAACATTATACCCTGAAGGTGGTGCCATGTATCAGGATGATAATGCACCAATAGAAACAGCAAGACTGGTGACAGAGTAGTTTGATAAACATCTCCCATAGCCTGCACAGACACCAGATCTGAATATTATTGAACCACTTTGGGGTGTTTTGCAGGAGTGAGTCAGGAAATATTTTCCTCCACCAGCATCATGTAGGGACCTGGCCACTGTTCTCAATTCTATTCAATTCAATTCAATTGTTCAATTATTTTTATATAGCGCGTTTCACAACAGAGTCACCCCAAAGTGCTTTACATGATATTGAGAGAATAGGAATAAAATAGGAAGAAGAAAAGACAAAGGAATTAACTAAAGAAAGAAGGAAGGCCTAATGACAACGAAGGAGAGGAACCAAAAACTTGTAAGCAAAGAGTAAAAAAAACCTCTGGGGGTACAAGGTCAATTAGCTGCCCAACCCCCCTGGGCATGTTCTGCAGGGGATTGGCTCAGAATCCCTTTGGCCACTGTGCAGCACTTGTATGTGTCATTCCCAACATGAAATAATGCTGTATTGGCTGTAAGAGGAGGCCCTACAACATACTAATAAATTATTGTGGTCTAAAACCAGGTGTTTCAGTTTCATTATCCAACCCCTGTATATGTGTGTAAAACAATATGAGAAACAGGTACTGAACGTATGTATAAAACATACATTTAGACACAAATAATAAATTAATTTCACTGTTTTCTCTTCATGTTTGTATGAGATTCAATACTTTGTACAGGGCTTTCACAATGCGATTGATCTGACAGTTACAACTTGAGTTTAAAAACGGAGGACTTTCATAGAAACAAAAGCATCAGCTGTCCATTATTTTCTTGTTTTGTCAGTTGCTCGTGTTTTCAAAAAATAGCTCATGGAGTTCCAAAATGAAAACAAACAGCGATGCTGCTCCATGACCTAATTCGCAGCATGCAGTGCCCTACCAAAACACAGAAAATACAGCACAGTGCATGTGCAACTGCCCCGCGGCTCCATCAAACCCCCTCTGAGTAGTTTTGGTCCTTTGAGATTTAATGTACTATTTGATATGGAGACAATAGAATGTCACATTTGTATTTTTTTTTTCAACATAAGTCTACAGTGTGGATTAGAACTAACATTTTCACAGATTGCTGGAACACTTTGCAGAAGTCTTGGTCATTTGATAACTTGAGGCTGAATCAAATAAATAGAGAGGAGGTCTCCAGAGGACATTAAACTCATATCAGTCCAAGGTCAAGGTTTCAAATTTGAACATTTATATAAAATGCTGGGTTAAGCTACAAGCAGCCGTATCCCCTATTTAAAGATTTCAAGGGACATCATTGCCAAAGTGAACCTTTTTTAGGCTGTTCCCATTTACGTTTTTGTATTCTTATATAATGTCAGCTGTAAACATTATCATTACTACTTAATTTCCCATTTATTCATTTGTACATGATGTTCCAGTTTAACTAAAATGTTTCACTTGGAACCTAAATACTTCACATTCTGTCTCTCTGAGGGAATTATACCCTCCAGCAGATTAAGTACCCATGAGAAAACAAAATCCTTCAGTCAGTCACAAGCTTCAACTGCGTAAATCAATTTTTCAGCTGCACAAATGGCTACCATTCCAAGCTGAAGGATTTACTTTGCTTTGTGTAAAGAAATTTAAAAAAAAAAAACATAAAGGTCAGAATGCATCCTGAATCCTTGCATGAAGTGAAATATTTTGAATGACAGAGCTCCAGTTTTCCTTAATTATTTTAATTAATATTATTTACAATACAATATCCAGATCTTCACACCAGAGGAATTGTTAGGTTTGATCCTACTGGGCTCACAGTCAGTTGGGCATGAATGAACTGGCAGTCAGATTCAGATCAGATAAAAATGAATAAATTTTCTAAGGTTTATTAATTATTAACTTCTATACAAATAACAGTTAAATCCAGGGCAGGTTTATCTGGGTTTCTTCACATTTCAGTAGGGATCAAGCAATCTAATATCTTATAAGGATAATAACGCATGTTGTTTATTTAAATTTTTTATCATGCCGACACAGATGTAGATTATCCAGCAACTATGAGTGGTTATGTCGTTAAACAGCCTACACTCCTGCTCTGAGGGGGGTACTGGCCAAAGCTAAGCCTAAAAGATGATCACCTACGTACTGTGGATCTTGCAGTGAAATGTTACCCCAAAAAACAGACAACGATTACATCCTTCACTCTCCCTTCCGTTCTTTCTTAGGGAGTACAAGCAGACAAAAACACTAAGCAGCAGTTAAATTGCAGTGCAGAAAATACGAAGTGGTTTTCATCACCAATTCATTCAGACATACTTGAATTCGATTTGATTTCGTATCTCAAAAATAGTCTTACTATATTTTTATATATAACCAGAGTCAATTATTTCGTAATTCAATTTATATATTGGGCAGTCTGAATGAGAGAACATTTATGGTTTCAATAGAAAAATGGTTAACCGACAAACCTTTTTGTCGAAGTTTACCGAGACATATCAACAGGACATTGCCCTAGTCTATAAATATTCACTATTTCCTAAAAAGAGGTGCAACAGTCAAGGACACGCGTGTTTATCTGACTATAACGTGATAACATACTAACAAATCACATATATTTTCTAATATGATTTATTTACATTTGTATATTAACAAATTATCAGGTTTAAACTTAGATTATAGGAGAGCTGCGGATAGGAGAATCAAAACAAAAAAAAGACGAAACGGTCAAACTAGTCAAAAAAGGCTGGTTTTATTTAAGTGCCTTAAGACTTCCCGTTGGTCTTGCAGCAGGTGTTAAGGACATCCCTCCCTCCTTCGCTCAGTCCACTTGTATTTCCGGAGTACAATGTCCAACCGAGCGGGATCAAACGGTGGGTCTTACATAAATGGACGAAATGTACACTATAAAGCAAAACAGGAAAAACCAAATGTCCGTGTTTTCACAAAGTGCCACCAAATCATTCAGCATGGTCTGCCAGCGAATGCCTAAAACTATATTTGACCACTTCCCCAAGAAGACAAATGAACATAATTTCCATATGCAGCCTCTTTAAAATAGAAACCATGTAAGCATGCAACACCCAATAAACCATTTCTCTTTTATGTCGCATATGTATTTATACTAAGAGACCTGATTTTAATTGGATATTGAAGTGTTATTTAAACTTTCAAAGTTTATATTGTAAGCAAATGGAACATGTGAAGACCTGTACTCTGCTAAAGTATATTAAAGCTTTTCGGAGTGTTGAGTTTGGCGTTTCTTATAAGTGGTTTTTCTAGTTTCTGGTGTTCTTGTATTCTTGCACGTTAATAGCTTTATAGGTTTATGCATTTAGGTTAATGATTTATGTTGATAGTAAAGGGGTGAAAATGCATACCAAGCCGTCACTTCCATATACTTTGAAATTTCGTATGCCTTGCGCTGGCACTCGTCCGAGCGGCTCCTGTGTCGGATTTAGATCTGCCGCTGAGCGATATCTAACCTGTTAAACTCGCACAATCCACCAAATAAACGAGTCCAAAAATAGCTCCTGGCTTCACCCTCCATTACCTGGAGGCCAGTGTAACGTGCAGGAACAAACTCCGCCTCCAGAGGCCAAGAAACCTGGGCTGGAGTGAAAACGTAAATCCGAAAGCTGCCGGTGACCGTCAGTCTACAACCATTTAGTATCGTGTAGTGAGATTACAGCGCTTTTCGTATAAAAGAAGGACTTTGCATGTAACCCTATAAACAGTCGAAAAGGAGGATCCGCTGGGATATTACCTACCAAGGTATGTCGTTGTACTGTACTTTAAACTGAAACTTCTTTGTACAATGATCTAGTGAAAATATATGCGTGCCTCTTCTGTGTCGCCTCTAGTCTTCACGACCTGACTGGCACAGTGCAAGTGTGCCTTGTTCAGCAGCACGCAGTCCTGCATAGCGATCTGCAGGTGAAATGTTCGTACTTAAATTCTCGGTGTGGTTAGTAAAAAGTCACCCGCATGACTGTCATTGATTATTGAATCACTCCATTTCTCTAGACACAGGTTATTGAAATATATTGAAATGAAACCTTTTTATTGCACGGTCTGAGAACTTCCTGGCCTGGAGATATAAAAGTAAACAGGATTTTTTGCAACACGCTGAAAATCTCTTAAGCACACACTCAATACCATGGTAATTGGCTCTTTCCGTCCAATGGCCATGTGTTACCACAGTAACTGCCCAGTGCATCAAAGTGTTTCTAAGGAAACAAGTTATAAGGAAGGTTATTGTTCAGTTTCAAGTTGGCATAATATCCTTCAACAATATGAACCTCCATGTTTGCTAAAGTGCAGTGATTGGTATTCAGGAAATGTGTTTTAGGTTGTATTCTTTGAAACCTAGAATTTTATTAGTATTGTGGATTTAACATTATATTATTTTTAAATATGAAATTTTGTTGTTAAAATCTGACTTATCAGATGAGATAAGCATTTTACATTACAGTGTTTTAAAGCTATTTTCACTGCATTTATTTCTGCTGAGTGAAGTCAACACTGAGTGATGATTTCATGTGTCCCTGCTGTTGAAGTACAAGACCCTGATGGTGCACATTTTGTTTTTTGGCAGTTCTTCAGAGATGAGTGAAGCAGAGCAGGGGGTTTGCAGAGGGATCGATGGAGAAGGAAAAGTTCTCCCCTGCGATCCCCCTCACTGCCTGCTGAAACAGTGGCTGCGGTATTACTGGGATCGCAGTTCCTCCTCAAGACGGCACCGCAAGGCTGACCCTCAGCCTCATTCCCGGCAATGCCTGCTGATCGCCACCTTCGTCCTGGTAGCATTGACGCTCATGGTGCTGCTGCTTCTCTGGAACTATCAGTGCATCATCATTGAGAAGATGTGCAGTGGCCAGGAGAGCTCAATGTTTCCTCTGTTTGGAGATGTCACGTGACACAGAAGCCGGACTTAGGAGAGGTGGCCTTTGGCCCTGCTTCCCCCTGCTCTGCAGTCTCTACGATGTCGTGTCGCTCAGTGCAATCATTGCTGTTGCTATGTACAGTTCAGATCCAGCTACTGGATTTCTAAAGCTTGTTTCCTGTCTTATTGATTTGAAAATAACTAATATGTGGACATTTCCTTAATCCTGAACAGTTGTCTATCCTTATAGCTCACTTGGAAAAGCCCCGACAGAAAATTGGACCGATAGAACCAAACCTTCATATAGTGACACAGCTTATCTCTGTAGATGAGCTGTCTTTGTTGACCATTGATGTAGCACAGCAGGTGAGGATTCTCTGATGTGCAGGAGTGACCCTTATAAAGTCACCTTGGGTCTTTGATGTTTCAGGTACTATTGCTGGTCTGCAATGGAGTGTCATAAAAGTAAATGTGCCATAAAGCAGCATCAGCTGTTCAGTGCTTATACATTTGAATTAGCTGTTTTAACAGTGCTCTGCTTAGCGAATATAGACCAGTGGCCTTCAACCTTTTTTATAGTGTGAATCACTATAACTTTTACAAAAAAAAAAAAAATCTATGGAGCTACTAAGTCGTAATGGTGTATTTTGCCAAATGAGGCGAGTTCGTCCCATTTAGTACAGTTTTCCGATCGGTGGGGGTGTTTCCCAACTCCCCCTAAGTAGATTTGGTCGACGGGAGGGGTGGGGTGTCACAATTGACTAGGAATGTATTACAGATCCACTGGTTGGCAACCACTTTAGATGAAAGATTTTGGTTATGAACGAATTTGAGAAAAAAACAACTTGTATGCATATGTCGAGTTAGTAATTTATTTTGACCTGGTCGAGTGTTGCATTTGGTTGTTGACATAGCATTACAAACAGCCATAAGAGTCCTCAGGGGAAATGGGAATGCCATGCCTATGTCCTTCAGAGTAATAAGGTCTTTGCTATCTTTGTTTTTGTAGACAAACTAGTTTATCTGGCTACTTATGTAGGGTCTAACTGAATTTTTTCTAATGAAACATTTTAAACTTTGAATAAGCATATTAATACATTCAGCTGTATTAAAGAATGTAGAATATAAAGATGTGTGTTACCTGCCGTGAGAATCGGATCGATCTTCAGAACACATCGACCTTCAGCTTCGGACCCCGCTCGCCTTCGATCGCCAGTTGCG
>JAAGVU020000040.1:16502844-16518227 GCA_011763525.2 Mormyrus iriodes | reverse complement strand
CCGTGAGAATCGGATCGATCTTCAGAACACATCGACCTTCAGCTTCGGACCCCGCTCGCCTTCGATCGCCAGTTGCGGCCCCTCCCGCCAGTCTTCGCTTCAGACCGCCTCCCGGGTTCCTCGCCACGCCCTTGCCACGCCCCCTTTCGCCCTCTGACCCCGGACCCAGCGAAGACAAAAGCGTGCTGGCGGGGTTGCTCAGGGGCGCTTTGCTCTTGCTTTGCTTCTGCGGTGTTGGTGTGTTTTCTTCTCTGATTGACTTTCGTGTATGACTGTTTGGCTTTTCGGTTTCTGATTTCTGCTCCATCACTTCTGTGTCTTTGCTCTCGGTTTTGCTGACTTCTGGTTTTGAACTCTCGCCTGCTCTTTGATGTATGTAACGTGTGTACGGAGTGACTCCCGTTTTGTTTTTGCGAGCGTGGAGTTTCCTGTCGTTTTGGATAGGGAGTTAGGTCTAGTGTTTGTTGTTTCGTTTCCCTTTGTCACGATTGGACTTAGCTTAGGTTGGGACGTCTTTGTTAGCTGTCTTGTTTGCTGTTTTGGCCTGTTTTGGCCAACTCCCGAAGTTGGTTACACCTCGTGTTTTGTAAACGTCTTTGTGCATAAAAATAAAAACTATAAAAAGATCCCTTTGTTTCCCTTTTCCCGTTCCCCGGTTGTCTCGTCTTCTTCCCTTCCCTTCCCTTTTTGTCGATCCTCCACCCTAGACTGGGTGTCTTAGCAATGTGTATCTGCTACTTTGTCTGACACTTTTATCCAAAGTCTTTCACAGTAGAGGTAAGGGTTACAATTTATGTCTGCTCCTTAGGATTAGAATCCACAATCTTTGTATCATCAGTGTAATGTTCTAAAGTCGCTAACTAACATTGACCTCACAGAGTGTCTTATGCATTCTGGAACCCTGACACTGGTAGGTACTATATAATAATGGTAGTGACTATTTGTGAGTGAATTGCATTTCTAGAGATGAGACCCAGTGACAGTACTAAATTACATGGGATCCCTTGTAAGTATTTTGCAAAGGGAGGATAAATACATACAAATGAGATTTATTAAAAAAAATTAAATTATAACAAAAGTGGCTCAAGTCTAAATAAGTGTGTAAAAAGGTTATTACTAACCCAATGTCTTTTGTTATATTATTTCACTGTTTAATTCAAATATTTTGATAGAAAAAATACAACTTTATGTAAACCTGCATCTGAAGCAAAAAATTTGTTTCAAGATTCTGCCACAAGAGGGGGATATAGCTCATGATGGTGCTCAAACTACTTACACTATATTGTATTTGCATTTACATTTACAGCATTTAGCAGACGTTCTTATCCAGAGCAACGTACAACAGTGCTTGGTAGTCCATGACTATTCTTCACTCTTGTAAAGCTAGACTTAGATAACTGTCAGCTGACTAAGTTGCTGCCAGCTCGGTTACGCACCTAAAAACACATCTAAAAACCCTGTTATAGAAAAGGACAGAGTGCAGAGATAAGAGTATGTGTTAATGGTTTAGTAGGTTTCTTTTATATAATATAAACATAAGTGTGAGGGCTGGTTAGCCTCCAAGGTGTTCCTTGAAGAGGTTGGTCTTCAGATGGCATTTGAAGACAGCAAGGGACTCTGATAGCAAGAGGAAGTTCATTCCACCACTGGGGAGCCAACACTGAAAAGAGTCTTGATGTACATTTTGCTCTTTTGAGTAACGGTGGCTCGAGTCGAGCGATGCTTGTTGCCAAAAGTATTGGGATGCCTGCCTTTACACACACATGAACTTTAATGACATCCCTTTATTAATACATAGACTTTAATATGGAGTTGGCCCACGCTTTGCAGCTATAAGAGCTTCAACTCTTCTGGGAAGGCTTTCCAAAAGGTTTAGGAGTGTGTTTATGGGAATTTTTGACCATTCTTCCAGGAGAGTATTTGTGAGGTCAGGCACTGTTGTTGGATGAGAAGGCCTGGCTCGCAGTCTTCTCTAATTCATCCCAAAGGTGTTCTATCGAGTTGAGGTCAGGGGTCTGTGCAGGCCAGTCAAGTTCCTCCACACCAAATTTGCTCATCCATGTCTTTATAGACCTTGTTTTGTGCACTGGTGCGCAGTCATGTTGGAATAGGAAGGGGAGGGGCTATCCTCAAATTTTTCCCACGAAGTTGGGAGCATGAAATTGTCCAAAATGGCTTTGTGTGCTGAGGCATTAGGAGTTCCTTTCAGTAGAACTAAGGGGTCAAGCCCAACCCCTGAAAAACAACTTGCAAACAACACACCATAATCCCCCCTTCACCAAACTTTACACTCGGCATAATGCAGTGAGGCAAGTATCGTTCTGGCAACCGCCAAACCCAAGCTCGTCCATCGGATTGTCAAACTGAGAAGTGTGATTTGTCACTCCAGAGAACTGCTCTAGAGTCCAGTGGTGGTGTGCTTTACACCACTGCATCCGATGCACTGCATTGCACTTGGTGATGTAAGGCTTTGAATCAGCTGCTTGGCCATGGAAACCCATTCCATGAAGCTCTCTATGCACTGTTCTTGAGCTAATCTGAAGGCCACATGAAGTTTGGAGGTCAGTGGCTATTGACTCTGCAGAAAGTTGGCAACTTCCTCACACTGTGCGCATCAGCATGCGCTGTCCCCGCTCTGTGATTTTATGTGGCCTACCACTTTGTGGCTGAATTGCTGTTGTTCCCAATTGCTTCCATGTTGTTATAATACCAATAACAGTTGACCGTGGAATATTTAGTGACAAGGAAATTTCACAAATGGACTTACTGCACAGGTGCCATCCTATAACGGTACCACGCTTGAATTCACTGAGCTCCTGAGAGCGACCCATTCTTTCACAAATGTTTGTAGAAGCAGTCTGCATGTCTAGGTGCTTGATTTTATACACCTGTGGCCATGGAAGTGATTGGAACATTGGAATTCAATGATTTGAAGTGGTGTCCCAATACTTTTGGCAATATAGTGTAATATATCAGTGTTTAAAGCCCCAGCTGTCATACAAAGAGTTTAATTGCAGGATCTGTAGTCTGTGTATTTTTTCCTTTTACCAAGGCAGCCAGTTAATGCAGTGAGCTATTTGAAGAAAATGGTAACAAATAAGTTAAAATTTAATAACCACAAAGGAAGTGATAAAAACAAAAGATGTACTGCTGCTTTCATTCTTTTTTATTGTTGCAATAAAAACAATCATTGTGGTTGGTTTACATGTGTTAAACAAAGACTTAAATCTTGCCATTATGGTTCCCCTTCTAATTTCTCCTTTGTTTGTCTTGTTACACTAGACAAGATATACTAGATATCTAGATATAGATATAGCATCTAAGTAGGCTTCAGGAGACCAAATGAATGATAAGCCCAGAATCTACAGTTATGGGGAATGAACTGTAATTCTTAGCAGCAGACAAGCCTTCAGACACAGGAAAACCTCAACGTGAAATACAGGCTGGACACACTGCTGCGAAGCCGCTGATGTGAGGCGTTCTGAGTAATGTCCTTGTCCTTTCGTGTCCTGCTGTGCATGCCTGCTTGAAAAGAGCCTATTTATCAAGCTCTGTGCAGTTAAATCTCAATGCAGGCCTGGTAGCGCTGCAAAACACGGACGGTAAATTATCTCTGCAATTTGGTCAGATGCAGGAAGTGCTGTGAGGATGAACAAAAGCATGGGGCCGGGCATTAGCTTATGTCTGTGTATGTCAGCACCGCAGCAAACAGGGCCTTGTGTCAGTGCCTCTCCTGTGCTCTTCCATCTGGCTGTAGCCTGTCTGCTCTCTCCTGTCTTGAGGCATTTTTCAGACCCTTTGGGCAAGAACATGTCTGCAGTAGCAGGCCCTGCTGGGACACACAAAGGGCCTGGGGCCCTCGGGGTCAAACAGGTCATCGGGGTCAGATTACTGGGACAGCAGAGACATAGAGCTTTTCTGTTTCGTGGACAGAAACGGTCGCATTCATCAAGAAATCAGTCATTGTCAGAATTTCCCCTCTCAGCCCCAGTCACATTGTGGATTGGGGGGGAATCCCTCAGTGTTTGGGGGGGAGGGGGTTGTTTTAGACTGAATGAAATCAAAGCATGAATATGGGACAGTTCGTAGTACATTACATGGTTTGAAGTCATTACAAAAAAATCCATGCTAGCAGCAACTATAGTAATAAATTTTGCGTTAATACAGTAATAACTGTTGAAATATTTTAATTACACAGATGACTGTCATTACCAATGCTATGCCTATTTTTATACTGGCTATCATATTTTTATATTGTCTAGAGAAAAACTGATTATGTTATGAATAGATTCATTTAAGCAACCATTTAACAACAGAGGTGGGATGATGGGGGCATGATTATTTGCAGTGTACTGTGTTTGCAGGATTCCATATTGGCTAGCATCGCACATGTTGAAATACGGCATCCAAAGCCAAACACATCCTGCAAGGAGGTCCTCTGAAGGCTTTGCTTTTTAGCAGTTGGCTTTTTTCATGGTTTTCAGAGGAAAGCTGCGTGTCTTGCTTCTGGCCACAAAGACAGAGCTAAGCAGATTAGTATTCTACAACATGCTGCTGTACAACCTTGCTTTTCAATTAGCATAGAGCTTCTGTGAACTTAAAAAGAAAAATAAAAACACAGCAGGACAGTGAATTTTCCTCCCAAACAGTGAGTTTCCTTCCAGTTGCTTCTTTATTGGACACTATAAAGGTGTACTGTGTTTTTAATATGTTACAAACAGTGTGCCTTTCTAACTGTGGGAAAGAATCTATTTCCCTTAGGTTACACATGCAGGGCCAGATTTTTTTTTCTTTTTTTAGAAAATGGTGCTATTTTTCTCCCTGTCACTTGAACCATTGGTGGTTGTCTGAATTAGATGTTGCTTGTGAAAGCCTGACCAGCCACTTGTCTCTGACAACAGAGTCAAATCTTAAACTGCACTGTCCGAAGAAAGGGGACAGTCCTGGTACACTTTTGTTCCTCATGGTGCAAACAACATTAATGTACCCCCAATGATACAAAAATGTTCCTTAGAGTCCATTTCTGTACTTAAATTAGACTACGGCGTACATTCAACTACAGCTAGGGTACAAATGGCAGACCCTTGAGGGTGCAGCTCCAATGACAAGTAATTGTACCCCAATAGTACAAATTGGTACTTCTTTGACAGTGTAGCAGAAACTGGCCCTTAGATTTAAATGCTGTGTTTGTGATGAGACCATGAGACCATCTGTTCATTGCAACCGTATTTATAGTCTCTGACCGCAGCTGTAAATAAAACTTGATTATATCATACTAACATCGAAATAGAAATACAGGCAGAACCAAATAGAGGTTCTGAGGCTCTTACTGCGGTTGAAAATTGCTCAATAACACATTAATATCTGGAATTTTAACGCTAAAATCGGACCGACTTGCGCGTCAATTTGAAGAGTTTATTCTCCTCTTTATCTTCGTTTCCTTTCTTGGTTCAGGTTGAATAGTTGCATCCATAAAATCTTTGTTTCAATGGCGCAATGAATCATGAACATGTCTCTCCTAGAATAAACCTGTAATCGTGCTGATAGCTATTTGTGGAGACCATCATTTAATTAACAATTTTTTTATGTAGATTTCGTATTCTTTTCATTATTTCTATGCAAATGTTCATGTTAAATCGATGCATTATTTAATACACATATTTATTTTATTTTATAATAATATTAAAACTCCTAAAATTGTACCCTTGCCAAAACTGTTTCTTCTCGGCTGTCTCCTTAAATAAATGTATCGTACTTATTAAAATCAGAAATAAAAGTTTTTAAAAAGAGTAGGTTTTTCGTGTTACGGGGTACTGAATTGGCGCTGGATGACAGGAGGATAAATAGCTGGCACAGCCCATTTATGATCTCTTTCTATATCTCCGGATGCACTGGTTATCACGTCTACAAAGCCGTTGGCACTTTAAGCCACTGCTTCATTCTGCTACTTCCCGGTCACACCTCACCTCATGGGCAAGCAGTGGTGCCAGTTCTTTGTCCCGATTGTGCTCCTGTTACTGGGAATACTGGGTATCCTTCTGCTTGTTATTCCCATGGAAAACATGAAAGAGCCTCCGGACTATATGGTAAAATCATTTAAAGTAATACATTAGTAAAGTTGGCGCTGTGTGGCGAAAACTAGAAGCGGTAGGTGCGATAACAATGCTTTTTGTAAGAACTTCTTTAGAGGATGTAATTTTAGTTATTTGTTGGTGATTAAGCACGTGAAAGCGTAACGTAAATGTTATAACTGACGATGCGTTAGGTCTACGGCAGAGCACGAAATTTCACGCTGAAGTTTGATTAGTTAGTACTGTTTACCTATACAGTCGCTTGCGGAGTATTTGCAAAGTATGAAGATGCGTATTTTGAAATAATCAGTCAAGGCACTTTGCGGACTGGAATCGCGTCCAGGGTGCACCCTCCCACATTGCTCCTTCGGATAGGCTCCAGGCATCCAGGTTCGTCGTGACCTTGCCCTGGATAAGCTGTTAGAATGTGGAGAGAATAGGTAAATCGGGAGAGAAGCATGATATTCACACCTACAGCTTCGGGGATTCCAATTTCACTAATACTCTATGTGTGTGGACTTTGCATGTTCCCTCTTCGTTGTTTGAGTTTCCCCTGGGTACTCCAGTTTCCTCCCGCAGTCCAAACACATGCAGGCAGATTAATTGGTGTCTCAGTGATTCTCATGCTTATACTGTGTGTGAGTGTATATGAACTGGCATCGCATCTAGGTTGTTCCACTGGCCTTGTGCCTTATGTCCAGGTTCTTGACCAGGGTAAACTGTTAGAAGACAGACGGCTAGATATATCAGAGAGAAGTGTGCTAACTGCTTTATCTCTTAAAAGAGTCGTGGTTTTGGTTAACATGGTAATAGAATAGAATGAAAACATTCTGTTTGAACTTGAAGCATGCATAAAAGTATGACAACAGAAGAGTATACACGTTAATAATAAGATGACAGTCAAGTTTTGAGTCACTTGGTAGATGCAGCAAATAGAAGAACATGGCTTAGAACACATCTGGAAATACAAACTACACAAGTGCCTAATTTGACTAGGCTGCTAACATTTCATTTTTATTTGCATGGTCTAGTCAATCATTGTGTTCTGTCCGTGCATCAGTGAAGCTCAATATGGCAGCAGTATGACTTGACATCCCTCTGTGTGCCTCTCATATTGCTCTTATCTCTTACTCCCTTTTTAATTTCTAACAATGCCTTCCACATCCTGTGTCCTCCCTATTCTTCTCCATCCATCATTCTCTCCATTTGGTGCATTGACTTGTCTTTATGTTGGACCTCTACCTCATAGCTAACATAAAAGGTTCCTAACTGAGCCTTAGAAAACATCAAAGTGAAACATGTATTCACTGTTAACAAAAGTGTGTGTTTATGAAATGGACGCAAATGAAAGTCCTCTTTATAAGCCAAGCCGTGAGAGCTGCACAGTTAAAGGTTTTGTGCTTGACGCATTTATTTCATTTGGAAATTCTGCCAACAGCTCAGTGTCTGTGGAGTTTGTGTGTCCTACTGAAAGCCATGCAGATCTCCTGCTATCAAAAAAACGCAGATATTTGAATTGGTGTCGCTTATTTGCCCATAGTGTGGGATTGTGTGTGGATGTGTCTGTGTCTGTGTGTGTGTGTGTGTGTGTGTGTGTGTGTGTGTGTGTGAGTGAGTGAGTGAGTGAGTGACTGTTTGTGCCTGTCCAGGGTGTCCCCAACTATGTGCCCCGTGCTTCTTGGGATGGGCCATCCTGTGATGGATAGGTGGATATGGAATTTAGGTGGACCTTTTTTTCATTTTTAAATACACACACACACACACACACACACACACACAGCAGTTCTTTTTCATACACTCCTCATGCACTTTTCATATATGGTGGTAGATTAATCAAGCAATATACAAGTAGGACATTTTCACCTTTGAGTAATGAAAATTTTAACAAAAATGGACCAATGTACCTTCAGAAGGCACTGTAGCATCTCTGCTTTAGAGTGCACTTCATCCAACATGGCACTTGATTTTATTTCATATTTAGCTCTCAGTATAAAGATTTCAAGTTTTTTTGAAAACTTGAAATATCTAGACTGTCAGCTTTTCAAACAGTTATTGTTGTTTTCTTTGTTTAGTGCAGTATTTTAGTCTTAATTTCTGAGTCTTGATATTTAAACATGGTGTGCAGAGAGGAGCAGGTTTTTGCCCTTCTATCTCACACCAGTGTCAATGCTTTAGTTTTGAGGTTCTGTAAAGTTGCATCAATAAAGCTGAGTTTCAGATAACTGGCCATATGGTCAAAACCATTAACACCATTCATTCATTCATTCATTCATTTTCTAGACCACTTAGTCCTATGTAGGGTTAGAGTGTCCAGATCCTATCCTGGAAATGAGTGCAAGGCAAAAATATCATTAAAACCAGTTAAACTGTTTTCAGCAGCTTTTTTCTGGCATAACTAAATACAGAACTCAACTAATAACTCAATAACTGAAAAAGCAGGTGATTAAAAGAAAAATTTCTAATTAAAACAAGGATTTCTATGTAAATAGGAACATTATGCACAACCAAAAGTACCTTTTGAGCATGGTAGCTGGATTATTTCTTGAAATAGAACAAACCGCAAAAAAGGGAGTGAAAAACAGAAACATGGATGTGGGTGAAGAGATAACATTCTGTTTATGCCTGTTAGTGATGACTGTCAAACTGTCAGCAGACCCTGCGTGTGAAGCCTGCCATAGAAGAGAGTTTACAGTATTATACTCATTTTTGTATATCAATATTTCTGTGAAAATGATTTGCAACAGTAAGATGACACTACAGAAATGATTAGGCATCTCAGCAAGGATGATTTGTTAATAGCTAGTCATTATACCATTGAATTACTCTGAATTCTAATAAATTCAAAAGTGTGCATTTTAGTATTGTATTACTGTGTTTGTTATAATGCATTTTTAAAATATCTGCATAAAGAAACCATTTACATATTGTAAGTTAAACAATGCTTAATTAAATGTGACACAGTTATTTTTAAATTGGGACAAAGGATAGCATTTTGAGTCCGACAATTACTGGATCTTTCAAGGTTAAGTCAGTTTCTGTATAATAATTTCTGAACTGCATTAAGTTATTTTAGCTGACAGCGAAACATATAGGTGTACACCATATATTGGTGTAATTCGCAGAAGCTATTTATCAGCTAAAACAGCTTGAATTATACCCGTATTGGTTGCCAGGTTACAGTCATTGTAATGCTTATAGTTTGGCCTTTTGTTACACAATACAGCTTGTTACAGACAGCACTGCTGCACATTGCATTTCAGCACACCGATTTGTTTTCTTACCCCTGGTTTTCAGAAAAATCAAGGGAACAAAAAGATGATTGTCTAGCATAGATACAGTGTCATGCTAAGGTGTCGATAGGGAGGTCAAATGTTGCAATACAGTGCTATATTTGGGCAGAGTACCACCATCATCGTTTGACCTTCACATTTTTATTGCAAACTTTTTGGAGGGGGCACGTTTCCATGCAACACAAAAGAGGATCTTCAACATCACTTTTTTATAACGAATGTCGGAGAAGCTTTTTGGGCAGGATAAAAATCTGTAGCTAAAATTGTATTTTGAAGATGTATATTTAACACTGGACTAGTGAACATTTAATTGTGCAAAAAAAATTTCAGAGAAATAATTAATAAAATTCTTAATAATATTCTTATTAAAGGTTGTGCCCACTTTAAGTTTTTCAACATTTTTTTCGTGTTTGCGCAAGACCTGGTGAACGCAGCACTGGCAAGGATCTGAAATGTGTTCATCTGCTGAAAAACTGCAGTTTTATTGATATTTTGATGTTTGGGGCACTATAAGCCCATCATGGCCTAGAGAGTGCAATCGCCGCCCTCCAAGGCAGTCATGTTAATGCTTTTCTTTAGGAAATTACGAAACCATTTTTACTTAATTAGAAAAAGTCACCGACAAGAGAGAATTGAAATTTGAAATTAAGGTAATTGGGGCTTAAATGTATGCATTAATATCACATACTGACACTATTATTAGTATGACAGTAGTAGTTCCATATGCTGTTTATTGCACAATAAAATTTATTTCCTTTTTTTGAAGAAAGTCTTTAATTGACTAAGCCCCAAAAATAACCCATACATGGCCTGCATATTGTCAATCTATCACAAGACAGACTGGAACACCATTGCTACATACACTGGAAAGACATTAGTAGCCACATTTTCTGGTCAAACTGACAAAAACCTAGAATCCTCAGCTATGACCAAGAATAGCCAGTTATGACTGGTAAATGTACTGCTACAATCAGGCTTGTATTAGCATTTGGGACTTTCTGGTATCTTACTGTATTCTAAAGACTGGTGTAAAACATACTCCCCATCCTCAAAAGTCAGTTTAGTGGGTGAATTTATCTTAATCTGATATTATCTATATAACAGGGGTTTGGAACCTGATCCATGGAGAGCCGATGTGGGTTTTTGGGACGAACTCTCAATCAGCCAATAACAAAGCAGTGGTTCTCAGCTCCAGTCCTGGGGACCCACTGTAATTGGTTGACTGAGAGGTCATCCTAGAAACCCGCACCCACAGCGGATCTCCATGGATCAGGTTTCAAACCCCTGCTGTAGAAGAATTTCATTTGTGGGCTGAATGTCATAAATGAGCACTGACTGTAAGACTGTCATTGTTCTGTCATGTTCGGTGTTTATGGTGTTACAGGTTCCACTGCCATGTCGTCAATCACTTTAATCTGTTCAGGGTGGTTACCCCCCACTCCGCTTTCTTTTGCCATTCAGTATGGGATTGTCCTGGACGCTGGCTCCTCGCACACTGCCATGTACATCTACAAGTGGCCCGCAGACAAGCAGAATGGCACGGGAATAGTGACCCAGCATGGGGAGTGCCATGTCGATGGTGAGAGAGAGCAGCCTCGCCTGTGATCCTCAGCTTAGACTCTCCACCCATAAGTCTGTACTTTACCACTAGTCCTTTACTAGATAAGCTGACGGACGATTGAGCTGAGACTTTTGCGGAAACTGATTTGCTGATGCTGTGTCTCCTTCCCCCAGAAGCTGCTGCTTCCCCTGCAGATGTGCATTTCAAAATCACAACCTGAAATATATGTTATGTTCCCATTTTCTGCGGTTAGTGTGTACTCTTCTTAACCCCTGGACTGTTTCCCATTCAGGCTGCTATCTGTTTATTTGTTTGTTTCAACATCGTGTTTCTAGGCTTGTTCTCGTCTTTAATTTTGCAGGGCTCTGCTACATGACCGAACATTCTGGTGGTAACCATGCTGACTATCTTTCTGATGTGCTCCTTGACAGGAGGAGGGATCTCTAGCTATGCAGGAGAACCAGGGGGTGCAGGAGGCAGCCTGGAGAAATGTCTGAACCAGGCAGTGCAGGATATTCCAAAATCTCGACACCAGCTCTCCCCTGTGTACCTGGGAGCCACAGCAGGCATGAGACTACTCAAGTGAGTAGCGGTGCAGTTATAAAAACATGCCTCATGGGGAGGGGGGGGGGGCATTTTAACCATCAAAAGCATTTGAGTAAGCTTCTTGCTTTTGTGTTGTGTGTGGTGTAGCAGTTTTATTGTACTGTCCTAAAATATGGGTGATTCCTTGATATATAACTGTGATATTAATTTGTTTATTTAAGCATATCCAATCCAACGGAGTCTGAGAAAATCCTACTAGAAGTGAAGAACAAAATTAAATCGTACCCTTTCAACTTCCGGGGAGCGTCCATTTTGACTGGCCAGGAGGAGGGGGCATATGGTTGGGTCACAGTCAACTATCTGCTAGAGAACTTCGCAAAGGTACCCCAGTCAGACTTCGCTGACAGTCCTGAAATATAAAGATAGGCGGGGGGACTGTGGGGCGGCACTGAAGCACTGTGGTTTGGGCTGTGAGACCCATGGGGTGCATTGGGCTCACTTTCGCCTTTTACCTCTCTCTTTCATCTCACGTCTTTGTTGTGTTGTTCTGTGCGTGAATGATGACCGTCATCACTGAACCTGGGGCCACTCTCTGCACGGCAGATTCACTGATATGAAATGAAGGACAGAAAATATGTGGTGATATGCAAGAAAGGGATGAATTGGAGAGTGACCGCCGGAGATAAATGCCCTGGCACAGGAACAAACGCCTGTCAAACCTCTGTCACGCCCTGCAGGCCAGGACTTTCCTGCCCAGCATGACCAGGCAGCATAACAGATAAAATGGAAAGAGAATGTCACACAACAAATAGGGTGGATGGTTAAACACAGTATAACATTCATTTTTCTTGCAACATACACAGGTTTTGTCTAGGAATGGTTCTAACATGTACATGTTTTTTACTGTGTATATGACAATAAACTTCTTAAATCTTAAATCTAGGAACACTGGTTTTACCCCTCAGTCCAAAGACATTCAGTTAAGTGAATTGATGTCTCTAAATTGTCTATAGTATGTGTGTGCTCCCTGTGAAAGACAGGCATACGGTCCAGGGTTGAGCACCTGAGCACTATGTTGCCTGGGATAGGCTCCAGGCCCTCCCCCAACCATGACCGCTGCAAGATGGATGGAATATGAATTGCTGCAATAGTTAAACATTCACCAAGGAGTGTCAGTGTAGTGAGACATGGTACACTTTGAGCTGGTGTTTTGGCAAACAGTGTGGTGAAAGTTGTAAGACCTCTAGTGGACATTTTTTAAACACACTAGCAGAAATCACTGCACAGACAAACACCCCGTGACGTCAGACTTTACCTATATGCTCTTTTGAAACATAGCTGTTGATAAGGCAACTTGAGAAAAAACAAAACTAATGTGATAATTGCTTCTTGTGAAAATGGAACATGATATATGGGAGCATTTTCTGTTGCATCCTGAGCAAGCAGTCCAAGTCTATGTTCCTCATTGCGCTGTTCTTCCCCAGTATGGCTTTGTGGGCCGCTGGCTGAACCCAAGGAAAGGTACAGTGGGCGCCTTGGATTTTGGAGGGGCATCCACCCAGATCACATTTGCAACCCAGGACACAGTGGAGGACAAGAGGAACAGCATGAAACTTCGCCTGTATGGTCAAGACTATACTCTGTACACTCACAGCTTCCTGTGTTATGGCCAAGACCAGGTGCTACACAGGGTCCTCGCCCTGCTGCTCAAGGTACGGGAGCCCCTGTCACAAAGGAGATTAACGCATCCTTTCAGATGCAGTGCCTGTTCCTCATATATGCCCTTGACCTTTCAAGAATCCAGAAGTTCCTTGCTACAATGTTACTATGGCAGCCAGCTAGCATCTATGACTTAGGGTGTATTCTTTTTGGAATATTTCTGAAAGTGTACTTCCTTCAGAGTACCTGCTTCTCCCATGGTTTTTAAGATTATCAGAGAGTAAAGCCATATTTTGGTATGCCATCTTTTGTAGCCATAGGTCAATACTAAGAGCAAAGGTCATCTGTTTGATTACCTGAGAAAATAGTCATACATGTGGCAATAACAAAGAATGGTGGGAGAAGGTACAGATCAGAGGTGGATAGTTTTTACTCTGCGACTCCATATACTCAACTGGTTGGTTGATACAATATCTTGGTCTGGATTTTTACTTTCTGGACCTGAACTATCCACTTCTGATCTGTACCTTCTCTCACCTTTGTTTCTTACTGCCACACATATGACTATTTTCTCAGGTAATCAAACAGATGAACTATCCACCTATGGTACAGATGCAAGTACAGTACAAGTTCTAAGGACTCAGATATAAACATGAGGCATGTTTCATGAGTAAGCCGCTATAACATTTGTACATACCCTGATAAAGACTCAGTATCATTGGACCAGGGGTCATTCTCAGGATGTGTCCATGACTGCTCTCCTCTTCCTGTCATCTCTCTTAGTCTCAAGGTTATGGCAACTCCATTTACCATCCCTGCTATCCAGCAGACTACAATGCCTCTGTGAAATTGGGTGAAGTCTTTGACTCTCCATGTACGGCAAAGGAGAAACCCCCAGCCTACAACCCTCATAGATCTGTGATGGTGCAAGGCCTAGGTGAATACCAATACTGCCTTGGCAATGTGTCCAAGATCTTCTCCTTCGGCGAATGCAGATTCTCCAAGTGCTCCTTTGATGGCGTCTTTCAGCCCAATGTCACAGGCAGCTACATGGTGAGAGATATCAGTGCACGCTTGCCACTCTGATCCTTCAAAAAGCTTATGTTTCTTCCAGTTAACCTAGGTTTCAATGTAATGGGTCTGTTTGAGGTTAGCAATATATATATGCAGGATATATGGGACATATGAACCCAAAGGAACTACACTGTTTTGACTGTACCTGACACTCGTGTTTTAATGGGGGCCTAACAATGGATAATAGGGGGGAAGATCAAGTCTAATTTTTTGTAAAATGATACTCTACAACAGCTCACCTCCTCTCTCCATTTCAGGCATTTGCTGGCTTCTATTACACCCACTCCTTTGTGCAGCGTGCCACAGGAATCACAGTCAGTTCTCCTACTCTTCTGGAGAAGGCGGCCTCTACCGTCTGCAATATGACCTTCAGTGATGTAAGCCTGACTGATGACCTGAGCATTTAACTGGTGGTGGTGGTGCTCACACCACAGAGGCTTCTTGTAGATTTCCTCTCAGAGGCTGTCACTACCAGGATGTAGAGCAGGTTAAAATATATATATATCGACTTCCACAACAAACAGAACAGGGTACTACGAACCAGACCATCAACAATGCCAGGTTTTCTACTTAATGGTCCCTGTGACTAATGGACAATATATCACAGGAAATGGGTAACCAATTGGATTTGGGGCTGTGATTGGAAGTGTGGCTCCACGACAAGCTGTATGAGAAGGTTGTGCCCAACAACTGACACAGGAAGTAGAACATAGAAACTAGGAAGTGGAGCTGAAATACAAAAACCAGACAACCAGAACAAACTGAAATGTAAACTCTGGTAGTATGACATCCCAGTGAAATTCCAGCTAACCAAGACTGTTTCATCACAAAGAGACTTTGGTAGGCATGACCTTGTCACACTATGACATTTAATCAGGAAAACTGGTGTTCTAAGCCATACTGTCCTTATGAAGAATTCCTACCTTGGACCAGAAGCAACAGTCAGGATGGAAAATGAAAAAAGTGACTGGTTCCACAGAGTTACACAGGAATGCATACTGTCATATAACCTATTCAATAGGCGCATATAATGACAGGGGCGTATCAAGCTTTTTAAAAGTGGGGGGGGTTCTAGGATGGGAAAGTAAAAATCCCCTTTAAATTAATCACAGCCAAATTATAATATAATTATAATCACAGCCAATTATATATAACTTCCTGCATTTCTACATTTTCTTTACA
>JAAGVU020000040.1:16468931-16498739 GCA_011763525.2 Mormyrus iriodes | reverse complement strand
CAGCATGATTTTTTTTCCCATTGAGATCTGATGTGTTTTTAAAGTGTTCCTTTAATTTTTTTGAGCAGTGTACATTATTTCCCCTTGAACACTATATAGAAGAGAAAATAAAGTATTGCTAAACACGTAGGTCTACATGAAAAATATATGTCCACACAACCTTCGTCGTTACAGTTGCACTGACTAAGTGTCCTCTGAGCTGTCTGGTGCAACACCATTTTAGCCATACATTATAACGAGACCCAGGCTTTTTAAAAAGCTTGAGCAACAAATTATTTTTTTTCTTCGTGAAAACAAGAACAGTGTTACTGTACATCTGATCCACACTTATAATGTAAAAAAAAATTGCCAAATTCATGTCTATTCTTTGGAAACTATTAAATTTATATAAACATGCATGTGACAGCCCAAGAAAGTAGGTAACAAACTGTTTTCAGGCCCGTGACTTGTTATTTCTTTGTATGTTGTATATCTGTATTTTAACAAAATATGATAATGTTACATGTGTTTTACGAGTTTACCGTAATCAGAAACGACCATTTTGCCTTTGCGCTCTCCCGAGACAGATGCATTCTACGGCAGGCAGGCCTTTTTCGCCATAACAGCTGTTATGAGCATAGTACAAACAGGAAGCATTACGGTATGTGGAGGGGCACTAAAGGATCAACAAAAAAGTTTGAGTCTTTTAGATTTGAAAACCGGTTCGGCCAATTCACTGGAAAGAACCGGTTCAAAAGAACGATTCGTTCACGAACCTGCAAGCCTGGTGCCCATTATAAGTGCTAGCCCTCCAACCTCACACCTCCAGGTCTACGCCTAATTCTAAAAAAAACTGAAGATGTTTATTAAATTTAATAGACAAACTAATTCCGCAGATCATTCTTTTTGATCAGCAGCAATTTGGTTAAAAAAGTTATGTTACTATGAGTGCCTACAAAAGCACAATTGAGAAGTGGACTCGCAAAACAAACCGTTTTAATTACTACTTTACTACTAAAGTACTTACGTTATAAGTAAATAATAAGCGCATATATTAAAGCATAATTTATACTAGAACTATATTAAATATTAAAGAGTCCTCCACTAAAGCATTCAGTAACCTGATTTAAATCACAATTTGCACTACAGTGAAATCTCAGTTATAACCCGTTAATTCAGACCTCAAACTGAAAACAGTGTAACACAGTGCCTCCGGTCCACTGGGTGGGGATATATCCTTCGTTACACTAATGGCGCTATTGACAGAAGAAGAGAGAGAGAATTGTTGGGACCACGATGGCTGCTGCAGAACTTGCCGCTATACCTGTGGTTGATATCGACCCCAATGGCGTATTTAAATACGTACTTATTAGAGTCCGTAGTACTGAGGAGGACAACGACTCTAGTGTGGATATAGTGCGAGGTTATTCTTGGGCAGAATATCACGGTAAGCTGCGGGGGAATAGTTATTTGTGTACACTTGCTCGCGCACCATATGAGCTCTGGCGTATTGCTTGAGATTATCCAGCTATTCAGATGTTCGATCAATGGTAATATTATCAGACTAAATACATTTAATGAGCGTTTGTATTCATGTACAGATTTGACTACATGGCATGCCGTCAGCCGACTCTGGAGTACATTGAAATTAAAGTTACTGCTCAGATCATTTGTTCTGCAAACAGCATGTCAACGAAGCAAGATAACTCCGTCTGCTTAACAATAGGTAGTTGTTGGGAAACCTCCTCTCTTTACGGCCCTAATGAAATGTTCCGTGCATACAAATCATGATGTAAGTGGTTTAGTGTACGGACATCCGTCCATCTTCTAACCGCTTATCCAGAAAAGGGGCGCAGGGACGTTTCGATCTGCAACTGGCTAGAACAACATCCATCCACCCAAGGAAACATCCTGGACTGGATTTCAGTTCATATAAAGCTGCTGTCGTTTAATACTGTTTCGCTCTGTTTGAATGTTCATCCAATCTAGCTGATATATACGACCACGTTACAGCTGAGCTGGAGAAAGGAGGGGAGTTGGACTGCGAATGTTTAGGAGGGGGTCGGATCAGCCATGACAGCCAAGCCAGGAAGATCCATGTTTATGGTTACTCTGTGGTGAGTTCCGGGGGAATTATGGGTGGGGTGGATTGAAACATTTGAAAGTGATAAAATAAGATGCCTCATATAATAAGCCAATCACATCAGAGAAAATTTACAGCTAGGTTGTAAGCAAGCTTGTGCAGCAGATTTACTGAGTATGCTCACTTGGAGGGTCTGTCTCTGGAGTGGCTGGGCTGATCTAGAGAGATTTGACTGTCCTAGAAAGGCCTCAGTTGCCTGCTACATTACGTCCTGCATTGTTTTCTTTGTTTTCTAAGTGTAAGTAAGAAACTGGAGTCTGGGACTTAACCTGCAATTAGTTATTGGTATCTGCATTTTACATTACCTACGGATGTTTATTTCTCTCCCTTCTCTTCTAGGGTTTTGGAAGAGCAGATCACTCAGTTTCTACAGAGAAGCTGAAGTCTAAATATACAGACTATGAAGTTACCTGGTCTAATGAGGGATACTGATGCCAATGGAATGGGGTTGTAAGAACTGAGGCAGACACAGAGTACATTTGAAATGAACCGACTTGCCATGCTGTTTAGAAAGAAAAGCAGGGTACATTAAAGCGAGGTCTGGAAAAGTCAGCAAGTCGTTTCCCTAGTCAGGTTAACTTTTTCTTACGTAGCTTTAGACAACTTCTCCCACAAATTTCAAAATGTGCTATTTATTTGTTTAGTTTACTAACATGACGCAGTACAGACACAGACACGGAAACGTGGCATGAGCCAGGATCAGAGTTGACTTGTAACATTTTTTATTTGAATAATCATGTAAAGAGTTAATACTGTCTTGGTATGTTATCACTGGATTTACGGTGTGTGCAAAAGTGCATTATGGGACAAACTTTAAACCAATGTAAAACCAGTAAATGAAAATGTGCACTATTTTTAATTCATGTGTTGTTTTTATTGGTTAAGAGATTTTGTTTTTTCTCTTCCCTCATATCTGCAGTGCACTGGTATTTTAGATTTTTCCACAAATTTTATATTTATTTTAATTCTTCAGCATTAATGATTCATATGATAACATTGGTCAAACACTTTCTCTTTGGTCTTTTTGCACTGTCAAACATTTTTCAGCAGAGGGACTCAATACTTCTCTGTCTAGTGTGGACTATTATAACCTGAGTTTGGAAAAGCTTAGTGAACATACAGCACTGTGCAGAAGTCTTAGGCAGTCAAGTGTTTAAAGCTATTTATCTGGGTAGTAAGTGCATTTGCTCAGAACAAAAAACAATTTAACAATTTAACATATGCAAATATTTTCACCCTAGAAAACAATGCAGGACGTAATGTAGCAGGCAGTTGTGGCCTTTCTAGGACAGTCACATCTATCTAGATCAGCACAGTGACTCCAGAGACAGCCCCTCCAAGTGAGCATACTCAGTAAATCTGCTGCACAAGCTTACTTACAATCTAGCCTAATAGCCTAGAATCATGCTCCCACTGTGTAGGCTACAGTTGTAATTTTGTACATGCAGCATAATTTACATGGCTTGTATATTTTTTAAAAAGGTCTAGCTAAGAAATGACAGCAATTTGACATGCAAACTGTACAGTATAATATTGTTTGTTTAGAAATTGGTAATAGACATGTCATTGTTTAGGCTAGCAGACCCATTTGTTGTTCATGAATTTTCACAGTCATAGTGATCTTACAACACAACCCTTGTGAATGTTAAGGGCGTACTGTATATCATTCTGCATATTTATGAACTTGTAGCTTAAAAACAAAAGTACTATATAAGAAACATGATGTACTACATCCGTACTAATGCATTAATTCTTTTTTACGGGAGTTTCTGAAGGAAAAGGTCTGCATCCGCACTACTTTTATCACTAGCATTGGAAAAAAAACTTGCGTTCACACTACTCAGTGTACAAGGCAAATGACGTAGCTTACGACTACACAAATAATTAGCTTTAGCATTTGTGTACAATAATTGAATATATTGTATATAAGAGTGGTTGTTAATACATATATTTCAAACATTTCTCATTTGCACATCATACTAAAGCTTTTTATAATATATTTTTAGAAGTGGCGCACTTTATATTTAATTTGTCTGTTGTAGCTGGAGTGCAATGTGTCATTTGCACGTTTTTTTTGTCCAACCAAAATTTTATATAATTCTAGAAGTGACGAAGTATTGAATAATTTATTTTGACTTTGATTAGTAATAAAGTTCAGGTTTTCTAAACTCTTGACTGTTAATTAATGTCATACGTGCAACCATGTGTTTAAAGTACATGAACATATTGTGGCTCAGGGCAGATGGAAGCATTACAATGGCAGCGCATAAACACGAGGAGGCGCGAATTCACACCATGTTGCTCTTTACTGTAGTTCTTAAAAGAGCAATAAAGCAACAATATATGGAAACAAACATAGTACCCGAACACTGGGAAGTTACACAATAGACAGGAAAGTTCACACACAGTAGAACATTGCATAATACTAGAACACACTAGGATTACACATACAACACACTGGGAAAGGTACACGCGATACTGGGCAGCACAAATATTCACTCAAACAAATACAGCGATTTACAACGGGACACATACATGGCCTGTGAGCATGCTGGGATACGCTAATCCTACCGGGGCTGCACTGTCCCCCCTGCAAAGGTCAGGAGTCCTGGTGACCAGCACCCCCAGTCTCCACCTCAGCTGAGACAAGTCCCAAGGTCCGATGGTAGCCACTGGTGTGCCATCTCTGAAGGAGGGGAAGCTGGTTGCTTATGAGCGCTGGCGACGCTAGCAGACATTGAGCTGCTGATGGGTCGCTGGCATCACTGGTTTTCCCCAGCCGCTGACCCTTCCCTACACACGGCCTAAGGGGATCTGCTGCCCCTTCCAGTGGATCCTCCTGGCCAGGGAACACCACACCCAGAGACTCCTACAGCCAGGCCCCTCTCTCCAGGGACAGCAGGCACGTCAAGCAGCTACAGCGCACTGGTGGAACCTCTTCTTCTTCCGCAAGATTGGGGGGACCTGTTGTTCTCCACCAGGCTGGTTCTCCTGCAGGGCTTCCTGCCCCGTGCCTCTGTTGGCCTCACCCAGCCATTCGCACTCCGGTAGCTGCCCTCGCAGCTCCATCAAGAGGCGCCACCCCTGTTCCAGGGACTCGCTCAGCCGCTCACCCTGCTCCTGTTAGGCTGCCAGTTCACCGTGCTCAAAGGGCCAACTAGGCCTCTAGAGACCGCAGTATGCCTCCTCCTGACTACGCAGCGCGACCTCCACCTCCTGCAGCTTGTGGTGCTTCCGAGCCTGCTGGGCCTCTATGCCGCAACATGCCTCCTCCTGGGAGCAAGAGTGCGACCGCCAGAAGCATCTGGCTGAGGCAGCGGTGGCGGCATTGTGTGACTGCAAGATGGCGCTACTTAGCCAGATGCTTCTGGTGGTCAGACTACTGCTCCCAGCTGGCCAATGCACCACAGAGCTGCTCCAGCAGCCGTCCCCAGTCCTGCTGGTCTTGCTCCCGCTGCTCAGCCAGCTTGTGGTGCTCCTGCACTAGCCAGGCCTCCCAGCTACGGCATGCCTCCTCAGTCTGCTGCCTCCGCTGGTCGTGCTTGCAGCTTGGGTCACGATGTGGCTCATTGTGGTTAGCGAGCGGAGAGTACTAGATGACCGGTGACCCGTTGAGGTCTGTCGAGGTGCCCACCTTTCTCGTTTGCCAGTGTCGACTCCGGCAGGTTGGCAGGAGCAACTTGAGGACACACTGCACATGTCCAGAGCGCCTCGGGATGGCAGATTGGAGATTCAATGCTGACCAAGGCGAAGTTTTCCTGCAGACTGCTTGATGTTTTCCTCCAGAATCTTAAGGTCGTCTTTTTTTCATGATGCCATTTACTCTGACAAGGTTGCCTGGACCATTGCCTGAAAAACACCCCTAAAGCATTACATTCCCACCACCATGCTCTTGGGATTGAATGTGTCTCTGTTTTTTCACAAAATGAAAGCCATGTCCCTTTGTTCAAACAATTCCATTTTCATCTCATCCAACTCATTCTATTTCTTCTTTGTCCAGGTGAGCTTTTGCAAAGGTTAGGTGAGCTTTGTCTGCCTGTCTTGGAGAAGTGGAGTCCTCCTCGGTCGGTGTTCATGGAGACCAGCCTTGTGGAATGTCCAGTAGAATGTCTGCCTTGTGATGTTGTTACCAGAATTGCTCAGGATTTGTCAGGATGCACTTGGTGGTCATCCCTGGATTCTTCCTGGCCTCTCACACTACCATTCTTGCCAGTGCAGGAGTCACTTTTTGCTTCCTATCATGTCCTTAAAGATTTTTCACAGTGTAGAACTCCTTGTAATTTTTGATTATGGTCAGCTCATGGCTGGACACTTTAGCTGGTGGTCACTGCATGGAATGATCGATCTGAGTCAGGCTTACCCAATCCTCTAGTGCCATGAGCTACATAGCCCCCTCCCCCCCCTTAAAGGTCAGACCTCCCAGTGACCCTAAAAATACATACGTACACTGTATCTTCAGTAATAATTAAACCATCCTCTCCACACTCAGCCCAATCCCTCTTGTCCCCCAGGCAGAATCCTTCTTGTCTTTGTTTCTATCCGGGCCCTATTCAGAGCAGACAGTCCCAGAGACGTTTTGGGAGGTGCCTCTCTCGACAGGGAAGCATGGCCTCACTTACTGTCCCAGCCGCCAGTGGTATTCTGGGGGTCAGCTCCGATGAAGAGGTGGCTCAGCTTCACAATAAGTCCTGGAGATCTTGTAGCAGCTGCTTGTGCTCCCTCTCTAGTGACCACGGAAACTGTCCGCTTGGGATTGCTGAGCAGCTGGGGACTGTGGGAAACACTGGGCTGCTAGCAGATGCTGGTGGTGTGGGTCCCCCCAGGTGCTGAACTTTGCACGGCTTGGTGGACATTCACTACTGACCACTGGACTGTTTACCCTGCTGGACCTCCTGCTCCATGGATTGGGTGGCCTTGGGTGGCTGTTTGTCCAGCTTGTGGCACTCCTTGGCCAGCTGGGCCTTCAATACAAGGCACGCCTCTTCACAGCAGAGCAACACAGCCTCCATAGCCTTGGCCTCCTGCTCCAGTCAGCCAGCTGCTCACACAGCTTCTCCAGGCTGTGCCGCTACAGCTCCATGCTCTTGCCCAGCTGCTGCTGGTGCAGGCTTCTGGGCAAATACATGCTTGGTGTCCCCTCTTCCCACAGCACCAGCAGATGAGCTTCCTCTCCCAAAGCCTGCGGACCCCAATTCAGCCTCATCAGGAAATCACCACCATTGCTGCTCCATGGCTGCCGTCAGGTTTGCCAGGCTGGAACATGGTGCCAGAATAAACACGACCCACCCAGTAGTGCTGCTTCAGGCATCCTATTTCTGACACCAATGTAGTGCTCATCACACTTAGGCATCAGTCACAGAAACAAAATGAGGCAGGTAGAATAAACAGAGTTAGAGACATTGTCCCACACACCTACGAGGTATGAAATCCACCTATCTGGTGGGTGATCACCACATGGAATGATGGGAAGGGGGCCGGGTCTGGCTTATCCAATCCCTTAGCACCATGCTCTACAATACCTTTGCGTGCAGTGCAGTGCAGTGACTAGGGCTGCAGGATTCTGGGAAAAATATGAATCACGATTTTTTTTCCAATCAGACTCCAAATCTCTCCCATGATTCCTGAGCATTATTATTATAATTTTTTTTTATTATTATTATTATGGATTACGTATTGTTTATTATGACAGATCATTGTAATGGGATATTTATATTCATTTAAATGACATATTTATAAATAATTATTTAAATGACAATTTCAAGTATAATTTAATTAATCATTTAAATAACATTTTTGGAATATTGTCACAAAATACCCTTCATAGTCTTTATGAAGATGGAACAATCAATATATAGAGAATCATGACATATCGGTTAACATACCGAAATTACCGTCCTTTATTTAAATTTTAGCAATATTCAATTTAATATTCAACTCGGCAAGTTTCACCGTTTTTTTTCCTTTTTGAATAAAAAGAAAATATGCGACTCCGTTTTCCTTATTGTGATGCACTGCAACGGACAGTGTTATATTCAAATCTATCTTGAGTTAATCTTAAATGATAGGTTGATTTTTATGAGATCAATTGATTTGAATGTAAAGTAGACTACTTGATTTCAACATAGACTACTTTTTACTTAAAGTAAACTTTTAAAAAGGTATTTTACTTGAGTAGTATTTTACTGGATGACCTTTACTTTTACTTGAGAAACATTTTGTAGTATCTGTACTTTTATTCAAGTTGAAAATTAAGTGCTTTTTCCACCACTGGACTTCCTCTATGGGTCAACCAAGAGCAGAAAATGATCTTGAATATTGTGCGGGTAGGCCTACTTGTACAGAGGATCTAATGTCCTCAGCCTCGTATTCTAGAGGGAGCGGACTGTTTATGCAGACGCACACGCAGGAAGTGTGTTGCATAGATATTTCTCCCCCTTCCCTGTACATTTGGAAGCGGGATTATTGGAGAGTTGCATTGTATGTGTGTAGAAAAAAAGACTAGTAAAATGTTTGCGGGATTACCAGAACTTGGAATTTCCAACGGCGAAGATCTAAAAGAAACTCTCACCAACTGCACAGAACCTCTGAAAGCAATCGATCAATTTCAGGTGCTTAGCTAAGATAGAAAGAATGAACTGTCTTTGCTCTGTAACTTATCAGATTTGTTTTGATTAGTCTGCTGTTACCTTTGCGAGCAATACTGGCGGCCGAGAGGGCCTTTGTATCGTCTGCCTAGGAGAATATTGTTTGACTTATTATTAGCTGATGTTTAAAAATGTCATTCTCCTATTGCTACCCCTGCAGATCGTCGTTTCCAAACGTTTTAAGTGATTTTGCCGCCGATTTGTAATGATGCATTTTTTGCTGACATATATAGTCTTCAAAACTAAAGCTTGATGACATTTGCAGTGAGCAAGATTGGGTTTTCAGGGAGTTAACCAGAATGTGAAATACCAACTTCAAAAACAAGTTGCATTTGGCTATAGTTTTTTGGGTAAATTTATAACCCCTTTGTTGTTTTATAAACATAGCAATATTTATTGCAGAAATTTTAATATCGCGATGTGATGATTTTTCCCCAATATCGTTTGGTCATCAAAAATTTTACAACAGCAGGAAAAGCAGTCGATAAATTATGGACAATTTTGTAATCTGTGCTGCCTCATAATCAGTCATAACAGTCATAACCTGCTTCCTTCATGTTACATGAAGACAGAGAATGGCATCTTACTGCCCACCCTTCAGTCCGCACTCCCCTTCCTGGACCTCCATGGCACGCCTCGACTGGAGTTCCACCAGTCTGTCTTTGATGAGCTCCGGGAGAAGCTGATGGAGCGCGTCGCCACCATCGCGGAAGGAAAGGACGAGGACCGGTGAGCCGTCAGCTTTTGCACCAAAACTGAAATGCCTTTGCTCAGACAAACTGGGGTTGTTCATTGGTCTTCTTATTGTTCGTAACCCAGATATGCAAAGCTGGAGGAGCTGCTGGAGAAAAGCTTTCCTTTGGTCAAGATGCCGTCCATCCAGCCGGTGGTCATGCAGGTGATGAAACACCTGCCCAAGGCAAGTGGTCTTTCTCAGTGTTTACAAGTAATGAATCGTGTAAAGTACTCCCAGTCAGCGGTATTTCCTGCTGTGGCTGATTTCCTCCACTGGGTGTTCCTCAGGTACCAGAGAAGAAGCTGAAGCAAGTGATGGCAGATAAGGAGCTGTATAAGGTGTGCGCCGTGGAGGTGAAGCGGCAGATCTGGCAGGACAACCAGGCCCTGTTCGGGGATGAGGTGTCTCCACTGCTCAAGCAGTACATTGTGGAGAAGGAGGCAGCGCTGTTCAGCAGCGATCTCTCTGTGCTTCACAACTTCTTCAGTCCTTCACCCAAGACACGCCGACAGGGAGAGGTTAGTCCTTGTATCAGTTGTTTTTGATCTGCAGTGTGGTGTCACATTGGAGAATGTGATTTGTTGGTTTTGTGAGAGCAAGAATGACTGATTGTGTGCCAACACATTGTCTTATTTCTGGCCTGCCCTTTCAGCTTTTTATATGTTGCAGAAATTAAAATGAAACTCTAATGTGCACTGATGGAAAATGTATTACTTGGCTGGTGTGAGCTGGTGTGTTGGTTTTGTTAGCTGACTCTTGTGTTTGTTCTGGCTGACTTCCCCGCAGGTGGTGCAGAAGCTTACACAGATGATTGGGAAGAACGTGAAGCTCTATGACATGGTCCTGCAGTTCCTGCGCACTCTTTTCCTGCGCACGCGCAACGTCCACTACTGCACGCTGCGCGCTGAGCTGCTCATGTCCCTCCATGACCTGGACATCAGCGAAATCTGCTCTGTTGACCCATGCCACAAGGTAGGTGTCATACCTCCTCAGGCTCAATGCAGTCGGATAAAACAAACTGGGAAGCAAGATGCATCTCTTAACCAAGAATATTTTATTTGTAATAATGTGTTTTACTAGCAAGTTACCACAAAGGACCATAGAAAAAGTTACAGAAATTGATGCACTCGGGTACCAAAGTGAACAAATTTCAGGGGAATCATTAAGCCCAAAGAAAACTGTAGAATCCTGTCATGAAGTTGACTTCATTGGAATGACCTATGATTGTTCTCTCTTTGATTAAAATAAAACACAATGTAACCTTGACTATGCTACTTCTCCTCTTTGTTAGTTCACCTGGTGCTTGGATGCCTGCATCCGGGAGAAGTTTGTGGATGCCAAGCGAGCCAGGGAGCTGCAGGGTTTCCTGGATGGAGTCAAAAAGGGTCAGGAGCAAGTGCTGGGGTGAGCGGAACAGGCTATGTGGAGTGGGGGTGGGGGGGGAAAGGATGGGGGGCGTGGGACAGATTTGGGGTGGGGCATGTGTGCCAGTCAAACAGCATGGAAATCACTATAAAATAACAGCGCAAAGCCAGATGTTATCACATGACTGGGTTAAGGAGCAATATCAGTAACGTTTATTTGCATTTGTATCTCTAGCACTCTTCTTAAAGACTGTGGTCTAATAATGGAAGATGAAAGAATTAACTGGCTGGAATCCATATGTTTTTCCAGGGACCTTTCTATGATCCTGTGTGACCCGTTCGCCAGTAACACCCTGGTGCTGAGCATCGTCAGAAATCTGCAGGAGTTGCTGGGCCAGGACGCTTTACCCAGGGTGAGGGAGTAGAGGAAGTGTCAGTCAAGGCACTGTGATGTGGCACTGATGCAATGTGTTGATATTTCTTGTTAATTTGTTGTGTGTGTGTGTGTGTGTGTGTGTGTGTGTGACAACAGGACAGTCCAGACCTGCTTTTGCTTCTAAGGATGCTGTCACTTGGCCAAGGAGCGTGGGACATGATTGACAGCCAGGTGTTCAAAGAACCTCGCCTGGTACGTGCCCATCAGAGGGAGCGTATCTGTCCTTAGGGAGCCCTGTCATCAACCTTGTCTGACAAAGCGGTCGTCTCTTTAATCCTGTCTGACAGCTTCCCCTATGGGCATGTTATATTACTGAAGCATCCATCTGCTGTTTTTTTAACCTTTTTTCCTTCTCCTCCTAGGACCTGGAAGTGGTGACACGCTTCTTGCCTGCCATGTTGTCTGTGGTGGTTGATGACTACACTTACACCGTAGAGCAGAAGCTGCCCAGCGAGGAAAAGACATCCCTGGTCTATCCCAGCAGCCTGCCGGATGCCTTCAACAGGTAACCGCATTTTATGAGAAAGGCAGGCTCTGTGGCATCTGCTTGAAAGCCAGCCCGTTCTTCAGTATGCGTTTGAAGCTTCTTTGGGGTATAAATTTGATGCAGAATTTGCAGTTAGAAATCGGTAGTCTGATGTGTGTTTATAGACTTGTTTTTTTCTAATGCACTTTAGGTATCTTCAAGAGAACAGAGTTGCGTGTGAGATGGGCCTGTACTATGTTCTTCACATTGCCAAGCAGAGGAATAAAAATGCCCTTCAGAGGTTGCTGCCCGCATTGGGTGAGTTGATGCTGGTGTAAACTGGTGCCGCGAATGCGTTCGGCTGTTACATCTGCAGAGATGGCTGTTACACAAAACGATTCTGTGGTTTCTTTTATAGCCCCCATTCTTTATTTGTTTTATGCTTTATGCCTATTATTTGGGGGGCAGCATGTGGCTCAGTGGGCTAAGCCTCTGTGCCTGCCATCGGAAGGTCACCGATTCGAGCCATGGCACATCTGTGGGTCCTTGTGCAAGGCCCTTAACCCCCAGCTCCCTGGGTGCTGCTGTGGGTGGCTGGCCTTCGCAGTCAGCTTGCTCTCACCTATTGAGAGCAATTCATTTTTAAATTATTAATTTCAGAGCACATTTGGACTGGTAGTGCAGTTTGCATTAAATGTAACGTGTAGAAAAAAGCATTTAGATTCTTACGTCTATAGTATGTAAAGGACTATATTATATTATATTACATTACATTACATTACATTTGTCAAATATTCTTGACTTGAATCTCCTATGAATTTAGTGTATGTTCTACAATCTATGCCTGACTAAAAGTGAACCTTTACACTTTTAGACCAAAACAAATCAGTTTAGTCTTAAAGGAAAAAAAAAAACAGGCTGTTTGTACACTGTAAATTCTGCTTAAAGGTGTGTTTTCCCAAAAATTGTGTAAAATTCATGTTAGTAGCTGAATAGTTCACCGTTGACAACCATCTGGGTTCTGGTGTTGCACTTTAACCCGTCCCAGGAGTGAATGCTAACGTGACTTTCCAGGGCAGCTGTTTGAAGCATGTGGTGTTCGATGTTCTCTTGCAGTTGAAACCTATAATGACACGGCTTTCGGGGACATCTTCCTGCACCTGCTCACGGGGCACCTTACCCTGCTGTCTGACGACTTTGGCACAGAGGAGTTCTGCTCTGCCGTCTTTGACAATTTCCTCCTGACTTCTTTCTCAAGGTATGACAGATTTCGGAGCCGCTCTTTTCCCTTCTTTCTTAAGCCATTGTAGCGAAGCGGGGTGAGTCTTTAAAACTGTCATGACTTGCTTAAATGGTGGTTTCCATTTTGGTGTTTCATCCTCTTCCAGTAAGGAGAATGTACACAGGCACACACTTCGCTTGTTACTGCATTTGCACCACAAGGTGCTGCCGTCTCGCCTGGAGGCCCTGGTGAAGACCCTGGAGCCCCCTAAACAGGTCAGCCCATCCCCAGTCTGACAGTGACATAACTTAGCAGTTTGTGGCTTTTTCAACCAGAGATGCTCATCTAATTGTGTACCTGAATTACTTTAGATGGCTTATATCAAAATCAATGTTCCTGTTCCAGCCTTGCAGCCTTATAGTCATGAAAATTATACTATATTTTCTATAAAAAAAATCATAAATTACTCCCAAATTACTACTATTATAATCTAGAAATATAGCATTTTTTAATGATGTACAATACTGTGCAAAAGTCTTAGGTAATCAAAGAAGGTGATTTTTAAATGATCCTTCATGCTGCTGTAAAACTCTGTCAAAATGTGTCAGCGACTTCAAAGCCTCTCTTACAATAACGGCAGTATTTACCAAATCATTTAATACATTTTTTCACTCAACTACTTTGTTTGGATAATCAAAACGTCTAAGACTTTTATATCAGTTAATTAAATGAACAGCTATTGAAATTTAACAAATACATGGAATGGCTGATGTGTTCCTGAGCAGAGGTTTGGGAACTGAAGTGTTCTTCATTCAGCCATCCAGCAAGATATCATAAACCTTTTGCAGAACAGAAGAAAGTCATGTTAGTTTTTTGTTCTGCATATATACTTACTACCCAGATAAACAGCCCTAAATATCTCTTTTGACTGCCTGAAGACTTTTGCACAGTACCCTATGTACATTATATGGACAAAAGTGTTGGGGCATCTGGCCATTACACCCAGAACAGAAAAGGACCTTCTCCAAACTGTTCCCACAAAGTTGGAAGCATGGGATTGTACAAAATGTCTGTTCCAGCATGAGTGTACCCCATTGCACAAAGCAAGGTTCATAAAGACGGGGTTGGGTGAGTTTGGTGTGGAAGAACTTGACTGGCCTGCACAGAGCTCAGACCTCAACTCTTTGGGATGAACTGTAACAGAGATTGTGAGCCAGGCCTTCACGTCCAACATCAGTGCCTGACCTCACAAATGCTCTTCTGGATGAATAGGCAAAAATTCCCACAGACACACTCCAAAATCTTGTGTAAAGCCTTCCCAGAAGAGTGGCAGCTGTTATAGCTGCAAATGGGGGGACCAGCTCAATATTGATGCCTATGGATTTAGAACGGGATGTCCTAAACATTCCTGTAGGTGTAATGGCCAGGTGTCCCAATACCCAATACTCATTTTGTCCAAAAAGTGTACTTTTTGTGGTAGGTTTTTTTAAAAAAAAAAAAAGTTTATTTTATGCTAAGTTATAGCTCGTGTGGGTAACCCTAACGGCTGGCTCTGTAGAGTTTGTTCAAAAGATCCCATGTGCTGCAGCATTAAAATTTGTATATAGTCGACTCTTTTGCATCCCAGCCTTCCCCCCACATAATCCTCATCATTTCCCCGTTGCATTGTCAGCATAAGAAATTAAATAGGATTTTTTTGGGAGTTTTGTGAAAACTGCAGACAACACAAAAAGGTTAGTAATTCATAAATGCATAAAGTATATCTACACTGCTGATTTGGTGGATGCCAAATGTGTTTATGGCAGCCTGTCACGTGATACCTCGCAGTGATCTGGCAGTGATTTTTATATGTCATGTTTCTCGTGTCTCTGCTTCAGTTCACCCCGCTCGCTTCACCCGCCAAGGGGACCCAAAAATTTGTGGTTCTTTTTTTTCCAGATCGCGGGGTCCTGGACCCCTAACCCCTGTGATGGGAAAGGCTCCACTGTATATCTGTAATTTCGCATTGGAAATGTACCTATCTGTTTAGCCTTCCCATTGAATTGTGGCCAGTGATAACTGATAAATGGTGTGCTATTCGTGTCCACAGAGCAGTGACCCTGTGAAGGAGCTCTATACCCAGCTGGTGGAGAAGCTGGAGGCTCAGAAGAAGAGCCCTCCACAGCCAGCCGAAGCTCCTGCCCTGGACCTGGGTCTGCACCCTGTCTCAGTGCCTACTGCCACCTCCGCTCCCAGCACGCCCCTGTGAAAGAGTGGAGGCCCCCTGGCTCAGTGAACTGTTCTGTCCATCCCGCTTCCAATACGTCCACATTGACCTTTTATAGTGTATATAGATCAGTTTAATACAAAACAGCATTCTTTAAAGGAGCACGAAAATCTATATATAACTGGTCACAGCTTAGTGTTTCCTTCTCTTATTTTAAAACATGAGTTAGCATGCTTTAAAATAGTGTTTAAAGACAAACATTGGAATGTGTACATTTTTTTTTAACAAAACTATGGCCTATCTGCATATCTGCGCAAGCTTCATGGTATATTTTCCTTTATTTTTGACTGAATGTGATGACCTTTGTTGGCTGTGTGTTACAAAACAAGCTGTAAATAAAAGATTTGGTTAGGATATGGCTGAACATAGGAGGTATTTTATTTTTGTGCCTATGCTGGTCATTGTTAATATGCTTTAACATAGTAGTAACACAGTGTATTAGTTGAAATAATCCTGTATTATAAGGTCCAGTCAGGTTGGGCAGCATGCACTGGTACAGCACGTTGGTGTTCACCACACGACAAAACACCTCGGGATCCCAGTTAGCAGCCACCCAGGCCGACACGCGGTCCTGTCCCACCCTCTGGAAATGGTCGTCTATTACATGTTACATGGGTGTCCCCTTGGCCTAGTCCAGCCACTCAGGTCCTCAGCGATGAGGGTCCTGCAAGCCTTATCACCCTTAGGGAAACATGCCACAGAGCCGTAGTGCCGTAACTCACACTCCCTCACAATGTAGGTAATGTGCCTCATTAAAGACTCCCTGAGCAACTCATTCAACACAAAGTCAAACCAGCAGTACCCAAGGATTCTCAGAAGAGACACCGTACCAATGGAGTCCAGTGTTCCTCTCGGCTCACTGGATAGCATCCATGTCTCGCAGCCATACAGCAAGACAGGGAGCACTAGGACTCTAAAGACTTGGACCTTTGTCCTCTTACAAAGATATCGGGAGTGCCACACACTCATTTTCAGTGACCTCATAACCCTCCATGCTCTCCCAATCCATCTATTGACTTCAGAGGAAGAGTCACCAGAGACATGAATGTCGCTGCTGAGGTAAGTAAGCCCCTTGACGCGGTCGACAATCTCTCCGCAGACAGACACAGTGCTAACCACTAACCATTAATATTCCTTTCTCCCAGTTAGCTGAAGATGGATGTAGTCTGTGTTGGGTGTCCTATTATTACCGTGTTTGTTGTATAGAGAAAGCCTAGTGGAAATTAGCCCTGCCTTTCTTGACATAAAAAATGGTATATAAAACATTAATGTTTAATAGGTAAACGGTAAACTGTTTGTTTATTTATTTTTGATAAACCAGGGAAACAAATACTTAACATATAAATGATTTGTTCCTTAACAAAGGGTAACCAAAAGGTAAATGATGAAATAGGAACTAGGACTAACATATACATTTATTTTGTAGACAGCATAGTATATGTGATTAAAGTGATTATGAAGAAAAACTCATCGACAATCTTTATCAGCTGCATGACACTGGCATTTTTATCTATCTTTTATCCAAATCCTTACTTTTCAAATGTGTAGCTTCCATCTAAATACTTAGTTTTTCTCCATGTGTCATTTTCGGAATTTAGTAGGAAGATTTCTGTGTGGCTTCCAGTTGGTCTTACTCCAGTGGTGAGCTGGGCCGGTTAGGTCCCTTTGAGTAGGGAGGAATCTGAAAGGTTGTGTGTCTCATTAAGCCTGCTATCTAAAGCTTATCATACATTATCATCCACCGTTGGAACTAATCTGCTAGGCTTACCCGTTTGTGCACCTAAAAAGTGCATTACCTCTCTCATCCCCATCAGACTCCTCCTTCACACCATCTACACGGAGGCCTTGCATGGCCGAAATGCAGCAGGCTCTTCTGTGGGCCTCCAAGTTGCTATGGCAATAGTGCTCATGGTGCTTTGCCTGGGGACTCCCATATTTGTGAGGGCAACTGGAGGAAGAATCACAACATTTTTATTATGGCTCTATGCATATTTAACTGATGTATGCAAATTAGTCAGGATAAGGTTCATCGATTCACACCGGTGCACTGGCATGAAAATTCACCATGCGATTGCCCCAATTAAAAAAGTGCACCGGATTCAGTTTGGGTTAAACTCAGGATATATTGTTTGCAACATCTTTGCAGCAGTAAAATCCAGTTAATTAACACATAATTATTAGTAGAGGCCCTATGCCTTTATTATTTAGAAACGTGACCAGTAATTTGTAAACAATAATTTTATATTTAGGTCCACTCCCTCTCTCTAAACTGCTTTTGTATCTGTATCATATTGAATTGCATAGCATCATATTCTTTTGCTTCACATTGTATTGAATCAAATCATGTTCAGTCACACTGCATCATGATAGGGGTAAATCGAATTATATATCACATTAGTAGTTGCTTCATATGTATCTTTAATGTATCAGATCACTGGCAATGCATCCAGATATCGATGTATTGATCATGTATCGCATCGCCTCAGAGATGGAGATGTATTCAATTCAATTTGTATAGCGCATTTTCACAACATTACATTGTCTCAAAGCGCTTTACATTTTCCCCGCCCAAAGCCCCCAGTGAGCAAGCTAGAAGCTAGTGGCAAGGAAAAACTCCCTAGAAGGAAAAAACCTTGGGAGGAACCAGACTCAAAGGGGGAGCCCATCCTTCAGGGGCTGGCACAGCAGGTCAAATTATAAAAAATATATAAAACAGATTAGTACATGAGAAATACGACAATATATGATAAGAAGTATAATACACTCAGGGGCCACTTACAGGGGTTGAATAATGAAACTGAAACACCTGATCAATAGTGTTTGAGGTTTCATGCCTATATATGTGCGACCTGGTGACCAGATTTCACTGAGTGCACGTTCCATCAGTAAGAGCAGAGTGTGAAGGGTGAATTAGCAGAGCAATAGCACAGCTGTACATTATATATTGCAATCCATACAACATCATGGGAGACATATCAGAGTTCAAAAGAGGACAAATCGTTTGTGCACATCTTGCTGGTGCATCTGTAACCAGGACAGCAAGTATTTGAGATGTATCAAGAGCCACCGTATCCAGGGTAATGTTGGCATACCGCCACAAAGGATGGACCACATTCAACAGGAGTAACTGTGGATGCAAGAGGAAGCTGTTTGAAAGGGATGTACAGGTACTAACCCAGATTGTATCCAAAAAACATAAACCACAGCTGCCCAACTCACTGCAGAATTAAATGTGCACCTTGACTCTCTTGTTTCCATCAAAACTGTTTGTCCAGGAGCTCCACAAGGTCAATACTCACTGTTGAACTGCTATAGCCAATCCTTTGGACACTCGTGCCAGTGTAAAATGTTGGTTTCAATGGTGTCAGCAGCACAAATCTTGGGCCGTGGACAATTGTTTTCTGATGAGTCGACCTTGACTGTCATTCCCACATCCAGGAGAGTTATGGTGTGGAGGTGCCGCAAAGTGGTATACCACCCAGACTGTTCTGTACCCAGTTTGCAGCATAGAGATGGATCAGTGGTGGTTTGGGTTGGAATTTCATGGCATTCCCTAGGCCCACTACTTGTTCTAGATAGGCACGTCACCGCCAAGGACTACCAAACCATTCTGGAGGACCATGTTCACCCAGTGATTCAAACATTGTACTCTGAAGGTGGTGCCATGTATCAGGATGATAATGCACCAATAGAAACAGCGAGACTGGTGACTGAGTGGTTTTATGAACATGAATGTGAAGCTGAACATCTCCGATGGCCTGCACAGTCACCAAATCTTAATATTATTGAACTACTTTTGGGTATTTTGGAGGAGCAAGTTAGGAAATGTTTTCCTCCACCAGCATCACATAGTGACCTGGCAACTGTTCTGCAAAAGGAATGGCTCAAAATCCCTCTGCCCGCTGTGTAGGGCTTGTATATGTCATTCCCAAGATGAATAGATGCTGTATTGGCCACAAAAGAACGCCCTGCAGCATACCAAGAAATTATTGTGGTCTAAAACCAGGTGTTTGAGTTTCATTGTCCAATCCCTGTAGCTAGGTACACCTGCCTAGTTTATGGTAAAACCCCCATGCCTACAAAACAGCTTCAATTCTCTAAGGCACGGCTTCAACAAGACGCTGAAGGCTTTCCTTTGGTTTACTGCTTGATACCTCTGCACAAGTGGTTTTCCTGTTGGCTTTAATGAGTCTGGCCTGTCTTCTCCGACTGTTTCTCTGTGTACCCAATTAACTTACCACTGAGTGTATTAGCAAAATATTTGTGCTGCCACAAAGCAGATGTATTGTCTTTTTCATTTGCCCAAAAATGACATTTTAGGTAGATAGAAGAAGTATCGTTAAATGTGCTCAGCAAAGCAAACATCAAACCTACTGCTGCACATGTACATATTCCTGACCTTTGCTTCTGCAGGAGCCACAGAGACCTCCATGTCGGTACTTGTAGGTTCCCCTTGTAAAAATGCCAATACGCCGGGAATTCATGTCACTGTTGCAGCTCTTTTCCAGCACAGCAACATCCTGTCCTGGGTGAGTGAGATAACAGGTGTGTCAGAAATCAGCTTTTCCCTTTGCAGCTTACATCATTTCTGACACTGAAAAGATCATGCAGTGATGAATTATACAGACTCCGCAAGACAGATTGTGAATGAAGTAGCCAGGAAGAGCACCCCTTACCTGGAGCAAAGCCAACACACTGCAATATGCACGGACCATGTAAGCTCGCAGTCACTGAAGCTTTCAAACTATCACACAAAGAAGCATGATTATATTCATAGCATTGCAATATAACATTTAAAATGCCGATTCCAAGAATTTGAATTTCTGTCATTTGGCCAGACTCTTCACGCAAAGAGATTGCTTTAAATAGCCTGTCTATAAAAAATCATGAAAACAGAGTGCTAAAATGTTTAAAATAGACAAGGGTACCCTTCTAAATGTTAATGATTGTCTAGAAAGTTAAAGTTAAGGGTGCATTATCTTCATATGTACCATAATTTCCTTCTGTTCACTGGGATTTTTCTACTCTGCATTGGCTGCTTTATTGGCTCAGTGCTGCCCCTAGTGGATTCATAGTTTTCATGCTTCATGCTGCTCCGTAGCTTACTAGCCTTTGAATCCTGGGAATGCTGAGTCCAGGCAGTGGTGACCCGGGATACATGGGCAGCCTGAAGGATAATTACTGTCTTAGCAATTAACATAATCAACGTCAAGGGAAAGTCAATTATATCACGCACCATACCCAGAATGCTGGACTGGGTCTCATTGAAGAAGATTTAAATCTGTTGGCGTTTTTCATCCTCTCCGACAAATCCCACCCTGACATTTCAGTGCTCCACCATTTCTCTGCATTCACCGTCACCAGCCTTTGAACACAGAAAACACCCAGTGTAGTCCATAAGTGTACTAAGACAACAAACACATCAAGGTGAACATTTTTAGAAAACTTACAAGCTGAGAATTTTAAGAGTGAATTTCAAGCTGGGGAATCTCAAAAATTATTCCAAAATATTAAAGTTTAATATCAAAAATATATTTAAAAATATCATTTATATGTTCCTAAGGACAATATATGATATGTCCTTTTGTTACCTTGGGTATACTGCAAGCTGAGATATACTTTCGTATGACAGTTTTGGTTTGAGATTTCCAGGCTTACGTCTCATTGAACTTTTTGTCTGTTTGAAAAGAACAAATAATTCAAATCATTTACACTCTGTGCAACAGTTAAAAGGAAATTCTAGGTTCTAAGATTTGAAGGTAATCTCTTTCAACTTAATACATATTAACCAAGGCTGAAAGATGTGCTATTGCATCTTCCCAGGTGTGAAACTTAGTACATTAAAAGTTATTATGACAGATCCATCCATCTTCCTACTGCTTATCCTGGTCTGGGTCACTGGGATGACAGTTCCCAGTTTCTGTAATTAATTATTAATTTAAACTTCATGTAGGTTATATTTAATTTCAGAAAAAAACTCATACCTGTTTTTTGGTCAATTTGGCAAATTCACTATTCTCCATATTCGCGCTTGTGATTCCAGAATCTGTCTTATGTATGGCCTTCCCAATGCACCTCACTAATTCCAGAGGCTGGCTAGAGTCCTTTGTGGGTGACAGCGGAGTTGACAATTTCCATAACGCTGACATTTTAATCTGCAAAGGAGTTTTTCAAGGTTGTGTTATGGGTTGTATGTCAAGTCCTCGCCTGGTTACATGCTTTGCATCTTTGTTAATAATAATTAGATTTATTATTTTGTAAACTTCTGTTTACTGTATCTGACCGTTTAGAAAATGGAAATCATAGAATTAGTATATCTGACACTTTCAGTGTTAGTGTACTGTACTTTTCAAATATACACTGTCACAGTTAAAAAGAACACTATTGAATTCTGTTTTTGAATATACACAGTTCATTTACTCAGTTTCAGTGTTTAATGATGCTAGGTTCTTATTTATCTCTGTCACACAGGGTAATTCTCTGCTTACAAAACTGGGCTTGAAACAAAGCACTATGAAGCAGTTTGAATTGATACATCTATTGTTCATTTACCTAATTTGTTGTATGTTGGAAACAATAAATAGCTAATTAAATACTTAAATTGAATGATCTAACACAAGGGGGGGGGCACACATACTTAACTTTTAAACACTTCATTTTTTTCACTAGTAGTTCAGATCTGTTATAGAGACACCCTCAGAATTAAACCACAGTCTCTATCGTTCTTAATCAATAAGTATCTTATCAAGAGCCAAAACGAGTAAATGCATGGATCGTACTTTAGGAACTCTTAGGTAACACTGTAATAAACTTCAATACAAAATCACATAGAAAACGCCACGAACGCCGCTCATCTTTATTTAATCTTACCTCTTAAGTATAAGACATTTCTTATCCACGGTCAAAAACATTGAGTCTGACACTACCAGTGTTTAGAGTGCCCATATCACCATGGCAACTTCTCAAACTCTGCTATTTAGAATATACCGGAAATCAGACCGGTTACATTAAGTGTTCTACTTAACTTGCTTAATCTAACACTTATATACCATAAAACATTAGATTATATGTTTGTACACGTAACGATTTACTGATAAGAATAATATTTTATTCAAACATTACATTAACAACCCGTGGTTACGCGAGCGATTCTTTTTGTACAAATATTTTTTAATGCAGGAATCCAGCTATATGTCAGATGATTTACTCCTCGTATACCTCTGCCTTTTGGAAGACGCAGTTTAGCGCCGTATTCATACTGTCCCTCATTGACAGGGACGTTAGACCTCTAGGAACGCCAAATGTCTCCATGGTAACATTCTTTTGACGCTTTCATCAATGGTACACGGATACAACAACAACAACGATAATAATAATAATGATTTTTTGTTAAATATAATTTATTAATTTATTAATTTATTTAGGGGTGGTGCAGTGGTTAGCACTGTTGCCTCACCCGTCTGGGACCAGGGTTCACTCCCGGGTTCCATGTGTGTGACGTTTGCATGTTCTCCCTGTGTTGTTGTGGGGTTTACTCTGGTTTTTCCCCCACGGTCCAAAAACATGCTGAGGTTAATTGGAGTTGCCAAATTGCCCGTAGGTATGCATGAGTGTGTGAATTGTGTGTGAGTGTGCCCAGCGATGGGTTGGCACCCCTTCCTGGGTTGTTCCCTGTCTTAGAGTTAGAAAAAAGCTTTGGAGAGTAGTAAGCTAAAAGCTGATAATATGGTGGATCAATGGACAGGACAGCTGTCTCACCTCCAGGGTTGCATGTTCACTGCAGCCATTTTACCACGATATATATGGTTGTAGACATAGGTTTAGTGATGAAACCACTGGGGTCATTTTTTGTTTTGGTTTGATTTTTGATTTTGACAATGATAAACCAACTGACCGATCAGAGTGCCCATGCTGACTCCTGCCCAGCACCAACAATGGGCATGTGAGCATCAGAACTGGACCATGGAGCAACGGAAAAAGGTGGTCTAGTCTGTTTTCTGTTACATCATATGGACAGCTGGGTGCGTGTGCGTCATTTACCTGGGGAAGAGATGGCATGAAGATGCACTAAGGGGAGCAGGCAAGCTGGCGGAGGCAGTGTGATGCTCTGAGCAATGTTCTGCTGGGAAACCTTGGGTCCTGGCATTTAATGTGGATGTTACTTTGACATGTACCACCTACCGAAACATTGTTGCAGACCAAGTGCACTCCTTCATGGCAACGGTATTCAGGCAGTGACCTCTTTCAGCAGGATAATGCACCCTACCACATGCAAAAATTGTTCAGGAGTGGTTTGAGGAATATGAAAAAAAGTTCAAGGTGTTGACTTGGGTTCCAAATACCCAAGACTGAACATTTGTGGGATGTGCTGGACAAACAAGTCCGATCCATGGAGGCCCCACTTTGCAACCTATAAGATCTGCTGCTAATGTCTTGCTGCCAGATACCACAGGACACCTTCAGAAGTGTTGTGGAGTCCATGCCTCGATGGCAGATTGAGGGGGACCTACATAATATTAGACAGGTGTTATGTCTGCTCGGTGTCTTGGACTGTACACTTAAAGGGTTAATCACTGTGTCAGTTCCTGGTTTAAGTTTTGTTTTTCGCTGTAGTCACACATTGTAAAAGAACTGCTTTTTATCAGAATATCTGACTGGATATCTGGGGAACTAAAAACATATGTAAGTAGATACAATTGTCCTGAAATAAATGGCATAAAGAGATACATCAATTGCTATTTAAGGCTAATTAAACCTTTTTGCACATAAATGTTCCTTCATTATTTTTGCAGAAAAGATCGTTGTTTTTTATTCTAGTTTTAAGGTGGAGAATTTTATAATTTTATCATAAAATTGTTATCCGTTCAGTAAAGGGTCATGTTTCCTCTTATGCTACAAGCAAACATTTCATGGTAATAAAGAGTTCTGGAAGAGGACAGACATTTTTGTTGTTCTGCTCAGTGTGTTTTTTCCTCTGTCTCTATGTGTTCAAACTGTTTAAATTGTTTGCCTACTTATACCTTGCCAGAAGAAATGGTCCGCTTTGTTGCATTACCATCTTCCATTTTTAATGAAATTTAAATAATCGTGAGGTACTTGGATTTGCAGTTCAAGTGGACTGTTTTTTGGTGCAAATTAAGATCTCGATAGCTAAATCATCCCTGCAGTTATCCTTCAATCGAGTTTACTGTTTTGTTCAAGTCTTTGCATTTCAGCGTTTTTTTTTTATCATTACTGACGTGACCTTTTCAATCCCCCTTAAGGTGATCAGAACTCTGTGTGATCAACCTATGTCTGAAGTAGTTTCAAGATGAATAACTCTTCTATGGAGCTCCTGAACACTGTTGCTGTTAACCTCAGTCATCCAGAATCCTGTAGTCCGGAGCCTCAGCACCTCACCCTTACCGTTTTCCTCTGCCTAGTCTTCCTGGGGGGCTTCATACTGAACAGCTTCAGTTTATGGGTCTTCTACTATCGTATTTCTCACTGGACCCCTATTAACATCTTGCAGTTCCACCTGGCACTGAGCGATGCTATTATCACCCCAGCAGTCCCTTTGATGGCAACCTACTTTGTCAAAAACAATCACTGGATTTTCGGCAGCTTTCTCTGTAAGATGAAGATCGCCCTGCTTACCATGCATTTATATGGCAGCATTCTGTTCCTCATGCTCATTAGCATCCATCGCTATATAGTTGTGGTCCATTATAAGAAAATTTCACCTATGAAACAAGTGAAATTTATTCACAAACTTTGTGGTGGAATCTGGCTATTATTACTGGCCAGTGGGACAGCCACCTTTGGTATTTTTAACACCAGTAAAGTTGGCAACCAAACTCTTTGCCTTAGCATTCACCAAGATGAATACACACAAGTCTACTTCACAGTAAACTTATTCATTATTTTCCTGGGGTTTCTTGTGCCATTCTCGGTGATTGTGGTGTGCTACATCCTTTTGGCCAGCTCTGTGTCTCACATCAACTCTAAGACAATGAAAGGGCAAGCCATTAAATCCAAATCACACAAGACCGTGGCTATCTGCCTGGTGATTTTTGGCTTCTGCTTCATGCCGATTGCCTTGGTTCGCACCTTAGCTGTTGTGGTGAAGATGTTCTTTCCAAATGAGTGCAGACTACTCATAAAGTTGGAGACAGCTTATTACATCTCTTGGATTTTGGCGGGTGTCAACTGTTGTGTGGATCCTCCCCTCTACTGCTTTGTTTCACGGGATTTCAACAAGTGTCTTCGCACATCCTTAAAAATTGGAGGCAAAATTCAAGAGGGACATCCTGAAAATGAATTATATGATCAAGATTCGACAATCAATTCTCAACCTACCATCTGACCAAAGTATTCTACCACTTTGTTTTTAAAAAAGTCTTACTTGTGCTACTAACACTTTGGGTGTGAAAAAGACATTGTGGACTAAAAAGATTTCCAAGTAGGTTGGTAGGTTGTTCAGCTCACAAAAAATCAGACCTCAAATGTCGAACTGTGTGAAGATTGCACTCACTGGAAATTCAAAATTGTCCATTAAAGCAACCGCAGCAGAACTATATATTTGGAACAACATAGTTTTCTGTGGAAGTACAGTTAAACTCTGGACTATAATCACATGAACAATAATAAGCATCAGCTGCACTGGTATAAAGCTTACTGCCACTGGACTCTGGAGTAGTTTAAATGCATTCTCTGCAGTGATGGATCATGCTTCACCATCTGGCAATCTGATGGGCAAGTCTGGGTTTTTTGGATGCCAGGTGAGCACTACCTGAAAGCATAAAGCTGCCTGTATGTTTTGGTGATTCTATGGGTGTGTTTGCTTGTTTGGTCTAGGGCTCCTGATTCCAGTGAAAATAAACCATAATGCTACAGTGTACAATGATATTTCTGTGCAATTTCATGCTTCCTACTGTGTGGCAATAGCTTTAAGAAAGCCCTCTCCTGTTCCAGCACAATAACACCCCAGTGCCCAAAGAATGGTCCATACAGAAATAAGTTTTCTCAGTGAACACCTGTAGGATGAACTGGAACCTTGATTGTGAGTCAGGCCTGACCACCAAAACATCAGTGCCCAAGCTCACTAATGCTTTTGTGGTCAAAGGAAACAAATTGCAACAACAGTTTTCATCAACATCCAGAAGAGCAGAAGTTGTTATAGCCACAAAGTGAGGATCAACGCCACTTTAGTGCTCTTAGTTCCAAAATGAGTTGTCAGGCTGTGACACTTTTAACCATATAATGTACCCATGAAACTATGAGTCATATCTTCTTTTCACTTCCATGTGCTTACCAGCATAAAACAAGCTTTATAAAGCTGTCATGTGTTGTACACAATGTTTTTTGACAAGATATTTTAGTTGAATGTCACATATGGTAAAAATGTAATTTACCTTCAGTGTGTCTTTAACATTCTGTTGTGTGTTTTACAGGTTATGTTATTAAAGAGATGTAGCAAAGGGAACAGGTGATTTTCTAATAATCCTTTGCTTCTAGAAAATTCCTCAGTTGGAGGCAGCATCGAGCATTTACTTATTTTAAGAAACTCTTTGTGAAAGAGTTACATTTCCGCATTAGATCAAATGCTCAAAAAAGCACTGATGTTTTTTTCAGAATGAGGCTGTTGAGTCACTTAATAACTATTTTTGGATTGATTAAAACAGACGCATCAAAAGCTTGGGACAAGTAACATTCTCTAGAGCTTGAGTTGTGATTAAGAAAACATTTGAGTTTAATTAGTGCTTGAAGTGGATAAAAACAGGTACTGGTACTTCAGCAAATGTGAGGAAGTCACTCTCCAGAGTCAAACCGAAAAAAAGCCCTGGGACCCGAAGACATTCCAGGCATGGTGCTTAGAGACTGTGTGGACCAGCTGGTTGAGATCCTGATGGACATCTGCAACACCTACTGAAGCCAAGCAGTCATTTTACAGTGCACTCAAGACCACCACCATCATACCAATGTTGAAGAAGGCCACAGGCTCCTGCCTCATTGACTACCACCCTGTAGCATTTACTCAATCATCATGAAGTGGTTTGAGTGGCTAGTCATGGACCACATAAGGACCAGACTCCCCAACACACTGGACCCACTGCAGTTTGCATACTGCTCAAATCAATCTACAAAGAATGTGATTTCATTGGCCCTCCACCTGGCCCTGACCCCTCCATAGAAGAAAGACATCTATGTTAGAATACTCTTAACTGACTTTATCTCAGCATTCAATACCATCACTACTCTGCAACTGATTGAAAGCTGAACCTGTTAGGACTCGGCACCTCTGTCTGTAACTGGATCCTGCACTTTCTGACTGGAAGACCACAGTAAGTCTGGATTCGAAGCAACACCATCATGTTGAACACCGGTGTGCCTCGTGGCTGTGTGCCCAGTTCACTGCTGTTAACACTGTTGACTCATGACTGCACTGCCAGATCCAACACAAATCACATCACTGGGTTTGCCAGCAACACCGCAGTAATACGACTCATTGGTGCCAGTGGGGAAGTGACGTACAGAGATGAGATGAACCAGCCGGCAGACAGCAATTTATCTCTGAATATTGACAAAACAATGGAGTTGATTGGCAACTCCTGGAAGTCCTGGTCTGACCTCTTCCCCCTAAAGATCAATGGCACCACGCTGGAGAGAGTGAAGAGCCTCAAGTTACTTAGTATGCACATAGCACCACACAAACACCAACCATCACCAGCTCCATGACCAAGCGAGCACAGCAGCACCTGAACTTCCTATGGAAGCTGAAGAGAGCTGCCCACTCCCCAGCTATTCCCACCACAGTTTTTATTTAGTCTACTTGTTCATTGTTTGCCTAATGCAGAATCTTCATGTTAGTTATGTTATGTTAGTAAAAAATATAGGTAATAGGAAAATGTAGATAAATCCATATGTCTGCCCCCCTTAAATTATTGATTATTGTACAGAATTTTTGGCACTATGTTAGTTATTCCAAAACTCTGTCTACAGCACTGTAATGTTTGTCCTGTAATGAATATTGCACCGTGGCTTCAGAAAGAACGTCATGTTGTGTCACTCACTAATGTACCTGCTTGCGATGACAATAAAGCTACTCCTGACTTACCTACCTTGACAATACTAATTATTAAATTTTATCATAGAAAAAACAGTTATTTTTACAGTAAATGTACAGTAATGCCAATTGAAGAGTTAATGCTCTTACCTAAAGCCATATATCCTCAAAAAGGGCACTAGGTGGCAATATTGGTGCACTTTGCCACCCCTTGATCACAAAGGACTAATGATGACTTGCGTATTTGAAAGCATTGCCTGTATTTTCAGTTTGTACAGGATGATGTCACTGGAAAAGGAGTGTGTAATGGAATGCAAGGGAATAAAATTAAGAGGTTTCCGGGTGCAAACACATGTGGCTGACACAAGTTCAGGAAAACCCACATAATTAGCTAGGTAGCACACATGATTAAAATGAATGCAAAGCTATAAAATTCATGTAAGATTATGATGATAACTTATTGAAATTAGTGGTAAAATGAATAAACATCATAGAATAATTGCTATGACTAGAGAGGTTGAGAGTCCTTGAAAGATGTGGATGCCAGGATACTTGAAGGTGGTGACATGCTCCATAACATCTTGATTAATGTAAATGGGGGAATGTACACTTCTAGATAACCTGGAGTCCACCATGAGCTGTTTTTTCTTTGTGTTGAGGCTACTTCAGAGTTGGGATGTTGGTAGTGTTGTTAAATGTTGACTTGTTGTCAGAGAACAAGCTTATGACAATGATGTTGTCTGCAAATTTGATGTTGCTGCTGCAGTTATAGATTGGTATATAATGTTGAATGAAGAGTGAGTAAAGTGGGGAGCTTGGCACAAAGCCTTATGATACGCTGGTGTTGAGGATTAGGGTGGAGGACAAATAGGCACCTAACCTAACAAGACGGTTAACTCTTAAAATCTTTTGAACTTTTTGTGGATTGTACGGGACTTATAGTCAACAAGGATACAGCAGTTGAGGTTCTTCAATGCTGGAGTTCACTACAGTTGCACCACGCAGGACGTGGCATGCATTTTTGTATTTTGCCAAACACAGAGATGCAGATAATGCTGCAATTGCAACACCAAATTCTTACTTCATACCACATATTGGTGCAGCCTTTGCATAACAGTCATCTCGCAAGCTTTCACAAAATCCAAGCCAGACTGGACAATAATGCACCAGAAGACCCAAACAAGTTGCAAGAGACAAACCAGGTTTGAGAAGCTATTATGGACAAGTCCTTATTTTATGTACATCACAACCTTTTTGAGAAGGACTTGCCATCACGATCACTCATGTGAAAAGCTTTCCTTCTTCTTTGAATGAATTCAACAGCTGTTGGCAGAAAGGAAGACTGCAAGAATGCAAACTTCAAAGTCATATGGAAGCAGAATGCTGGAAGTTACATAAATAGCGGTTGTCAAAACACACAGACAAACAATATATACAGTGAGGGAAATAATTATTTGACCCCCTGCTGAATTTTTAAGTTGACCCATTAATAAAGACATGAGAAGTC
>JAAGVU020000040.1:16456628-16468831 GCA_011763525.2 Mormyrus iriodes | reverse complement strand
AAATTGATTTGTACCTGTTACATAATGATTTTTTCTTGTTTGCTTTCTTGAAAATCTATCTTTTGATGTTAAAATAAGGCTACCAAAATTAAAATTAAAATTAAAAATTAAAATAAAATGATTAAATAAAATAAAAATTATTAAATAATATCTTATTAAATGGGTGCTTTTAAGTCATAATGAGTCATTATTTTTTGATTATGTTAACGTTAACAGTGTTAACTTTGATACCATAATATGAGAATAGTATGAGCGTTATTAATAAAATTCTATTTTTAAAATATTTCTTCTGATGGCATTGCAACATGCTTGTTTGTGCAATTCACCGCAATTAAAAAAATATTGTCTTGTCTTTGCTCTTTTTGAAATGTTAATCTTCATCTTGTCACCACTTCAATTGCAATGCGTATTTAGGTCACACTCCATGAACCTAACATCATTCCTGACACTGTTCCCCTCCTCCCACATTGCAACAGTATGATGCCACCAGGTGACTAAGTGAAATTGGCTGGCAAGTCAGTGCCCCACATCATGTAGTTCTTCAGAGGGCACAACTACTTCTAGGGCTCACTGTCAGAAAAAAGGATACAGCCCTGGTACAGTTTTGTCCCCCAAGGTACTACAACATTAATGTAGCACCAATTCTACAAAAATGTTCCTCAAAATCCATTTTGTACCTTAAAAGGTACATTTACCTACAGATAGAGCACAATTGGCAGACCCTTGAGGGTACAGCCCCCATGACAAGTAATTCTACCCTCAAATGTACAAATTGGTACTTTCTTTCGGGACAGTGCTGCAAGTAAGCCAGTTTTACTTTTCCTCAGATGCTGCACACTGCACGCAAGTGAAATTGGTTAGCTAAGTGGATACCCCCGCAGAAGTTGGCATCCTAGGCAGCTGTTAATATCATCTATAGTAGTGACAAGTCCAGAGAAACATATACCATCAAGACAGAGATTATAAATAAAGTCAGTCTTAATATAGGTGTTGCAGCTGAGATCGTTCCTCCAAGATGTGCTGAACTAAAAGAATAAACAAACTTGATGCTGTCTGAAAAATAACAATGTATTCCCCGGATGGCCCCAGCACCCCCTCCCATATAATCCATACTCCTCCCACACCCCTCAGCCTCTACAATCTCTAACTCCTACACACTCTCCCCACCCCTCCAATAAAATTTTATTAACAAGTCCGACTTTGTGTGACTTGTTTCAATGTAATCAGATTTATCAGATCTGAATCTGTGGCTGTCCTTTCATGTGTCACTACTAAATGATACTGCTCCAATTTGGGTACGATTTGTGTCAAAATGAAATTAGCTGCAGATACGCAATGTTCCTGGGAAGTTTGAAAAAGATCCGTCAAGTTCTTGTACAGTTACTGTGCTCACAAGTTAAAAGTATCTTCTGTTGCCCCCCTTTCCTTCCTTTGCTGCCTCCTAGCACTGCTGCTTCAATTTTGGTGCAATTTCTCCCAAAATGAAATCAGATTTAGATCATCATTCAGAAAATGTTTCTCTGAAGAGGTAATAAGACCCATCAAATACTTTTTAAGTTGTCACGTTCATAAGGCGAAGTGTCTTCAGCAGTCACCTTTCCCTTTGCTGTCACTAAAGTGACGCTGTTTCAATTTTGGTTTGATCTATCTCAAAATTTGATTAGTTCCAGGTCTTTACCTGTATACTTTGTCCTTGAAAAAGATCTGTTAAAAACTTTTTAAATTGCTGAGCTAATGAGAAATTGTCTGTGGCAGCGGCAAAGGGGTTCCATTCAGGGAATACAGTAAGACAGTGTTTCCCAACCTGCTCCTCGGGGACCCACAGACAGCCCATGTTATTGCTCCCTCCTAGCTTCCAAAATGTGTACTGTCTGGCAGGGAGCTAGAAGGAAGGAAAAATTTGAGGCTGTGGGTCCCTGAGGATCAGAATAGGAAACACTGTAATTTGCCTACAGTTAACATTGACTAGCTATCTCACTATTCCTTTGTCTTTACTAATGACAGTAGTAAAATCTTTTTGCCTGGACTTGTATGGTCTTTTCAAAAAACACCACGTTGATTATTTACGGATCCTGCGGTTGAAAGAAATATAAGCACAACTGCTATTTATGGCTGATTATAATTTATGTTTCATTGTAACTTTTCGCTCTGGAAAAGTGAACATGACACTAGGCTTACATTGCCGCCCCTTTGTGGACTGAGACACAACAAACAAAAAGGTTAAAGGGAGCCCTCATCCGGCCTCGTTTTGATGTAAACTTCACTGTCTGAGAACTAGACGCGTATCGAAAAAAGTGCGTATGGGCCGACAGCGGTGAGAAGCGCTTTCTTTTTATCGACTGAATGCTCGTCCTTCCGTAGACAGCCGGCAGCGACGGAGGAGCGACATGGGCAAGATCTTAGAGTTTGATATCAGTTTGGGCAGCAATAAGGTGATCTACACCCCAGGGGAATGCATTACCGGCACCGTGAAAATCGTGGTTGGCCAGTCCCTGCAATATAAAAGTAAGGGAAGTCGCTTACTGTTATTTAGAGTAAACTGTTTGGTGTTTGTTACTGTACTAATGTCGGATATGTACGTGTGCGCTTTCAGTACACATCATGGTGTTTCAGCAAACAAGTTTAATAGTTTTTGCGTACTTTTTAAATCTTCCGATTTATTTTAATCTAAAATTTTTCTTTTGGATAGACAGATTAAATTACTTGCAAGAAGTTTGAAAGTATGTGTTTTGACAGTCACGTGAATAATTTAGTGTCTTCGCCGAAAGAGAACACGGAAAGTGTAGTATTTTCTAACCCGATGTGTCAAAAAACGTCTTGGTTTAAGCGTAAAATTTTGGTTTTTGTTCACCATGAAACAATTCGGTCTGTTTCCTGTCGCCTTGGAACAGCTTAATTACTTTAAGTAAAACTAATATTAAATACGTGTCTAATACAGTAGTTGCCAGGTGCATTTTGTTCATCACACCTTTTTCTCTGGAAACCTTAGACACCGTAGTGTGTGAAAACCCCAGGATGGCGGCTGTCTCTGGGATGCTGAAACCACCACGTCCTGCAGCAACACTTTAAAAATAACTTAAATCACGCATCTACGCAGTACTAAGGCTTAGCAGCAGAGTAACTGAACCTCTTGACCCTGTCTGCATGCTGTATACTATATTCAGTTGCACCCACGTGATTTGTCGTTTAGAGAACCAGGCTCTTTGAATTCACAAGCAGGTGTGCCTTATAAAGCAGCCGCTGAATGTTTTAATTACTGCCATGTAGGAATTAGCCCTGTTTGGATGAGTCGCACTGTTGCCTCACAGCTGTAGGGTTGTGCTTTCGAATCCTGTGTGTACAATTTGCATGTTCGTTTTTTGATGTATGTGAAGGGTTCCTCCGGGCACTCTAGTTACCTTACACATTTCAAAGGCATTCAGTTAGGCTAACTGGCATCTCTAAATTGCCCATTGATTGTGATTGCGTGTGAATTTCTATGCGCCTTGCTATGGACTGACATCCTGTCTAGGATGTGCTCCACCTCCTACCCTTTGCTTTGCTGCTTGGGATAGGCTCATGACAGTCCCCCCCCGGATCCTGACCAGCTGAAGCAGTTTGAGCAGGGGTGGCCAATCTTATCCGCAACGGGCTGGTTTATATGCAGGTTTTTGGATAACCTTCAGGTCAGCTGCTGAAACCCAGGTGTAGTGACTCTTCAGCCAATCAGTCCTCTAATTAGTAATCTAATTAAGCAGCCGCAGTGAAAACCCGCATACACCACGGCCCTTTCTGGATAAGATTGGCCACCCCTTGGTTAGAGGATGGATAGAAGGCTGAGAATTAGTCTCTTTCCTATAGTCACAGGGGTTTTATTGCAGTGTGGTTTAATGTATGGCCTGTACCTCATTTCCTGTCATAACGTCTGTCTTTGCCAGTAGTGTTAGGATGACAAATGATTACTGTGCATGGTTCTCAGTGTTTAAAATGAGCAAGATCCTACATTACTAATAATGTCTATGTACGTCATGAACAATTCATTTCATGTAAAATGAATCATCTGATATCATGATAGCAAAACAGGTTAATGTCAAAAAATTGTATCAAAACCAAAATCTGAAGCATTGATTCAGGTAATATTTTTGTTGTCATGTGTATTTAGTAAATACGGAGTTTCCTCTTATAGTGTTAAGGGGGTGTAATACGAGACGGTTCAATTATTCAATAAGATAGTAGTGCAACATCAAGACAACAGAGTGTAATGGCACATAAAATACAACAGGTTAGTATAATTCATGGTTCAGCAATCGTACAAACGGAACAATGGTGGAATAGGGCAAGAGGAGTGTGTAAAAGCAGTGCAGAAGATTTACTAGCAAATACAGCAAAACTGCAGGGCATTGTGTAAGTTTTTACAAGGGTGTTTACAGGCCTTATTTCTTGGGAAGAAGTGAGTGGCATAGGCAGAGATGCTCCTATAGCGTCCTCCTAGGGATAGTGGTGCGAAGAGGGCATGGGTGGTGGCTGGCGTCTGTGATGATGCTCTCGGGCCTCCTGTGACAGTGGCTGGAGTAAAAGGATTGGAACAGTAGGAGGTCATAGCCGGTGGTTCTGGAACCTGACTAACGTGTTTACGTATAGGCAAAGACAGGACTGGAGCACTCACATAAATTAGAAGTTTCAAGCCATACCACATTGTGAAGGATATTTTCATTGGCTAATGAAAAAAGCACTTTGGCTAGCGTTGTTTTCAATGAATTAACCAATAAGAAGCAAGGACTGGAGTATTCTTTGATAACAATATGGCTGTTGTGTTCTGTTTACTTGTGTATTTGTGTGAGGCAGTTTGAAAGTCACTCTGTAGAGCAGGGTTGGAGAAATGCAGTTGGAATTAATTTTCATTTCTTATGCAAATGTTACTCTGTGACTGCATAATAAAGTTTGTTCTCTTTTGGGGTTCTTTGTTTTTAGCGGAGCATGAGTTGATGTGTTCTTAAGGGGTATTTGTGGACAAGTCAACTGTTGATTAAAGTAATTAATATATTAATGAGGTATATAAAATAAAGTATTGTAATATTTCAGATTATTAAAAGTCTTTCTCATGGGTGCAGGGAACTGCTGCTTTATACGCCCACTAACCCATCCTTTATATGCATAACGTTTAATCCATTCTTGACATTGAGGACATGCCTACTCTTGGAAGGCTATCTTTGATTGGCTAGTTTGTCAGTGAGGGGCAGCATCAGCATGATTCACAACATGCTGGGGCGATGGCAGTGAAACCATAACTGGGGGTCACTCACAGCTACATCAGCCAATCCCACCACCTGCAAATCAATGCACTGTGCAATCAACCGTGAAACAATACCTACTGACATGTTTTTATAAATGACTCATTCAGTATAGATTCTTTCTGATGACTGCAAATTGGTGGAATGGCAGACCATGGACATAGGTCTAGCAGGTTATTCTTAGTGTAGCTAGTCCAACATGAACATGGACTGACTCCTTTGAGATATTATTCGATGGTGGAAATGAAAATATATAAATCAGAAAAACTTTGCTTTGGTTAATCTCAGACTGAGAGGGAGGACACTAAGGGGTGTCACGACCATCGTGTGGCCCTGTGTCCTCATGTTTTAGATGTGTGCAGCTCTGCTCTGTGTGTACCGAATTTGCATGTACTCCCTAAGTTCATATGGATTCCCTCTGGATACTCCTCTTTGCTCCCCAAGTCCAAACACTTGCAATGTAGATGGCTTGGTATCTCTGTATTATCCTTAGCGTGTGATTGTGGATTTCTGGATCAATGGGCCAGTCCAGAATGTTTCATGCATTGTGCCCTGTGCTTCCTCGGATGCTCTCCAGGATCACCAGGAGTCTGTACAAGATAATGTGTGGAAAATAGGTAAATGGATGGATATAGATTGTCTGGTGGCTCTGAGTGATTTGAGTTCACTCCAGGCATCAGCTGCTCATGCATTTATTCAGTGTTTTGGGTCAAAATAGCCTTGACAGTCGGCGATTTGAGGGAGTCAGGGTTGGTTGAATGGATGTTATGAATGTTAGCACATACAATTAAAGTATACAATCAACAGCATGAGTAGTGTGCCAGTTAATGTAAAGCGTTATCAGATATTTTTTCAGTTCCCTATTCTTTGCCATGTTCAGGTTTAAAGCCACATATTTACAGGAAACACTTTTTGACTGCGTACATTTTGCAGATTGACATATCTGTTGCATGCACCAAAAGTGTCACTTTGATAGGTTCGGGCTAAACGCAGCCCACTGCCCTCGAGAAACCAGTATGAAGTAGGGGTGTGGCTCCCATCTCTCCTCTGAAGTGGGTGCCAGAGGGAGAAAAAATGCCGAACCGGCTGGATGTGAACACATGGTGAGGGCCGGCTGTGTGTGGGAGGGGAGGCCACTTGGCCAGTTGGGAGGGCAACACATTCTTCCTTGTGCAGTCACCCGCTGTGAACTCTCAAGGGGACCTGCGCTCTCTCAGCTGTGTGCCATAATCATAATGTAATAAAGATGTGCGCTATATCGGTTAACATTTCGGTATGGTATGATTTTCATTAAAAATCAGGACATTGGCACTGGTCCGATGTGTCGATCTTGGTCTATATTGGCAGCTGATATTTCTCTGTTTAGGCAGTATTCAAAGTTAGCAGGATAGTTCATTTTCCATCTGCTGTTATGCTGATATTTTTAAAAGCACTAATTTAGCAAATATCGGTTATTGGTAATATTGGAGACAAAATATATCGGTTTAAGCCAAAATTTCCTCATAGGTGCATCACTGATAATAGTTTTGATATCATACACCTTCATATTTAACTGTTATATAGGATGGATATGGAAAGTGTTTTTGGAGGGATAGGGTTTCCTCTTATAGATTACATGGGCTGGGCAGCAATTTCATTAATGCAACACGGGAAATACAATAGACAAAAAGAGTAGTCTTGGTCAGGAATTGTAGGATTGTGTGAGGGAACAGAGGAAATGTAATAAACAAGGCTTGTACTAGGTTGGCATTTGGGAGTTTTACTTAGCCATTCTGCTCTCAGAACATTTTTGTGTATCTGTCTGAATCAATCATTGTTCAATCAGATTGTAGAGGAGGTGGGTCCAAGCAACTAGAGTAGGCGGGGCCAACCCGTCAGATGTCTTGGGCCCACCTCCTCTACAATCTGATTGGTTATCTCTCTTAACCAATCATTTTTCATTCTGCCCTCAGAACATTTTGGTATAAGTAAACCTCTCATCAGCACAAGGATGACTGGGTAAGCAGAATAGAGCACAGTAATCACTGTAAAATGGAACAGGAGTGAGGTGGAGTAACTAACGTACAGTTTCAGTCACCTGACTCGCTTTCATTGTTATTCTCTCATTGTATTTTGCTAGATTATTAAAGGAAGGTTTATTTCGCTGACATTCAGGCTGACAAGCTTAAGACAATAGACTCCTGTAACACTGCATGGTTTCAGTCCATATGAAAGTATTTAAATCTCAAAAATTAACACCTTATTTTTATTAGTACAGTTGTATTTACATCACTCTCCTTGCTTTTACATTCAGCAAAAGGTCTGTTTCATTTTTGGTGTGAAGATAAACTGCACTGGCTAGGAAGTGGGCCCTGTCCCAGCTGCCATACAAAAACAGAAACAATATGGCTGTTGTTACTTTATGAAATGCCCCCTTCCCCCCTACCTTCTTTCATGTCTGACTCATAACTCCTACTGGAGGCACCAGAGTCAACTCCATGGAGATGTGACTTTTTTGGTACTTGCTGCTGATCAGGATGACTATCTCAGGCATGAAGACACATTGTTGGATTGCACAGGTCCACACACAGTTTGGCTTTCAGCTCTAAATCTTTTAATAATTTTAGCCAAACCTTTTCAGACATGCTGCTGACTTTATACACACAATATTCCAAGGCACCGCACAGCTTATTTAAAGCAAGGCAGTAGGAGCTGATATTTGAAATGGTAACAGCCTGTCAGATGTCAGGGGAAATTTAAATCTTGCAAGGAAACCAGAGTGACCTTTTCCTGGCAGCCGTACACTGGAGAGCTCTGCTTTCTGGCAGGCACCGTCAGGACGGCCCCGTCTCCCGAGGGCCACGCTTGTCAGTAGACAGCTGAGAATGTAATACGACATGAACTGGGTTGTTTTGCTCAAATACCAGCATTTCATTGGGCATGTCGCTGTGTGTAGAGCACCTGTCAATGCTTTTAGCCAGAAAAACATCATACCTCATAATATGCAGATTTAAAGAACGTCCTAAACTGTGTAATTTTTCTCAGTATAAACCATGTACACCTAGCATAGGCTTATGCGCCACTGTCTTGGAATGCTGTTTCATGGATGGGTATTCTGAATTCTGAAACATAAGAGTGCACAGTGAATGGCCATTATAGGCATCTGTCACATTACCTTTACATTAATTAATTTATAAGATGCTTTTATCTGAAGCAATGTACGGTTGAGAAAGCAGAGTTAGCCAGTCCATTGTGCCGAGCCTCTTGATGTTAAGAGGGGCCGAGATGGATGTGGACACCAGGCCTATTCTTACTCCTCTCATGGTAGGCGAGCAGCCAAGTCAAGCAAGTGTTCACACATGGATGCACTCCAACAACTCACAGACATTTAGTTTATATATAAATAGGTGTGCCTAGCTGTGATGGGTTGTCAAGGGTTTTCTCTGGGTGTTCTGATTCAGTACATAGTCATGCATTTTAGTTGGGAGTAACCATGATAAGACACTGTCCTTGGTGTGTGAATTTGAATGCATCTGTACCTTGTTATAAACTGTCATTCTGTCCAGTGTCTCCTGCCCTCCAGTGTCACCACAACTCCCTTCTCATTTTTGCCTCCAAAACCCAGTGGCCTGAATAAATCAAACGAGATGCGATTCATTATCTGTTATGTATTCTTTGCAAACACATATTCTAAATGGCGGTACTTGCCTCCATACTTACAGGATTGAATGTGTGCAGAGAGGAAATTAAATAGCAGCGTCTGTGATTCAGGTAAGGCCCTGCTTTGGCTGTGGTCTGTAGAGAGATGCGCCCTTTCAATGTCAGGTTTGCTGTACTGTTAAGGTTTGGGCAGTTCCAGCATGCTGCAGCGCAGGACAACTGCCCCCTGCAGGACATGGCAAGCAGTTGAGAGCTGGGGGCTTAAATGTTTCCTTTATCTTTTACTACTAATGCAAGGTGAGGTTCCTGACTTAATGTATAATGGTTTTTGGTTTGGAAAATGCTGCTCTTGTTATTAGTAACCAATCCAGCCTCTAACCATGTGCTTTGGTCTGGGTTGGGGGGGTGCTGGTGAATTCACTGGACAGGATGCCATCCATAGCTATGGCCCTGGGAGAGACAGGGTTTATTTGTTTTAGGATGAATGCCTTTACAATTAAAATAAAATAAAAGATGTTAAAGAGAGCGTCCTTGGTAGGTGATGTTTGACGGGGGGGTACAATGATTCATTTGTGGGACACCAACCCTTGTTTACCAGTATTATTTAAAACCAGCCGGTCAGTGACTGACTCCCGCAAGATAAAGTAAACTCCTATTCCTCTGTTGAAAGTTGGCCAAAACTTTGCAAGCTTGTCCGGCAGTTTGCTGCCCAAAGCCCAAGGGACATAAACATCAGCATCCTGAGAGGAAGAGCCTAGACTCAACACAACCGCCCAGTGAAGCTGTTTCGCTTAAAGTTTCCCCGTTGTCACGGGCACAGGAACCGTGCCTTTCATGTACAGCTTTGTCTGACTACAGTCATTCGAATTGCTTGGATATGACAAAAGGGGCGGGGTGGAGGGGCACTGCTTCTCTCGTCAGTGGCGGTGCGGTCTAACAGGTTTGGTGGGCCGTGTGGTATGCTGGGAGAGATCTGGGCGAGATTCCAGCCTATTGTTCTCAGTATAGACCAGTGGCTTTTTGTCTGCTCACAATAAACAGGTACACTAATGGATATATTTGAATAACGATGCTTAGCTGGAAATAAAACTACGCATTCACGTTATACCTGCCATCCGAATTTGTCTGTGATCATTATGTTATGCATTTACGTAATTAAAACAGCCATTGATTTTGTCTTCAGAGCGAAAGGTTACATGTTAGCTTTAGCTGCTGTTTCAGCAAGTGGCACAAACAGCCAGTCTGGAATAAACCAAAAGACTTATTGAGTTTGTTTCAGAGATTAAGGAGATTTCATGATTTTTTTGGTGTTTATTCTAGATGGAGAAAATAAAACTAGTACATTTTGTTTATCTGTTTTTTGTTAATCTCCATTATAACTATAGTTGGCAGAAGTAGTCTTACTCTGTGGGCAGTGACATCGCCATTGGGCCCTTGAGCAAAGTCTTTTATCATAAAAACTTGATGGACAATGTCTGACCCTGCTCGCTGACCATCAATTTTACATTGCTTTGGATAAAAGCGTCTTCTAAATATAATTGAATAATGTGATTATTCAGCATTAGAACTGACAAAATTAAACATCGACCTACCTGCCAAGAATTTGGACTTTTAAAAGATTTGTTTGGTATCACCTCAGAAACACCATGGTTTCAGTCAGCTGTTGCTTGAACATCTTGGACTTTTTATGGCTGCCAAAATAGTCGTTCCACATTTCTGCTGCCCCAGTTCAGTTTTCAAAAGCCTGCAGAGTGCACAAACGTGCCCATGGGGTCTCTAGGGAATTTGAACATTTTGTTAGCGAATAGCTTTTCCACTTTGCCTAAACAAAACTTTGTCTTGTTAACTCTTATAATACGTAAAATTAATGTTACAATATTCAAAAGTATTTATCTCCTTGTGTGACATGACCTATAAAAAGCTGTCTAGTTGAATTAGCTGGACACTGGTGGACCTGTGTGTACATATTTATGATATGGAATTTTGGATGTGCAAATAATTCATCTCTCCGTCATAACCCACTCTTCCTGGAGATTACCGCCAGGCCGTCGTCTGGATCCTCTGGGCGCCGCTTGCTGTGCCGTGTTTCCGACCCCCATGCGGAGCCTGCTCCGGCTGCAGTATTGTGTAGCAATGTTTTTCCCCTTTTCTATGTGCTTTCATGAATCTCTGATTCATATTTGACAGCCAGTGCCCGTGTCTCGGTGGCCCTCAGCCACTTTCACTTTATCCAATACAGTCCCGCTGTTCATGTTTATTTTTTTTTGTAACATTAGCTATCACATTAAGGTGGATAGTTAATCATGTGGTTCTCGCATCATTACAGTCTAGCCAGATACTGCTGAGTCTGAGCTCCTGCCTCCCTCCTTTTGGCATTTTCTGGTGCTCTTTTATTTTGGTGCTTGGGCTCATTTCCGCTTGGCCGCCTGACCTCCCAGTGTGGTGGAGGAAAGGATCGCAGAAGTTCTGGAAAGCCATGCAACATCCATCATCCTCCCGGGACTTTTCAGAAATAAGGACAGAAGCTGTAGGCAGTGACTTGTGTATCATGTTGATTATATTGTCAAATAAGTGAATGTCCTCTGTGTCCGGATGTGCTCCTTTCACACGTCTGATTGTGTATCGAACAGGAAGATTTCTTGGCTTTGTGTGCAAATGTAGTGATATGTTGCTGTTGATTTATTCAGTGCCTGTTTTCTCTGTGAGTTGTAAGGAAACAAGATACACCAAACAATGGATGTGAACACGTGGCTGCCTTGCTGTGGAACAGTATCCCAGAAGTCTGTTTTCCTGGTCATAGTTAAGGTGCAAATATCCTGATAATCCATATGTGAAATATTAATCTGGAAGTGTACAGCTTGCAGCGTGCCTTTCAAAAGTATTTAAGTTATGAAATTGCTAAACAGCATCATGATGAGGAAAAGTAAAATGTTTTTTTTTTATGATTCAATCTAATTTCACGCTGTGTTACCAAGAAGCAATCTCCTCTGACTGCAGTAAAATAAATGAAGGAAAGAATATATGCATCAAAATTATGATTCTCACAAATCACCCGGTTTGCAATGATGGGGAATTGCAGTTTGCAGTTCCAAGGACAAAAAGGACATCTCTGGGACAAATTGTTACAAGATACTAGATTTTTCTGCATTAAAATGAGAAGTCTTTCTCGTAAAGTATATCCATAATACCAGCGGTTGGCTATTATGCTGCTATTACTATTCATAACTACACAGTTCGTAAGTACACTACCTTTTTGAGGCAGTATGTATGTGTGTGTGTGTGTGTGTATGTATG
>JAAGVU020000040.1:16425844-16453302 GCA_011763525.2 Mormyrus iriodes | reverse complement strand
TTTCCCTAGACAAATGACGACTTGGTTTATAACTGTTACATAATGATTTTTTATTCCTTGTTTTGTTGATAATCTATTTTGCTGTTAAACTAAACCTACCAGTGAAATTATAGACTTCTCATGTCTTTATTAATAGGTCAACTTAAAAATGCAGCAGGGGGTCAAATAATTATTTCCCTCAATGTATCTGTCTGTCTGTGTCTCCTGCGTCATGACCTGCTCTCACCTTTTAGCTTGGTTGCATTCAAATGATGTCAAGATCAAAGAGTGTTACAATGAGAGAGTTTCTGGAGTGATCTTTCAGTAGGCATTGGCTTTAGAACAGGTGTATACTGGAATTTGTCATTTTTGCAAGATCTTTTTAAAAGTTCATATTTTGTGCTGGTAATTGTGCAATGAGTGGGGCTTTATTTAGTTTGTTTCTCAGATGAACAACTTTTTTGTTATTTTTTTTCTGCATGTAATTGGGTACAATTCAAGGTTTGAACCCGACTTCAGTTATTAATTACATGTAATTATATTTTTGGTTTCTTCTCCCATGTTTTTCTCCCTTTATGGGTCTTTGAACCAGCCTGACTCTTTGTTCTGTTAGTAACACATTACAGTCTACATAATGGTGCTGGAGGAAATGTGAGCCGTCTGATTTTTTCACTTTAGTTTGCTGTTTTTTTTTTTTTTTTTTTTTTTTTTTTAAATCTCAGGCACCCTCACCCCCGGGGAGCGTAGCTTTCCTTTCCAGTTTCTCATTCCAGGTGAGATCAGATAAGTCTCAACAGACCTGTTGATCTGCATACATTCATGTTACGTTTCAGGCACCGCCCTGCAACAGTTCCAGGTGTTGCTGATGTCATCCTGCCTATTTCGGGCTGATTTGTGATGCAGTAGGTTACACAGGGAAAACTACTGTTTTATGCACTTTTATTAAACAAAAAATAACTGATGGTTTTTCTTTATGCCATGTTTATGAGCATTTTAATGTTTCATTATAATTTTTCAGCCAGTTGTTCTTTAGTTTTTTAAAATCATACCTTTTGGCTTAATTTTCTGTGTTGGTGTTTTATATTTGGTTGTATCACTGGGTGCTGCATTACTCATGAAGGATGTGGTAAATTAAAAATGAATACTGCAGTACTATAATCTGTTGCAGGAAAAGGCCATCCATACCTCATTCATTCTGTGACTCTTCTCTCTGTTTGAGCTTACAAGATATACAGTCCACTAGTGCCTAGTCATTGCTGTTTTTGGCATTTGGTAACCATCCATCTGCTCTTACCTGTCTGTGCTTCTTCTCATGGACAGTGGTCCACATGTAGATTTGTGACTTTCATAACAGTGAGCTTTAAATGGACAGGTGGTTATCTGCTTTGGTACGGACTGCGGACCCTTCCTATTCCTTGTTATAGATTAATTTCTCAACAGTAAATGTTTCATTGTGTGAACAATCTGTTTTTAACCCATGTAGAGTCTTCTCCGACATCCTTTGATGGGAAATTTGGGAGAACTGTTTACCGACTGAAAGCTGTCATAGAAAGACCTCGGTTCTCTAAGGACTACAATGCAGTGAAGTCCTTCTACTTGCTTAAGTCTCTCAACCTCAATGAAGTTCCAGATATTGAGGTAATAAGCTCCGTGGAAACTTCTATTTGATATTAACGTTAATTATTTCCTTTAATTATAATTGGAACATTTTATATTGGTTATTGAAACTGAATTATTTATATCTAACATTAAATATGTTTAGCTGTTTAATGTTAGATATAAATAACGCTTACGTTTTATTTTCTCTTGTATCTCCAGAATTTGCGCTAAAGTTCATTGCTACGGTTTCTACTAGAATTATTAAGCTCTGTGTACTTTCTATTATGTCTTCATTATTTTTAAATCCTTTTGCCACATAATTAGGGATGCACCGATTCCCCTTTTTCTGTTCCGATATCGATACCTGGGCTTTGGGTATTGGCCGATACCGATACCATTTTTTAATTAATAAGCTGTAGGTTTTGCCTCTCTGTGTGGATGAGACTGTAATAATTATTTTATGTGTAAGGCAACATCAGGCTTAACTTAAAGCTTTTCTAACTTTGTAAAACAAAATGTAACACATGCATGCATATATATTATATATAATATAACAATATAGTAGAATTAACCTATATCCTATATATATACAGTGGAAACCGCTTACAGTGATCACGTCTGTCTGGGTTAAATTGATTATCACTGGTTATCATTTTAACCGTTTTTTTTTTCATTTTCTTTGTCTCAGGCAGATTACCATCTAAATAACATCTGCATATTTATTACATGTCTATAAGGTAACAAAACGGACAGCGTGGCTATTTACTGGATTTCATTGATTCTTTCAAAATACATTTTCATACTTGTAAGCCGTTGATCACTTTAAGCAATTTGCCTTAGTTGAAACCTGAATTTTCAGCTCAATCATTTATATCAGGCTTCTTAATTCTCAGCTTGAATGGTCTTTACAGAGGAACAAAGCCTTGACTGTAAATGCTGATTTATACTTTTGCGTTGAATCTCCATCATAAGTAGGGCGTACCCACGCACCCTCCGCCGTAGCCTGGCGCGCGCCTCCACAGAAATGTAACTGCACGTCGCGGTACGCAGACCGCGAGAGCTGCGACTGGTCCGCTTGGCCATAATCGTTTTTATCTTTTTATAGGAGCGAAAAAAGTGTATACCCGGGTGTACTTATATTGGTGATTGAAATTGAAGCGTTATTTATATCTAACATTAAATATGTTTAGTTATTTAATGTTAGATATAAATAACGTATTGGTTTCATTTTCTCTCGCTTCTCCAATATTTGCGCTCAAGCTTGTTGCTGCGGTCGTTCTCTGCCAGCATTAGCAGACTCCGTGTACTGTGCGCTATGGTGAGTCTTTAGATGTTTGATCTAATTGCTTGTGTTAAATGACGTGCTGTCCCTTCTTCTTCTTGACGCTTTAGCAGAACAGACCGTACAGTCTGACAAAATGCTGCGGCTTTGAATTTTAACTTAATGTAGCAATTAAGTGGTATCGGTTCTTGGTATCAGACAATTTTTACGAGTATGAGTATTTGACCGCAGTATCGGCCTGATACCTGATGCCGGTATCGGTGCATCCCTAGTAATATTGCAGCCAATGGCTTCATGATTGGTAGAATCCAGCACACACTACAGCCCAGTGGCCGCGTTCATCGAACTTTGCGTAAATTTCATAGATTAAAAAAAACGTACACATGAAAAGAGAAAAATGCATATGCACAAAAAAATGTTTTTTTCAAACCTGGAGTACGCACATTTCCCCCTTGGAAATGTTGGAACTATTTTGTAAATGTGCGTATGTGCACAAGTCTGAGATCCTGCCCAGTTGCCGTCCACAAATAACCATACGTGATCAATGAATTGCATTCTAATATAATATTTAAATCAAGCCTTTCTGGTTGCTAGGTCTAACAATAGTTACTGTAAATAAATAAAAAAAATCAAGAAAAAGAATTTTGTACAGTGTGAGGTAGAGGCATGACTAGAGGTACTGTACATTTCTAGTCACTCTGTCTATAACTGTTTCTAAAATGCGCTATTAGAACTTTAACCCTCACCCCTGATGAGACTAGGATGCTCTAATTGGTCAGCTTGTCCAACAAGTTCCACCGCTGTCTTGCAGTCTGTAGACAGATCCTTGCAATTAGGTGGTCAATAAGGATTTTGTTACAAGGTGACCTCACCATGTCACAGAAGTAAGAGCTGAAATACCAATTAGGTATATCAGGCAGATTAGAGCAGAATGGATTTTGCAGTGAGAGTTACTCCTTTTGATGTGTTCTTTGGCCCTTAAGACTTTGCAGACTGTTTACATGCACATAAAGTTATGTAACACACTAAAGGAAAGGGAAAAACTGGAAAAGTATAACTGGGCCCCTTGAAATCTAAATGGTAAACACATCTCCGCTGCAGTAAATTCTGTTAGCTTTACAAAACACCCTGATAAAAAAGTGGTTGGATCTAAAGATGGAGAGATGAATTGCTGTGGACAGGGCCAGTGTGACTGCCCATATCGAGGGCAAGCCCAAGACCATGTTTATGGCATCTCTAATAGGGGATGCCCTATTATGTGGTGCTGTACTACAGCATTTTGGAGATATTGATGTGGCATGTGAAACCCAAAATTAATGAATAAAAATGTCAATGTCATGTCGGCAACACATGACTTATGCAGTAACATGAATGAAATGGCTTTTGTATGACAAAAGTAGCTAAATTAGCATTAATTTAATTGTCTCCATCTACTGCTGTATGGTATACTGTTGTATATTTGATAAACTATGATTTGAGGTGCCGTTATTGCACGTACGTCACTACAGCCGATTTGTCCTGATTACATTAGGAAACCTAGACAAAACTGCAAATGTCTGACGCCCCATTCACATTTAGTGCAACTAGTGCCAGTTACACACATTTTCACTTCACGGCAAGAGGTGACAAGATGTAGTATTTTGAATTAGCAAATTAAATTATCAAAGGCAAATACATAGGCTTTGGCTTACACAAATAAATGGTATCCCAGTAGAATAAAATTAATTAAATTAATAAAATAATTACAATTCATCCCAGTTCAGTTTTTAGATTTGCTGTTTTTGACATGAAGACGCTGGTTGACGGTAGGCGTTCTCAGCATGCATGCGGATATTGAGCTGCTTTACCTGCAGTTCCCTGCTTGACAGTGGGTGTCACCTTTTCTCAATTTGTCCAAAATGTTGCGTACACCTCCTGCCAGTAAATATACACATTTTCTCCAGTCAGGTTTTGTTTGATAAATCTGGGATTTCGCTTTAAAAAATTCTGTATGCAGATTTCAGGCATTTTTGCATGTACATAACATTGAAAAATGAGGCCCCTGATCTACCCAATATCATCATTTTCAGATCAGTAATATCATCCCATTGCACACAGTCCATAAACAACTCAGTCAAGTAACAATATAAATTTATAATTATTTGTGTGACTGTGGCCCTGCACTAGATAAACGGTTAGAAGATGGATTATGGATTGAATGAGTGTTTTGAATCTAAACATGAGCCGTTTCTCATATGTGTGTTCGTCTAACCATTCAGAGTATTTATTCTTGTTTTATATTAACGCCATAGAAACCTAGTTCATCTCAGGCCACAAAGAAGTTCACCTACCTCCTGGTAAAGACTGGGACGATCGTGCTGAATGCAAAATGCGACGTGCGAGGCTACATCCCCGGCCAGGTCATCAAGCTGACTGCTGAAATTCACAACAACTCGGGCAAAGACACCAGCCATGTGCTCGGCGCTCTCATACAGGTGCATCTGGAAGGCTCTGCATCCCTGGTTGCAGGATTTTTAATTAAATGAAACCACATGGAGTTGCATCACATTGAGGAGCTTCATAATTACCAGAAGGTGTCTCTGTCTGCTCTTGTCCCTTGACAGAAAGTAACGTACAACACAAAACAGCCCATATGCAGCACACGGACGATCGCAGAGGTGCAGGCAGCGGGCATTAAGGCGGGAGACCATACTGAGTGGAAGGAGCAGATCGTGGTTCCGGCTCTCCCCCAGTCGGGGCTGGCTGGCTGCAGCCTCATTGCTATTGAGTACTTTATTCAGGTCATTCTGCGTTCATTCATTTAATTTTGGAGCATTTGGACTGTAGTTTCTTAACCTGAGTGGATGCCATTTGTAAATGGATATAATGGATTTGTGTGATGTATCATTTTACTTATGAGAAAAGTTTCCTTTTCTGAATATAGCAAAACGATACACGTCACTGTAAATAAGGAATATCTGCTAAGGTGACATAACAAAAATGCCAGTCATGCTTGGATTATTGGCTTTAGTATTTGATTTTTTTGTGATTAAGTTAAATTAAGCTCTGTCGTTCTGCTACTCTGCAGGTATCTCTGAAGTGTCCAGAGGTGTTAGTAAATCTGCCCATCTACATCGGGAACCTACCAATCAGCAGCCCCCCTGTGGCACCAACTAGGCCGCCCCCGCCAATCCCTGCGGATGCCCCTGTTCCACAGCCCAGGGTCAGATCTCACACGGTGACCCCCACTGCTCCTCCAGCTGATGAACTGGCAACCCCAGCAGCAGCTAAGACAGGAGGCCCCCAGGTCAAGTCCCGTCACAGTCCTCTTGGCTTCCCGCCCCCAGTGTCCCCCAGGACCCTTAGACATACCCCAAACCAAGATCATTCCCAAAGCCACCGCAACCATGCACGTTCATCTGCTGGGCCCATGGAAGCCACTATCCACTTCTCAGGAAGAAATTCCATACCTGTACCTACTAACAGGGCATCGGTTATGCAGTACAGAACGAGCAACTACCCACAAGGTGATTATGCGTATAGAGTGATTATTTATACCTGATTGAATACTTTGCTTTTTCTGGACTATAGAATAGTGGAAATTCAGTCGTTCTGCCATGATGAAGTGCCAGCTGTCTGATGCCTGTTCTTCCTGTTCACAGACCCCCCTCCCACATACGAGGAGAGCTGCAACAATAACGAGCCCAGGTTCAGCGCAGGAAGGAGACCAACAGTCGGGTTGTGAGGCTCCAGCTCCAGCTGGTCTGAGCGGCAGACTTAACCTGTGGGAAACTGCACAAATACAGGGATGTCCCTGCTCAGCCTTGGCCAGAGGAGAGCCTTCACATGTCGACAGCATGTCCTCTGATACACAAAAAAGGGAAAACTGATGTTTCTTCCCTGATCTACACTGACTTGCTTTCCTTTACATTGTAAGGGACTGGAATGAAACTGGAAAGCAATTTTATCTGCATCTGTCCTGTGAAAAACATGAAGGTCAATTCACAAATCATAGAATCTGAGAACTGGTTAAAGAAATTAATGCCAGCAGAGGCACATTATTATGGTCAGAGGCTACTGAGCGATAAGTTGTCAGGGGCCCTATTACTATATTCTATGATGGTGTGATTGTTGACCAGGTTGGGTGCTGGTAAAATTTTAATAAACAAGGTTAATTTAGGTACCTTTTTTAGTTGAGACCCCTGGGCCAGGGACTTAAAGAGTCCCTGTATACCAGGTGTATTTTCAATATAATGTAATAAAATTGCATCTTTTATGTATCAAAATCCCGTACTTGTAAGAACAGCCAAAGTTGAACTTCATAAGGTGTTGTAAATTAGCGAACAAATTTCTAAGATATTTTCAACATACAAATACATCATTAGATGCAAAACTTCCTAGGAGCACCGTGTGAGTCACTAATATGCTTGGTATTGGCCAGGGTACTTGACCAAGTGGCCTGTAGCCTATCCTCATCAGCATAGAACTGAAGGCTGAAGTACAGTGATTCTCCATAGCACTGTTTCCCACTCCAGTCCTCAGGGACCCGCAGCCAGTCCATGTTTTTGCTCCCTCTCAACTCCCTGCCAGACAGTCCACATTTTGGGAACTGAGAGGGAGCAAAAACGTGGACCATCTGTGGGTCCCCAAGGACCAGATTGGGAAACACTGTTCTATGGGCAATTTAGAGATACCAGTTCAGCTGACTGCATGTCTCTGGACTGTGAGGATGGGGACCTGGAGGACACCTGCTTAGCCTGGGGAGAACATGCAGCCTCCACAAGGAGAATGGATCGGATTCAAGCCCCCAGTCTTGGAGGTGTGAGGTATCAGTGCTAACCACTAAGTCACTGTGCAGCTAGAAAAAGTATTTACTAATGCTAAAAGAGTGATTACTGTCCTTTGGTAATGGACTCTTTTATCCTCAACATCACAAAGAACAGCTGGAGGTAGACCAACATGACCAAAAGAAGACGCACCTCAGATTTTCTTGTCTGTCACTGCACTTCTGTTTGGACTTGAACATGTATATGCAGGTCTTTCGGTAGTTGCTGAACATGCAGGACCAATATGCATTTCAAAATCAAGTCAAAAGTCTTTGTCAGTGCTGCCATATGTACAGGACTCACGGAGGACTGAAATTAAGTTACTCTCAAACCTCACGGTGAGTGCACTAACAACGACACGCAAGACAGATCCAAGTTCCGAAGACAAAATTAAAGTATATTAAAAACTTTGTGCTTTGGAGAGCTAATAAAAATACCAGTGCTGTATGTTAGTGGGGTCGCCGCTAAACACATCTGTACTTCCAATTAAGCTCATCCCTAGGCTTGCCTCTGTCAGCCTTTTATATTTTCAAAGGATAAAACTTACTCCTACCAACTCAAACCACCCTGTCATATATTTTATTTATTATATTTTGATTTTTCTCTTTGGAAAATGGGCTATGGGTAAGTCTCTTTTCCATTGTCCACTATATTGGGCCTGTGTTTAAATGACAAGTTTTGTATTTATGACAGCAACCACTTAATTTCCATTCTGGGACAGCTGACTTCCTGTCAGGTGACTTCCTTCCTCCATTACAAATGTCCTATTCATCTACATTAACCAAAACTGCTCCAGAGACACCGGCTCATCCTGCTTTCTGATACTTGCTTATATATTGCTCTGGACAAAAGCATATGCTAAATAAATGTAATTTTTTATACTATCTGCGTACACTAGTGGGTAGTACTGTGACCTCTAGGCATCAGTGCTGTGACTATTTCCAGCTCTGTGAATTGTGCGTTTCATTCTAAAGATGTGCATTAGGTGAGTTGCCAATTTAATCAAATAATTTTAATACAAGAAATTGAGTACTAGATATAGATGAATTAAGTGTAACATTATTACCCCATTTCCTTCATTCCTGATAGGGGGGCACACATTATCCTACCCACTGAGCCACCATGCTACGTTGGATGGTGTATGGTTCAGCAGGCGAAATTTCTGTGCCTGTGATTAGAAGGTTGTCGGTTCAAGCCTCAGCCTAAAGGTCACGTCTGTGCCCCTGAGCAAGGCCCCTAACCCCTAGCTCTAGGAAGGCTGCATGCTGGCTGACCCTGCACTGTGACCCCCCAAGGTGGCTCATACCTGCATGTGTCTTCCATGGAGAGCAAGATGGGGGTAATTGAAAAGAGAATTTCCCCATGGGGATAAATAAATTCTCTCAATTAAAACTCACTCAAAGCCACAGTGTTCCCATTACCAATTAAAGCACGATTGTTTGAAATGTCATTAAACAGTGACATACAAAGCATTCAGCTTCTCACCTTTTCAGTCCCTACTGCATTTCACAGGGTTGCAAACTTTCACGCATCTGGCGTGATACTTACGCTTTCAGGCTCTAACGCTCACGCAAGAAATCTTACGGCAAATCTATATTATTCCATTATAAACCTAAAATTAGCTACATTTAAAGTGTTGGGGTAGTTTGCAAACCATATAGACGATTTACAGGGTAATAAAACTGTTACATACATGTAAATGTGTGTGCAGACTTGTCTCGAACTGAAAATTTCATTCCAGCCAGTTGACCAAAGCTGGCAACCCTAATTTCAGCTCAACCTTCACAAATGAACCCCCGGACCTCCATAATCATTTGTCACATTGGCAATCATTCCACACTGGTCAGCAACTTCAAACCTCTAGTCCTTTTTAGTGTTGGATCACACTTCGCAAGCTTGCTCGCCTTCATTTCCATCATTAACAGTGATAAGAAAACACAATTCAAGTATCTGCTTCCATCGCCCGGAAGGCGGATAAGTGAAATATGAACTGAGCTTTATTCTTCAAGAGCTTGTTCCTTTGCTATCATTGCCCCCCATTGGCTGAAGGAGCTTCCAACAGCTGTTATGATTGTAAATCCACGACATAAGACTTTCACCCTGCAGACTTTAGAATGTAAACTGTACTTTGGATCCCCAAATTTAAATAACTACCAATGCGTCTCTATAGAACCGCATTTATTTCTGATTTTTTTTTAACCAACTGCACTCTGAATAATGCAAATACCATCGGTATTTTTGCATGTTTGCTGTTATGTAGGTTACTGCATCTAGCCACAGCTGCTACCTAACTGCTGTGAAAAAGTAAATAAATTTGAATAAAGTGGATGAAATTATAAAACATTTAAGCCATAACGTTAAGAGCTGAAGTTTTAAAGACCCCTCGCTACTACTAAAAACACAGGTTTTAAGTGTCTCTGATTATCTACAGACGTGTGTTTAGTACATTGCGTACTCTTGGAAAGTTTCTAATAATTCCGATTCTGCAGTTCGGCAAAGTAAGTCTTTTTCGGCGCTTTACCAGCTCTCACGCATCTGGCGTGACACTCGGGCAAGAAATTTTACGGCAAATTTATATTATTCCATTATAAACCTAACAGTAGCTACATGAAAAGTGTTGGGGTAGTTCGCAAACCATCCAGACTATTTACAAGGTAATAAAACTGTTGCATACATGTAAATGCGTGTGCATTTACGTTGTCACACTCCAGCCAGCTGACCAATGTTGGCAACCCTGCGCATAGTGTATTTTTACTAGAGATACGGATAAGCAGTTATTACAGCAGGGTAAGACGAACGAAACAAACGGATATTTTACATATGTCACAGAAATATATAAGTAATTCTTGTACGGACGGAAAAGCGCAGCGACCCATTCATTCCTCGCTGTCCCCCAAGCCGAACACGCGGCTAGCACACGGAGGCGCTGACGTCACCGCATAAGCAGGCAGCGATCGCGCGCAGCCTCGGGAGCCATGGTCCTGCTCCGAGCTGAGGTAAGGCGCAAAGAAGCGCCGACCCCGCCGCCGCCGTCGCCAACTTTTCGACGTCGGTACAGCTCGCGTTTTCGCCGTGATTTCGGGATGGCCGCGGCACCGCGCTTGAGGTCCACCTTTACCGCTCGGCCGGTGCCGGGAAACGTGCGACGCGATTTTTCCTCTTTTTTTTTACAGGGTTGGGGGCTCTGGTTTTCAAAGTGCCCGCCTGCCTTCCTCGATTCAAAACTCCGTTTTTTTGTCTGTGCACTTGGCTACTGAGTTTCGGGGAATTCTTACCGGAATTAGGGTGGCCACTCGAAAGAGCGATTTACGGGGCCCTGTCACATGTATAGAACATAATTTAACTATGTGTATTATATGGAGACTGCTTCGGACATCCAGTGTCCAGGGCTCCTTATCCGGCCATGCAATTTCTGTTTCACTACCTAAATCCGAATTAATGTCACCCCAAAACACGCTAGAGTTCATTTATGATCAGTTTGCTGGTTCGCCTGACGGACACTCGTCGTTATCATTCGGTCGTTGTGAATCAGGGGCGTATTGGGAATGATTTCGTTAGACTGTTAATTATTTCCGTGGCTGGCTGATTGTTGCACACTAGTTCACTTTCTATAGAAAAGGAGATGAAGATCCAGTTTTTGTCGGTGAATCCATTAGGTCACCCTGGCAGATGTGTATATATTTCTAATAGTGTTTGCGTGCACCCTAGAGCGTCGCATCGACTGCATTAAAACATGCTCACTTTTGGGATTTGTATTTGTGCATGCCAGTGATCTCTGATTTTAAGTAGCTTAAAGATTACCGTAGCAGGTCCAGATCGCTACTTGGTCTCACGAGGAAATGCCACTCGCCGAAGTTATGGATCTTTGCAGAACCAGCATTGACAGTTAACTGGTAGGAGTCAGGGATTTGTGTTGCCCGAAACGTGGCAGGGCTCGAATACTGGGTTTATATCTGCATGCAAGTTTAAGATTGTTTCACGATTACAAACGATGCAATAGTATTGAATTTTATGTAACGTATTTTCTTACTCTGCAAGGCTTCGGCTACTCCTCCAAAACATTCTCAGGACAAGCGGTTGGGCGATAGACAGTAATCCTTGAAAAGCTTTTTGTATGTAAAAGTGACTAGTCTGGATCCCATATTGAGATAAATACAATGAAAATGGTTTCCTTTGCTTAAAACCCAGACTGGTGGAATCCTCATATAAAGACATTTGTTGCTTTTCTGTTTTTTTACATGCCTAAGTTTGTTCACCTTTTCTTTTTCCTTCTCTTAATTGTTTTGTGGAATGGGGGGGCGGGAGTTGTTCCTCAACAGATGGCGCTTATGAGTCGCTAGCTACTCAGTCGGAGACATGTTCGTATCTCCTGATGGTCTCCAATTAAATTTACAGCTTCTAATTGCTAAATGTACTCAGCCTCTAGTAAAAATGTTAGAAATGTAAATCAGACTGTTTACACGCTTCAAACATTCAAGACAAGACTTGAAAGAGTTAAAATGGGGCACTTGAAATTGAGCTGAGATGGTATTTGAAATGTCCAGTGTGGTAGTTGAATTCCATATTCCAGTTACTTCCTGGATCCAGACCCATGTCTGAGAACAACACACTGTTTGCAAGTGGGCCTAGTGGAGTCCTCCTTCAAGTATATCAAATTGAGTTTACCTTTTAACATGCCAGATGTGTATTGAACTGTTTGGCCATCGAATTAATCTATTTGGTCTTTCCTGTTGTTATTCAAAGAGAGCTAGTAACTGCAAGGTTAGTTTCAAGCATTAAAAACTTTGTTACGCTTAAGAAGGCCTTGACAATTGTGTTCTGAGCTTGCAGTGAGCTTGTTGAGACACATGGTTGGTCAATACTCTTGCTTTAAGGGGCGCTGCTGTTTATGGCAAAGTGCATTTTATCTCCAGTCAATGCAGTGCTAGTTACATAAGCAATAGAACCCCCCCCCCTTCCATAACTGAATGTTTAAGGCAGTAGTTAAGTTTTTATGGTGATGTATATCTGAGTAATTTTCAAACTTTTGGAAATGCTCATACAGTGATGCGGCCATAATATATAATATTCCCTGTTTTCATTTCAAGATTTCAGTTTTAACTTATCTTTGGATGGCCTTCTGTTGTCTCTCTGGGGGATTTTGACCGTCGTGATGATGCCATCGTACAGTGCCTTGAGTTTTGTGAGTTTCTGTGACTTGGTTTTAGACATTAGACATCTTTTACAATCTGAAGATATAGCCTTTCGTGCTTAACTATAACACTTGCTACTGAAAAAAAAAATAATTTGAACTAAACACTTCTGTCTGTGGTCAAGGTTTTCCTATATTATACAAACTTTCTATATTTATACAAACTCCCAGTTTTGCTTCTTGGGGTGTATTTTTAGGTTTTTTAAATGTGAATGGTAAATAAGAAAAGTAATATATTGACTTGAACCCATAATTTGTGGAACCAATGGATCAGTATGCATGGAATTTAATTGAAATTTCCCCAGTTATTGGCAGTTGCTTTTGAAGAAAATTTTCTCAGGAAGATGTCATTCGGAATCTGCATATTTTGAAAAAAAGGACTAATAGCATCTTATACTAAAAATCTCACTTATATTTTAGAATATTGTCTCAATGTTGTAATTGTTATATTTCAAATCTAGGCTTGTGTTGAGTTTTCCATTAATCTTCCACTTGCTTGTCCAGTATAGGATTGAAGTAAGCCTGAAATCTATCCCAGGCAGTATAAGGAGCAAGACTGTGAAACACTCTGGACAGGATGTCAGTCCTTCACATTCATGCACAATCAGAATGTGCGGTTTTTCTCCTACATTTGCAGGTTTTTCTTTTTAGACTTGTGATTTTTACTTGACTGACCAAATATTCAGTTTTTAATCTGTGGAATATGCTTTTCATTAAGTATGCTCTTGCATTTTGATCCAAATGTCTGCTTTCGCTAGTTTTAAGGGCATAACCAGGTGAGAGCAGGACCAATGCATTGGCTACATCAGTATACCCATGTCACGCAGCACCTTTTTGACATTTTCCTTGTGCAATATTTATTAATGTCAATTTGTTTTATCCATTTTATCTATGGGAATTCAAATTTCTGGCTTGTTTCATGGGATTACAGAAGCGACCAATCTTGTGTGTACTTTGATATGTAGGTAATTATTGTAACCCATTAAATCCATGGTGTTGTTATTGGTTTTGTGATCTTTGCCAAATATGGCCCTGCTAATTGACTGTTTCTCAAATTTCCTGGCATCTTCAGCAAATATAGTTGTAATAAAGGTAATAGGTAATAAACATGTTTTGTCAGAAGGCCTGGGGGTTGGCTTTGCTGTTCAGGGCTTAAACATTCTGGGTTTTTTTTCTGAATCCTGCAGGTATCTAAATCAGTGATTGTACCTTTACTTTTCATATTTCAAAACCTGAATCAGATTTCTTCTTAAATTCTTTGCAATGGGATTTAGTTTGGGGGAACACTACTATGTTTAGGGGGTAGTGTGTGGCTCAGTGAGCTAAGCCTTTGTGCCTGTAATTGGAGGTTGCTGGTTCAAGTCTGGCTTTGGCAGAATAGCCACATGTCTGCGGGCCCTTGAGCGAGGCTCTTAACCCCCAGCTCCATGGGTGCTGCTGCAGGTGGCTGCCCTTTGCTGCCAAGTTTGCTCTCACCTACATATGTCTCCGTGTGTCATGGACAGCAAGATGTGGTAGGCAAACAGAGAATTTCCCCACCGGGATCAATAAAGTGTCATTATTTTGTCTTTTATCTTTGAGCCCTTGTGAAAGGCCCTTAAGCCCCAGCTCTACACATTAGCTGACCCTGTGCTGTGACTCCCAAGCTATGGAGAGCAAGATGGGATAGGTGAAGAGGGGAATTCCATTGTGTCTGTACTCGTACTTGTGCAAATGACAAAGATTTAATTATCATTTAAATTTGGTTACTTTTGGCAGTGATCATCTTAATGCTGACCCCTTCCTGGAATATGAAATATTACTAACTCCTGTGTTATTTTTGGGGTTGAAGTTACCCCAGTCCATTGTCAAAATGAGGATAAATTCTATAGAATCTAGAATTTAGAACGGAAGAAGTAAAATACACAAAGTTTAAATGGCAAGCCTGACAACCCGAGGGAGGGCTAAAGTCTGCCAGCATAAGAATGCCATTTCTGTTTCTTTAGTCATTTCTGGGATCAACCACACCTGGCTTCAGACAATTGCTTCTGTATTCTGATATGCAAATGATTGATAGCAGTAACTACTAGTAACCTTTGTTTGTCCACACATGCAGTTTTCTACCTTTTTTCCATTCTGAGGTTGCCAGTTCGTATCCCGTGGATGCCAGGAGTGATTCTACTCCATTGGGCCCTTGAACAAGGTCCTTAACCTGCAATTGCTTCATCCTGGGTATGACATTAACCTACATCCAGCCCTACAAGCAGGTCCTCCAGCTTTCAGGGAAGAATTTCGGGGTGGGTGGCAGGTTTGGCACTCCAGCCACCAGAAAAAAAACTACATCGTTCCATTCTATTCAAACTAGCGTGGTGCTGAGGTGTCACCCACCACATGGCTGCACTCGGGTTCTCATCCCTGAGGTGGTTCGTTATGTGCTGGGTGCGGCAACACGCTGTATCAGTACTTGCTCCTTACCGCAGCCTCGTTCTTTTACGTCTGTATATGCAGGTTTTGGGTTGATGTGTGGACTGCAGTATCTACACTATTTGAAATGAAACATATGAAATAAGGTCTCCTTTGTTCACTATTACCATTTTTAATGATTGTAAATAAATTGTAAAATATCCCTGGTATGTGGTATGAGTAGTTCCTATTTTTTTTACTACCGGTTTTATTTCTGATTTTCTTCTACAATACAATCATGGAAATGTTTTGATTATAGGTTAAAAACAAAGTACTTGACTCACAACAAAGGATTCTCTTTTAATTTGCAACATTCGTCCTAACACCTATCTACTCAGTTTACTTTGTGTCACAATTCAAACAATAAAAGAAATGTATCTGAGAGTTAATGCATTGTATGATTTAATTAGGGTGATATTTAACATGCATTCATTTATTTATGAAATAACATAACTGGTTTATTCCTGTTTAAACCCTTGTAAAACATTTACACATGTGATCTGGGGTAGAGCAGCAAATAAAAAAAAAAAAATCCCTTTTATGCAAAAAGGATGATGGGTAACTGAGTATGGGCTTCTGAATTATCGCTATGTTCAGATCTGCACCAGTTTTAATTAGTGACTTTAATAAACCACGGTGTGTGCTTTTAAATCTTGCTCCAGCTTGCCAAAGCTGTGTGTTTTTTAGAGAATAACCCAGCAGGCAAGGTTTACACAGGTACAATAAAACCTACGTCTGCCACTGTGTACATAGCGCTTGCCCGCACATACACACATGCACACACACTCCAGAACATGTCTGCATGTGCAAAAGCAGTGCTCCATTATCAACCAGATGTTAAAATATACATGGTTTGCCTATAGCACAGCGCTGTAGCACTCCAGAAAGAATATAGACACCTAATAAAGTAAACCCATTCATCCTTTAAACTTGACTTAAACCCAGCCTATAGGTGAATCTAAATTAGAGGGATTGATCCATGCATCTTATGACTGCTTATGTTGGTTAGGGTTGCGGCTGGGCCTGAAGCCTGTCCCAGGCAGCACGAGTTTAGCGTATACCCTGAATGGGATGTATGGGCATTTTAGAGACACCAGTTAGTAAACCTGGGGAGAGCCCTTGTGACGTGGGTAGAGCATGCAAATGCTAACCACACATCGAGCCACTGTACCGGCTATCAAGGAACTATTCTGTTATTAAATACAGTTTTAATAATGGTAAAAATCAGTAGACCTTACTCTATGCGTGATAATCTATGCAAGAGAAGGGTCAAGGTTAGGACTGACGTTTAGCATCAAAACTTCAGTCATAATCAACCGAAACTGTAAACATGCTGAGTGGAAATAGCTGAGCCAGCAGGAGAGTCTGTGATTGGGAGGGAACTAATTATCACTTAAGGGATCCAAAAGCTGGAAACGTAAATTTTTTATTATTTTTTTTTTTTTACATTTTTCCAGTTTTTGTAGATTATTATGGATCATTTAATTCAAGGCTTTATATATATAATACTCACACCGTATATGATACCTAGCCATTGTCCACAGAAATGTTGCCCACCTGTCCCAGTTTGATTTGTTATACTAGTCAGAAGCAGCTGTAGGAAGTGGGCTTCATGTGGTTGCTTTGTGAAATGGATGTATACAGTAGTAACAAATATCATGGCCCCATTAGCCGAGAGTCACCAGCCAAAATGACCATGAAAATGTTTGTGTGCCAGCGATGAATATGGCTCTTGGCATGCGTATTGCACTGTTTGGAGTAAAAATATTTGTATTGCTGTAAGTGACAGAAGCTGCAGTGCATTCTGGGTTGATCGTACATGCGGGACAGTGATCTGTCTTGTGAACTGAGGCACTGTGGAAAGCAGATTTGCTTTTGCACTTTGGTGTATTTGAGTTATGACTGAACTTCCTCTCGTTAGGAAGGAACCATTAGGTATGTTTGGAGGGGCTCACACTGAGTGGCTTTCAGGTGCAACTGTTACAGATTAAGGGGACCTTTAGGGTTTTTAAACTGAAATTAGTTTAATCACCTAGGGGATTCATAAGCTTTCCAAATTATCTTCAATATTTTTAGCTTAAATATAACCTTTGCATTTATTTATTTTTATTTTTTACATTTTTTTAAATAGATTTTAAATCTAAAGTCTCAAGCCTTTGACCAGGATTAGCAATTAGAAGCAATTAGATGACTTTAAATTCTCATCTACCTTTGAGAACAGGAAGAACTGTGATTAACCTTTAAATGAAAGATTATACTGTAGGAAATTTCATACTACCTTAAAAATATCGGTGACAGCACATTAACATCTATGAAACCTGACACCCAAGTATACATTAACAAATGAGTGTCACAGCCAGTTTAAACTTTAGACTTTGGGTAGAAATGACAGGATCAGTGAGACCCATGAGGGTGTTCCTACTACTGACATGAGCAACTTGCTCATAAGATGGCTGCTTCTCTTTCAACAACAGTGGTGGTGCTAATGAGCATGCTCAGTGCAATGTCAGAGAAGATTCGTCGGAGTGCTTGGTCATGTGACCTTAGTGAGCTCTGTGCATGTGTGCAGTGCCCCCCTGTCTTCCTCAATCAAGGGAAAGTCTCTGGGTAGACCAGGTGCTCTTGGTAAATGGGGGAAAAGGTAAGGATAATGTTTTTATGCTCTTCCTGTTTTTAGTTTGTTCTTCAGGAGTTACTTTCAGAGGTAGGCTGTTTTGTTTCTCTTGTTTTGTGTCTTGGTTTTTATTTCTACTTAGTGGTTAGTCATGGACTTTTGATCTGTACCTGGTGAAATGTATTGTTTTGGCCTCAAAAAGAAGATGAGTGTAACTGTTCAATTGTTGGAGAGCATTATGTACAAATGGTTTGAAGTAGAAACACTGTCTGATTTTTTTTAGATATTGGTAAAAAGGCTTATAGTGTGAAGAATACTGGGACCAGACAGCCAAACATATGCTTTTTGCCATTGTAACAGCTGCTCCTAAAACCTGAAATGTCTACAGAAAATGGCAAATTAATCTTAGCGATGCGTTTAAAGTTCTCTTTAATGGGGGGACCCTCTAACTCGTCAAATTGTGGAATGCTTTCCAAATTGGTGCCTGTTATCAAGAATAAGGTATTTTGCTGTCACATAGGGAGCGGTAATTTATTATCATGGTCATGGAGCCCTGTTTAGTAAAAGTAATATGGCATGTTTCTAATTTTGGATCCTTGAGAATTGTTACTTCAGATTTTATATCTGTACGTTTCTAGTTGGGGTGATGATGAAAATGACTCTGACCTGCTTACTCGTTTTACAGAGTAGTTCATGGTGGGAGTTACCCCCAGCGTTTGTTTTAAAATGATCCGTTTTTTTACCAGGCTACAGCTCTTCCAGCTGTGCTCTCATGCATAATGCATTAGCCTCCCTTGGTAGATGTGCTGTGACCACTACTGTCTCCAGGTATCTGTCTAGAACATATTACATTTGTTCAGTCCTGTGTGTTCAGGGTTTTGTGTTGGATAAGTATGCATTCTGCCAGCTGGGGGGTTGAGCAGGGATGAGCTGTGCTTTCAGAAATATTCCTCTCCCTGACTGTTACTTGTGTTCAAAGACCAGGATTTATTCAAGTGCTGATTTGACTATGTTCTACTGAAAAATGTTTATTGGCATCTCTCTGTGGGGCTTGATTGGTTTGCATTGTTGTAGATCATAACTTACTGTCATGATGAATCTTCCATTGTCACACATTGCTTGAAGTACTGTTTTGACAATGTGGGTTATCGGTCAGGAAGCTGTCCTGTGCAAAGGTAGCACATTGGTCATAACCATGTTGCGTCACTGTGGCAAGATTTTGCATTACCGTTGAACTTATCATGAACTTTAATTTAATCGATGCTTTATTGATCACAGTGGGGAAATTCTCTTTACGCCTCCCCCAACTTGTGCTCTGTAGTTGAGAGCAAGCTGGCCGCATAGGACAGCTACCTGTTGCGGCGCCCGGGAGATAGAGGTTAAGAGCCTTGCTCAAGCACTCGCAGATGTGCCATAACCAGGCTGGAACTGACGACTTTCTGATCACGGGCACAGAGGCTTAGCCCACTGATCCTCAAACAGGAATTTGAATAGTGTTCCACGCTAAGGATGCTTTTACATTTATTGTTTTCCCCAGATGGGACCAGTCCTCTGTCTATGCCACAGACCCCTTTCTTTTTAGCACAATACCTAAAGAAGTATTTAATGGATCTTTTCAAACTTTGTAAACGCCCTGTATAGATGAACATCTGCAAATGACAAATTTTGAGACTGCACAAAAAACTAAAACAATGCCACATAGTGATAGCAAACAGAAGGGCAGTGTCAGACACTTGATACCATTAGCACGATAACTCAAAAACTATTTGTCAAATCTTTTCCAAATTTTGCAAACAACTTGTTTGGATGATGGTCTGGAACAGCGCTAATTTTGAGGCAAATCACACTAGAATGGAAGCAACACAGCTTAGTTATATCAAAGAGAAGGGCAGCCTCAGACACATGGTTTTGTTACCTCGATAACTCAAAAAGTATTTGATGGAACTTATCACTTCACAAAAACATTATATGGGTGAAGATATAACTGATCTTTTAGTTTGAGACAATTGCACTAAAACTGAAACAGTGGTGCTTGGTGACAGCAAAGGAAGGAAAGGGAAGCTACAGAAGACACTTTATATTGTGAACCCAGTGACAAATTATTTTAGGGATGTTTTTCAGTCTTCTTGGGAACATTGTATACATTAACAACAATAACGACTACTTTTCAAACTTTTTTCAACTTTTTTTCAAACTTCCCAGGAACATTGTATAGGTGATGTTCTGGGACCTGTTTCATTTTGAGACCAATCACATCAAAACTGAAGCAGTGTTTGGGAGGAGTGGGGATTAGAATGGGGGAAGGAGGTGACAGGGCCATCTGGGGAATACATTGCCATTGTTCCAAGAGCTAGTTTATTTGGCAGATAATAGGCCGACATAACAAGACTACAGCTGTCAAGGACCCAAAGTAGGTACAAGTGCAGCTAAGCTAAGCTTCCAGTGATTGAACCAAGAGCATGTGCAAGATAGTTGTGGGAACCTACAATGATGCCTGGTACAGTGTCCTTTGAATAAGAAAGGAAACAAAAGAAAGAAAATAACAATGTGGCTAATTATGGGATACTGCTGGTAATGGTTGCCCAATATGGTTGGGTATTAAAATTTTGTGGATTGTACCAGCCTTCAAACCCTAAAAGTAACAAGTTTTTTTTCAATAATGCATATATATGGTTTAAAATACTCTTAGCAGTGTAAATATTTTCGTAAACTATTTGATTCTGCTCTGTTCCAGAGGCTTAACGTGCGAGAGGCTTGATGATCACAGGTACTGTGTAGCATACAGAAAATTCTGGATTCAGGACTTTTTGAATGGACTTTAGCAGCTCAGAGTCATTGTATGCACTGCATCAAGGTAATCAGCGCAGGCAAAGATGTGCAAAGATGGTTTGGTTGTTTTTGTGTCTTCATGAATGAGGGATTACTTTTCGGTATGTTGTCGAGCATGGTGCCGTAAGCCATTGGTAGCTCAATATTCCTGAAATGGCTGAGTGCAATCATAAGTGTCACGTTTAGTGAGCATGCACTATCCAAGCCTTGCAAAAGAACCAACAGAGGGAGCAGCTTGGTCACATGACCATGGCTGAATGCATGTGGGATGGAGAAGGAAACCGGAACACTGCTTGAGTCCCCTCTCTCCCTCATTCTCTCTTTCTGCTTCATTACTCTCTGCTGACCAATGGAAGCCAACAACAGACAGCAGGTATGACACTAGCTACCAGATTGAGTGAGTTAGGGCAGAAGAGGTTGCTGTTTTTTTTTTTTTTTGGTTTAACATCAGGTTGTGTTGCTCCTTTTGATAAATATAGTAATGCATAGGAAAATAAATGTTAAAGTCATTGAAATATTCAGGGTGCTTGGATGATGTGGTGGTCTTCATGAACAAAATGGAAGTGGCTAATATGTTGCCGTTTTTCTTGGATAATAGAAATTTACAAGCATGCCAGATTTCTATCTGCAATCCATGGGTCTGTACCTAGAAGTTTCTGTAGCTTCAGTGTGCACTACTGCTTGTATTTCTAATGGACCTTTTGGGACTTACATGGACTTGAGGCCACCTGGGGTTTAGAACATGCTGTGGAGAGACAGCTTTAACACTGAGCACCTCTGCCCAGGTGAGAGGTAACTTAAGTTAGGTAACTGATGATGAGACCACTGAAGAGGAGAAGGTTGGAGAAATCTGGAGAAGCCATGATGCTTGTGGTCTCGTTGTCCTGTTTCATTATTGACTGCCGTATCACTCAGTTTCTTACACTATTATTCATTATTCAAACAGCTCCCAGTGAGGTGAGGACTCAGCTTCTGCTGTAGGAAGATTTAAGAACTTGCTATTGTTTATTTTTTGGTGTCTATTTTGTTTGTTTTTCCATCACAATGCTTGGACGGTTTGTTACGACTGCCTTCTGCTCTGGATGCTATAGATGAAAACGCACCCATATTGTCCACATGAGGTTTAGCTTTAAAGATTGTTTGGGTATATTTGTGCCAGATAAATCACTGAGTCCATACTGCCAGTTTGTGTAGATGCAAAAGAGCAGCGGACTGGCGCTGAGATGCAGATGGTATGTTTTCAGGAACAACTGCAATATTTTCCTGCTGTTGTGGATCGAGTGCTTATACAGTTTATCAATTTAATCATTTTCTAGGTGAAGAGTTTTCTTGGAATGGGTGACTGGAAACTCGCGATGAGTGTACAGCAGGAAAAGCAACTGGTTTCGGTTAGAAATTTCCAAAGCAACTGAGTGGCTCACCAGGGTTGATTTAAATGTAAATCGCATTTTTCTAAAAATTGTCGATATATTTCAGGATGGTGGGTGAGCCTAACTGCTTGTTGTGATTTTGGTAATCTTCTGGCCATACACAGCTTAGGAAATCCAACTTGGCTATAGCTCTGGGATTGCGTTTCACCCTCCACTGCACAGCACTCATGCCACCTTGAAAAAGGGACTAAAATAGGGACTTATTCTGTAGTAGACATTCCAGTTACGAAATGGCCGTGATCTACAGGATGCTGTGCTGCTACTATACTGAGCTTGCTCCATAGTCAGCCTGTAGGGGGAGGGCCAGAAAGTAACAGTGGGCATGTTCAGATTAGCTGCATCATAAAAAATCACTAGTTTTTCCTTCCCTGTGTTGGTACTGAAGACCAAAACCCGTGTGTGACTTGCCTTTTCCTAGCTTGGTCTGTGTTTTTACTGTAAGCAAACCTGGCTGAAAGGAACTGTGCTGAAAATCTATATCTGCATTTTTACTGAATCTCTTTCTCCCTCTGGTGGTTAGAAGCCACCCTTTGCTGAATTCTTGCTTGCTTTGTTCATGGGCCACGTGAACCTGAAGGTTGAATTTGAAAGTAGTATGTAGTAGTACTATGCTGTGAAGCAGGTTATGGCTGAAGTCCGTAGATTTCTCCTGTTGTTTTATGGATGTTGCTAGAAAATGCTTCCCTTTTTGTCAAGAGATGAAGTGTCAACGTATGGCCCATGAATTGGATTTGATTTAGCTGGGGTACCATTAAAGGAACTTTTAGTTTCATATGTATGTGGAGAAGGCTGAATTTTAGAGCGCTCTGCAAAAAGAATCCTAGTTTTTTTTTAATACATTTCTTGTGACTTCATTTTATCTGACGTAGAGTGTCTGAAGGGCTAGGTAAAAAGTCATTGTATTTTTGAACTCTTATGAATTAGGGCCACCCTGTACTTTACTGTTGCTGCCCGTATTGGTATCATGTATCGCTTAAGGTTCATTGGTTGCCTTGCTATTTTCTTTTTTATAGATGCTTTCATTACTGTGCTGTAAGACCCCTAGTTAGGATCCAGTTTTGGTTGGTCTTCTCCTGTTCCTTTTGGTGATGTCCCAAGCCGATGTCAAAGATCAGAATCGGGGCCGAACCTGGTGTTTTTTAATTGATTGTTGGCTACCACAGCCCTATCCGAAGCCCAATCTGTTTAGTTAAATATTTAATTTTGCACCCGACCGTTTTACATCAGTTGCCCAGATTGTAATGTTCCATCAGACACTACACTAAGCTAAAGGCACGTGGCTTGAAACCACACACTATTGAGATGGCAGCCGTGTGGAAATTCTTTAAATTGTAAACTCTAAGTAGTCAACAACTACCTGCAATGTTTGCAATGCTGTCCTTTTGCGAGGAGGTAGCAACAGAGTGTCGTTTAATACAACAAATTTTATTGGGCACTTGCAGAAACGTCATAAAGAAGAATACTGCAAAAATGCAAGGCTTAGCTAGATGAAAAATGCGCTGAAACCTACTGTATGTGTATTTAAAAATTTATTAAAAGATGAGATTGGCACTTTGAATCGAAAGATATAAATATTGAATGAATCAGATAAGAGTACCAAAAAAGTGGATCAAGACATCCCTAGTACCATTGCTAATCTTGCAGAAGTTGATGTAACGGTCGTCATATCCAAGGAATTGGCCTGTATTATTTGTGACAAGCAGGGGATTGTTAGCACTAGATTGAAGCCTGAAAAACAGACATTTAAAAGGAAGACATCAATCAGTAATGATACTGCAGGCCCCTGAATGAGGAACAGCTTGAGATCAAAACATTACCTGATAAACAAACCTAAAAGTTCTCACAGTACATCTGATTGAAACTGTTGGAGGGTCTCTACAGTCTGAGAAGCGTTCTGCCTGGGATACATGTAAAGAGAGCTGTATGCAAACCTTGATGCTCAGGGAGTGGGGAGAAATGTAATGCTTCTATACAGAGCAAAGCTATACTGGCATTTGGTAGTAAACCTGCATGCTCACAAAACAAAAATGAAGACTCTTATGGTAACAAGTTTGCTTTGGAGGTTATTTGTAGTTGAAGGGGATCGTTTTCTGTCAGGACCTTTTTCTGATCCCTTTGGTGGTGGGCAGTATGTTTCCTTTGATATGTTGCCTATGCATGTATACCAAACATGTTTGTATTCAATAATTTATTGTTCTCATAATGTAAAGTGCTCATTATTTGGAACCTTCAAAAGGCACCCTTTGGTTTGGGTATGCTGCAAAGGCTTCATCTCTCCTGATTATTAGACATCCTACGTCCTTAATGCTATAGATACAAAATGTTAAACTTCTGAAACGGTAGGGCTTTTTAAAAATTTTTCAAAAGTTTTTGGATTGAAGCTTATCCTGTATAGCCTAAAGATATTTGGTAACACTTTACTTGGCGGTGCACACATACTGAGTAATAGTTACTGCTGAAGTGCAAATCGTGAATAAATATAATAGCCACTTGAGATAAAGGAACCATCATTATTCATTAATGATGAACAAACATGAGATCAATATTTCACTTGTGTTATTCATTACTTGTCCCTTCAGTGGTTCCTTCAGTAGTTCACAGACGTTTACAGAACTAACAGATATAGTAAATGTAAAAACTACTTGAGGTAAAACATGTCATGATTCATTAATGATGAATTAGCATAAGATCAGTATGTAACTAAAACTTAGTTTGTGGTTAATACACAAGTAAGCGCAAAATACTATATTATTTGTGCCCAGTCAAGTAAAGTGTTACCAGATCTTTATATAATTTTTAATGCAGTGTTTTATTAGTGTTGCATGTCAATGTGTAGGTTTTACTTGTGTGCCATGAAATGAGTTGCACAAGTGCTTTGTATAAATTGACTCCTCCGTTTAAGCTCTCACAGTGCGCTGTGCGTCTGTGTTTGTTTCCGCTGTAGGTCTAGGAGCCCTTTACATAGCACACACTCCACAGGGCAGCTGGGACTCTGTCTGTATGCAGTTGCACCCCTTCGCATGTTGGTAAGTTGTGCTTGAAGAGATCTCTTTGTGTGTTGTTTTGCTTCAATTGTTATTCCGGGAACAGCCATTTTTGTGTTAAGCTGTGAGAAGAAACTTAATAATGTATGTGTGTCTCCGTGTGTCTTTGCTTTGATCTGTGCTTTCTCCAGGTTTTTTGCTGGTGCTCTACCCCTGCATTCTCCTGGCTTGACACCTCAGTTGTCTGCCGTGTTTAATCAAGCAGCTCTTACGCTATCACCGGTGTGTTTAACAGGACTCTAGGTGCGGGCTGGCTGCATGCAGCAAGCTTTGGCGTTGAACTGCAGAGAAGAGTGCTTTCCACTTCCAAAGGTAGGCAGTATAGCAGGGAGAGCAGCTCTGGTGGGGGAAAGAAAAAACACGAGTCAGCCTTAAAATAATCAGGTTCCGTTAAAACACCCAAAAAGATGATGCATGTTAATTCTGATAGAAGCACAGTTTCATTTGAGATGAAATATTTGCTCATCAGCTGGCATGAATATCACTGGTGTCTTTCTTACTGTGCCCAGTAACTGTCTGAACTAAAATTAGGACTAGAACAGTGATTAAACCTTGCTGTATATGTGGTGTATTACTCTTGCAGAGAGTCAAATGTGTTCCCAGATAAATATCATACCAACATGAGCCATATAGGTTTGTCAATGTGGGGAGAATGGAAGTAGCATTGTGATGATATTTCATCATTGCGCAACACCAGGTGGACAATAATAATAATAATTGATACTTTATTGAAATTCTCTTTAAGCCTCCCCCAACTTGCTCTCTGAAGGTGAGAGCAAACTGACCAGAAGGTCAGCCACCCACAGCAGCACCCAGGGAGCTGGGGGTTAAGAGCCTTGCTCAATGACCTGCAGATGTGCCAAGGCCAGGCTAGAACCGGCGATATTCCGATCACAGGCACAGAGGCTGAGCTGAATGAGCCACATGCTGCCCTCAAAAAATTAACAAACACAGGGAAGATGATAGATATTCGGTAGTATCAACCACTAGATGTATCTTATGCGCAGAGAGACATTTGAGTTGCATTGCCAACACTCACAATACTCACTTGTAGCTTGTTGAATAGTAGTGGTCACAGTGGGCCTGCCATTGAATAATTTGTATGTTTTCGATGGCAGTGTGGAACAGAGGTGAAATTGGTTTTTGAAAATCGCATAGAACGTTTTTACTTAAAAACCTGCACCTAGTGATTCCTTACTGGGTATTGAGCATTTGATAAATTTGTGTCTGGCTTGACAGTTTCCTATGCCAGTCAGATGCCATACGGGGAATCGGTGCATGCTGCGACTAAATCACTGCTGAAACGAGATTAAATGGAATTCCTGTGCTGTGTATCATTCGGCCTCACAGGGAATCATCACGGGTGAAAAGTACTGCTTTGGAGCCCTTTCTGGTTTATTAGGAAAGCTCCCCTCTAGTATATGCCATGAGTGACGGCAAAGGGATCGCTGGCAGTCATGAGACCTTTGAGTGTCACTGGTCTCGGACTTTCTCTTCTCTAATCTAGCTTTTGCTAAGCACATTGTATTCGACCTGTGTTTACATGTACTGATACCTGCACATATCATGCTTTTAGTAATGTTAGTAGTGTTTTCTTTTTCTCTACACCAGAAATATAGGCTAGAAGGCTAAACTGAAGGCCAAATCTTAAATCAGTTATCTGGGTTTGTGTGTAGCCCTTCTGGTGATAGCTGGCGTTAACTGTTGATGTTATGTTTACAGGTAATTAAAAATCTTTTCACCATTTGAATGCACATAATTCTGATGCACCTTCCTCTGCCACCTGTAGTTTTCTTGAGTCCACTTTCAGCCCATCAGCAATAATATGGGGATGGGTGAATATGTGCCCCCCGTTTTGGGTACTTGATTCCAAAAACCCCAACAAAAGGCCAACATGGAATGGTAATTTCACTCAAAGTCCCGATGCCAGTAGTCTCCTGGCCTCCTCCTTCATAGTGGCTTTGCCCCTGTCCTGCACAGGATTCTGCTTTTCCCTTGCTGATATGCAGTGCAGGCATATGTACTTTTACTTAAATCATACTCAAAAACCATTTTCACTTTCATTTTCACTAAAAACTGTGACCTTTTCTCATAATTTAACAATAACCAGGTCCCAATCAGAAACTGTGCTTTATCAGTCTCCCCCAGTGTTTTTTTGTGCGCCGTAATATAACACTATGTAACACAAATTTTGTTCCTGGACAATACATGTTATTTCTTAATTGCTTATGTTGTAAAAGTAT
>JAAGVU020000040.1:16367663-16425744 GCA_011763525.2 Mormyrus iriodes | reverse complement strand
TGTTTGTTTTAGGCATAACGGGTTAGGAAAACACACTTTGTACCCAGGAACAAAATAAAAATAAAAATTTGTTACATGGTGTAATTAAAAGTAGTTTATGTAATAAACTAGTACAAGTTAAAATTTGAAAATACATCAGATTTAGTTAAAAAAATAAACTTGCATTCTCGCAAGTGATTGTAATAAAAATTGTTTAAGCTGTGTTCCTGCTGTGGCTTTAATTGCCCTGGAACTCATCTTAATCTGGTATATTTTTTTTGGTGCCAGAAAACATCGAAAGTGCCATACCCAAAGTTTTAATAAATGCAGAGTCTCATTATACATTACACTCACAGCCACCCTGGATAAAATGCATCCTTATTCACTTGGGACACACCAGTAAACCCAGAAGAGAATGCATATACCTACACATAATTACAAACAAGGGCACATGCAGTTATTTAAAATTACATCAACATGAAGATTCATATATGAAGTCGAATGAGAGCAGCCCATGTGATGTAATCCCTGTGTCTGTCTGAGCTGTGTATACATGTTATCCACATTGGGATGATGGAAGCAAAGCAGTTTAGAGACTTAGTGATGACTTCTCAGACTGGTAGATTCTGGAGAGTTCTCTTCACTGCATGATCTAGGGACAGACACAACAGTGGAAGGACATAAAAATCCCATATACATAGAGTGGAGGTAGGATTCAAACCACCAGCTGGAGGTGTGCAGGACTGATGCCCTCATAGCAAAACAAATTATGATAGATGTGAATGACTGGTATCTCCTGCTGATGGTCAGTGCAACTCGCCATACTGAAGTCAGAGCATTTTCTCAAGCCTCATCGTAGTCCTTCATTCATGGGCCTCCAATCTGCTCCTGTCCACGGTTTCTTCTTCCACTGCTCTTTCCATCTCTCCTCTATTTTGTCCAATATGAACAAAGTCTGTTGTGACTCATTTCAGCTGCAGCCTGGCCAGTCCAGTCTTGGTTTGTGGCAATACAGAAAGATCATCCTGAAGTTTGCTGCTTGATGTATCTTCGTTCTTGAGCGAGGAGTTTTCAGTTTTATTGACCCAGCATAAGTACATGTGTAACCTTAATTATTAGGTCGAACCTCTGTTAGAAGCTGCCAAAAAATGTATGGTACACAGGAATACGAAAGATTTGTTAAAGTTAGTTTTAAAAGATTAGACTGAAGCTTATTTTACTTTAGGGTGACTTTCCAGTATATTTATATTAATGGCCCGCGCTTGTCGTGTTCATAGCTGTCTCTGTGATACCTTGCACAGCTTGTTGCTCACCTCTAAGCCCTTCCACCTGAGCCTTCAGGCATTTGGTGTCCAGCCTCCGCTCAGCCTGTAAACCAGGGGTATTCAACTCTGGACCTCGATTCCACATCCAGGCCGTGTTTTCAGTTTGATTATTACTGATTCTAATTGGCCAGAGGCACATGGCTCACAAGTGAAGGAAGGCTGGAAAATCAGCAGGGCTTGGACCTCGAGGACCGTGAGTTGTATAGCCCTTCTGTAAACTGCCTCTGAATGATTAGGCACTCGGCACTGATGAATTATTTTTTGACATGATTTTTTTGTATTTTTTTGATTTATGAAATGAGCACTTAAATTGCCTGGGTTTTCTCATCACAGTTCCAAAACCAGCACATTTTGAAGGAATTACATCCATCTGTCCTCTCTCAATCTGGTTTATATCTCTCAAGACAAAGGCATTTGGAATCACTAGCTGGTGACAACCCACTAGCCAGAACTCTCACAATCATTGGCTAAACCAAGTCTGATCTGGATATTGTTTATTACGTAAATTCCAAGTTTAACACGAGAGAGTCTCGTATGTATTACAGGGGTAGGCAGCCCTGATCTTGCAGTGCTGGTATCCAGCAGGCTTTCTGTCCCAACTGATTAGTTACTATCTGCCTGAGATTAGGTATGATTCATCAGAGACCTGGTAGAATAGAAAACCTGCTGATAACCAGCACTCCAGGAGCAGGGTTTCCTACCCCTGTAATATATACAAGACTGGGTGTGTGTTAAATTTGCCTACCCCTTATATATTACAGTTGTAGAGATGGGGTGTCGCTCAGTGATTTTGTGTCCACAAAATCTTTGGCTTTCATTCTGCATCAGAATGGCTCTGTCACAGGAAACAAAGCTTAGCAAGCTTTGCAGTTTTAACCCCAATGACACTATGGGAGCTGAATTCTGAACGATCCTGCTCTCTGGCTCAGAGCTTTGTTCTGTTGGTGGGTGTGTGTGCATGTGCGCGCATGCATATATCTACATATCATATAGCCTGTGTTCTAGGATCAGTAAACTACCTCTATTCCATATCTTTGAGTTCATGCTCAAATCTATGGAAGACTACAATACAGGTATGGGTATCCCGTAAGCTTTGTAATGCTAAGTAGTTTGCTATGTAGCCCTTAAGATAGCGAGTGTTTGTGGAAGCCCTTTGTAACTAAAGTAGCTTATAATCTTGCTCATAAATTTACGAGTGTGCTCCGACCTACTCGTTATTTTTTAGGTTGTTCTTTTGCCTGCTGTCCGGGCATAGAGACATAGAATTTGCCCAAAACAGATTACAAAAACACATTGATGCTCTTTTTTGGACAATATAATAATGCTGATTATCATATAATGATGATGATGATGATGATGATAATAATGTCAATCTTGCAATATAAGACTATAATGTAAAAGGTATGCAACCATCAACATTGTGACTAAGTGACCTGGGAGTACACATGATGCTTACATCTGACCCATCTTTGCAGTGAGTCAGATGGCAAAGGATGGTATGTTTACTGGTGGCTGGTTATTGGGAGACAGCAGGTATCCTCTTACTGAATATCTCCAGTGTTGAATCCCCAAACCATGGTACTGCACACCAGAGAACACACACTGTTGTAGAGCATGCTCCAGGCATGTGGAAGATGTGATTCTGGTATCTGCACAAGTCCTTTGGAGGTTTTCCCTCTGAATGCTGCTTTGCTGTTCCTGTTGTGTGTGGTATGCTACACAACATTGCAATCATTAATTTATTAAAATATATTCTTGACCACCCTCTCAATAACTTGCTTTAATGCTTCTTTTGAGAAATGTTACGTCCTTTTCCTACTGCTGCTCGCCATTATATCTTTTTTTACAAGGAAGCAACATCACATTTTGAGCTTGTTTTTATACTTTCAACAATTGGTTAATTTATTTTTGCCCCTAATTTTGGTTGCTTGTGTTTTTATTGATTTTTATTTTTTTGTTAGTTTTTTTTTTTTCTTTTTACATTTGCGTTTTTTCTGGTGTGACAATCGTATAATGTATTTCACCATTGAAATATGTGGGATTAATGTTCCTGTTATCAACAGTCTGTGCTTTTCTTATGTAGAGGCTGGGGAGGAGACATCAAAGTACTAGTTTAAGTTTGCTAGTTAATTCTGGAATAACAAAGTGGTTTGGGAAACACCCGTGAATCTCACTCATTCTTTACCTATGTTGTTCATTATATGGTTCTTTATTCACTAAGATTAATAGTTTTCGGGACACTCCCCCCAGATCCGGATGCTAGCAGAATACCTGAATAACATATCTGCTGTACGGGCCTCTTTGATTTTAATGTCAGGCCTTTTGGGATTAAAAAGTGTTTGCTGCTTCTCAGCTGCTAATTGACCCTATATTGTCTAAAATTAATTTTTTAAAAGTGTACTACTGCATTTCCTGGAAGTTGTTTGCTATCTTGGTGAAGTTGAATTTTTACAGCGCAAGTCTGTTAACAGAAAATGTCTTGGAAAACCCGTCTTCCAAAAAAATACCAAGTATGCACATCCTTCAGCTTGAAAACTGCTGCAGAAAGTTAGATCTGTTCTTGATGGACATTGTGCACCAATTACTGAGTTACTGAGAAGTTGTCCTGGAATTGAACAGATAAGTGTCATAAAATTTGCTGAATTCTGAAGGAAGCTTTTCTGTAAGCCTCCATTGTGGAGTGTCTATACCTAAGCAGGAAAGTGACATGAGCTGTTCTAGTCTAGACCAGCAATGAAGAGGAAATTGCAATGTTGCAATGCTGCAGCTTGATGCACAAAGTAGCAGCGCTGACATGCGAAACATAGGACGGCAGGGGAAGGTTCATCAATCATCATAAAGGAAGCGCTATCTAATGATCTTTGTGCTACAACGCTTCTGCGAAATGCCTTTCTTTTGTTGTACAAAAATTTGTTAAAAATCAAGATATTCGCATACGTTTCAATTTTGGTCAGTATTTAAACTTTATCAATATTCAAAGCTCAGCTATTTTCTGTAGTGGAGAATGAGGGAAATCATTGGTTCATTCACCACTTACAAGAAGTCACAAAGTACTGACCGGTGATGTTTATAATTTATTAAATCTGGCCCACAAATCGTCACCCCCCCCCCCCTTTATGTTCAGTGTACAGAAAAAAAAAATCTCGCTTGTTCTCCCTTTTTAATAATACCGACATTATGCTTTCTTTGTGCTCTGTTAATAGTCCCATGGTATATGGATTTTTTTTCAGTGACTTTAGGTTGTCAAACTAATCTGGAATCGAAATGAAAGATACCCTTTACTAATGAGAAACAGGCAAGGAACCGGCTGCAGTTTGCAAAAAATATACATATAAAAAATATATTATTCACAGAGGCGGAGCCATAAATTGAGAAATGAGTGAAACTGAACATTTTGCTGTGGTCTCTTATTATGTCTCTGAATCTTAGGCCCCCACTCGTAAATGTGTTTTACATTTTTAATGCATTAGTATTCTTGATCAAGTCACTGCAACCTGTCCAGGGTGTATCCCTGACTCATGCCCTATTCTGCTTGGGATAGTTTCCCGCCCTTCCCCACCCTTTGCTCAGGATGGATGGATGGATGGATGATTCACTAGTGCACATCAGTAAGCTAATCATGACACTGCCTGAGATGTGACTTTACAACCTTAATTAAAACCAAAAGGACCTGAACCAAAGGCCTCTGCAAAGTATTTACATCTGTGTCTGTGTGTCACGACTCATTGCACAGAAAAGAGAAAATTTAAGATGTCATAGAGCCTTTCTCAGCCAGAAAAGGGCATATGTTTTTGCTGTAAAGCCAGGCCATCCCCACCCGCAGGGCATTTTCTCTTGCATCATGCCAATATTTCTTGATACATTTGTTAAATAAGATAGTCTTATTGTGATATTTCTAACAAATAATGGTGGTTTCCAGCTGGGCTGTGCCAGGTGCGGACGGGTGACCGGACATGTCCAGCAGCGAAGTGGAGCAAAACGTGACCCCTGAGAGTGGGAGAGAGCAGCGGGGCTCCCCCCCGCTGCCAGCAGACCACTGGGAGAACGGGCCCCCCCACGGCTCCATCACAGGCAGCAACGGGCTGGTGCTCAGCCAGTCGCAGGACGGGGCCTCCCCGCACAGGAGCGCTCGCTCGCCCGTGGCCAGCTGCTCGGCCGGACGTGCCACCAAGTCGCTGCTGTCCTCCCCGGCAGTGCAGACCCCGGGCCCTGACCTGGGCATGCGGCCCGTCAAGGAAGGAGGGGAGGGAGCAGGAATGGAGAACGGAGCGGCTCCGGAGCCCGTACCGCCGGTTAGGGTATATCGAGCCCGGAAGACCATGGCCAGACCTGCCTGCAGCCAGACCACCCTTAAGGTACTCATTTATTGTTCGGAGTACCATTTCTGCCGTTGCCTTTAAAATGATTTCAAAAGAATTACTGTGCTGTTTTTGATGGAATTATAAGATACCACATTTCACTCTTGCTGTACAGTAAGACATTGCAGAGTACATAAGTCACGATTTTAAAATGAAAATTCCCATCTGTGCTCATGTCTTACAACTTGATCATTTGTTGATTCTGCATATTTTTTTTCCTTTGATATCCATATCAGCAATTTTATATTTATCCATATCTTGCTTGGGAAATGCGAAGCTTTTAAACCAGGAACCGAAAGAGTCAAACAGCGTTAGAAATGAGAGCCGGGGGGTGCTGGAACTGCAGCTGGAGCTGGGGAGGCCTCAGCAGATGCCTGCTTCCCAGAACCAACTACGTCAGAACCTGAAGAGCCCCGCTACCGTCCCTGCCAAGGCACATACAGGTCAGCACGGGCATGGGGTGGAAGGTCAGCCCTCTCATGGGTGACTTTCAGCTTAGTACCGGGGTAAATAGGCAATGTGTTAGTACTTGGAAAACACACAGCTTGGGCTTTTATATTCTCGTGGTAGATCTGCCCTTGTTTTTTCAGTGAAGTTTTTTTCAGTCCTCTGTTCTCATAACATACAGGAGCCATCTTGCTGCTTTATAAAAGCCATCTGTTCATTTGGTTCATTTAATTATAATAAATGTTTGTTGGAGAGGTATTAAAAATAAACCTGTGCACTTCTGCACTCCCCCCCCCTCCACACACACACACACACACACACACACACACACACACTCAACCCACAGCAGCATCTGTGACTCGTAAGAAAAGGAGAAAGATGGGGACGTACAGCCTAGTACCTAAGAAGAAACCCAAAGCACTGAAGCAGTGTTCTCTAATGGAGATCTTCAAGAATGTCGCTCAGCCTTCTACTCCTACTCAGGTGTGTGGGACACACATGTGCACACACACGTCTGCGTATTACTTGCATGTAAATATATTTTTTTTTTATCTGCTGTAGGCTAATGGTGGGTCAGACCATAGCATCACATTTCGAGTATCACACAGTTCTGATCCTTCCTGATACTATGGTACCCTTTGGTCTTGTTTCTGTTTGTCCCTCTCCAGAAAGAGAGCTTGTATGTCAATGGAGATGAGGCTGAGAATGATTTTGATGAGGAGTCTGAGGATGGAGAAGATTCGGAGGCAGGAGATCAGACAAGGGAGAATGTTGGGGTCAGAGAAGAGGAGGGACGTGGTGCTCTCCCAGAAGGTAGTGGGGCAGCTGAGAGCACACAGCAGGTTAGCCAGCAGAGTATGAACTGACAGGCCGGATCTGCAACACCATCATGGTGGATCTTAAATCTGTCGTTAAACCATTTCATGCAGTTTACTTCCATTCCAGGGACTGGGTGGGGAAGATAAAAAATCAGGTGAATCTGCTGAAGATGGTGATGAAGAAGAGAATGACTCAGACATGGTAAGACGTCAGGAGCTGCGTTTCATGATGTCTCGTGACGAGATCCGTAGGCGAAAAGGACGCCTGCAGCCTTTCAGCTCGTAATCCAGGCATTTAGTCAAAACATTTCATGTTTATTTACCTGGCAGTGCATTGTAATGTGTGAAATACTGGGAACAAAACTGATGGCAATTGCTCTTGATGGTAATAAAGTTCAAACCTGTGAAATGTTGCCAGATGTTACATTTATTTCCTGCAACCCACTATCCCCTTACAGAGCTCAGAGACTTTCCTGAAGAAGAAACTGAAGAAAAAAGGAAAGAGTGACAATCCTTGGCTTAGACCATCCAGGAAGCGCAAGAGGAAACTCAAAACTAAGACTGAAGGCAGTTCTGGTACTAAAACATCATCTGAATTCTGTTCCTTTCGTCAGTTAAAACATTACTGTAAAAGCATGACTTGATATGTGAGCATTTATTAGAGTTGCTAATGTTTGGTTTTATTTATTTTTTGGACACTATACTTAGCAAATGAGATTGAAACTCAGGCCCAAGTCAGTGGTGACAAGGAATACACAGAGCTGCCCCTAGAGTCACTGGACCTGAATGCTCAGGAGCTCTTCCTCTCCCAGCGGACAGGTGGGTAAGACATGCTCAGAGTCACAACCGGTGACTTTCTCTTGAGGGTCCTCCACGTTCTTTGCAATGTGAATCAAAGTCTTCACTGGAAATGTTTCCTGTGTCTATGAGTTTCGGTATTGCATCTCCTGAATGGAGAACATCTGGGTTGTCACAGGAATACTCAGTTGTCGTCTTCTTAAGACATTGACATTTAGGATTTGCATTGGGAATGTTAACTTGTTGCATTGTGTGAGAGCAGTAAATATGGCTAATTTTCATCTTATCTAGAAAGTTTCAAAGAAGCAAATTGGCAGCATGCTGCCTGACAGCGGAAGAACATTTAAACATTTCAAACTTTAAATACACAATTAGGGTGGGGAATAGGAAATAAGAGAGTGAATCATTAGGATATTATGACTTCTTTTGTTTGAGATCAAACTCTTCTCCTGCTGCTAGCCAAGCTGTTTTGTTAATGGAGCATCTTCTGGTGGTGTGGACTGGATACACCAATGACTTTTAGCATTTGGTATCACACTATTTATGCTATTTTTTAGAGGTTTTGTAGACTAAATTGATCAAATCTGATTTTTTTTCTAGCAACAGAAAGTGCTCAGCCTTTCGACACACTCTTGTGGCTTTGTGACTGCCATATGCCCTGTGTTATTTTTGGGGTTGAGGTGACCCCAGTCCATTTTCAAAATGAGGATAAATTCTATAGATTCTAGAATTTAGAATGGAAGAAGTAAAGTACACAAGTGATATACTGTAAGCTGTTCTAGAAATCATTATAAAACCAAAAATAAACCAAGAGCTGAATGAGAGGTAAACACAACATGATATTCTTAGTCCATTTAACTGAAAAGTTGTCTGCTTACTCAGTAGCAAAGGGGGGAATTTGGAATCTTCAGCATTTATTTATTAGCCGCCTAGCCAGTCTCTGTAATGTCCTTACTGACGGTAGAGATGGCCCTGTTGTAAAGACGGCTGTTTCACGCAGATTTACCCGGTGGTGTGGAGAGCATGGAGGAAGACATGGTGCAGGAATTACCCCTGTGTAGCTGCCGCATGGAGGCCCCGAGGAGCCGTGAAATCCTCACGCTGGCCGACAGGAAGTGCATGGCCACGGAGAGCATGGATGGGAAGGTAGGGCTCTGTGGCACGGAGGCTCCTTCACATGTCCTGGGATGGAGTTACCAACCGTGCTCTGTCTGTCTCCCTTCATGTCCTGGGATGGAGTTACCAACCGTGCTCTGTCTGTCTCCCTTCATGTCCTGGTAGCTCAGTCTATGTCAGAATACTGTGGTGAAGTCTGAGATGATGAGGCCCTCCAACATGGTCCAGCTGCTGGTGCTGTGTGAGGACCACCGTGCTGGCATGGTCAAGCACCAGTGCTGCCCTGGCTGTGGCTATTTCTGCAGGGCGGTGAGTAGAAACCTATGCTTGCCCGATCTCCTCCTTGAGATGCTTGAGATGTTCAGCCTTTGTTGCTTGTTACAAATCCTGTGTTATAATTTAATCACAGAATCCATTGTGGCCGGTCCATGTCACTTTTTGTGACGAGAATTTGTTTTCTTCTAAAACAAATCTGAAATCAGAGTAGGAATATGGAAACACCAGTAGAGAAGCTGGTGGTGTTGGCTTACTATGGCTTTATCCATGACACAGGGAACATTCATGGAGTGCCAGCCAGACAGCAACATCTCGCACCGCTTTCATCAGGCCTGTGCATCTGTGATGAATGGCCAGACCTTCTGCCCTCACTGCGGTGAGGAGGCCAGTAAAGCCAAGGAGGTCACCATCGCACAGGCAGACACCACCTCTAAGATGACCCCAGCCCCTGGCCCTGAGAAGGGTGCCCTCTCTGAAGGCAAGGCGGACACCTCCTCCAGGGTACCCCCAGCCCCTGGCCCCGAGAAGGGTGCCCTCTCTGAAGGCAAAGCAGACACCTCCTCTGTGATACCCCCAACCCCTTGCCCGGAGAAGGGTACCCTCTCTGACGGCAAGGTGGACACTTCCTCCAGGATGATTTTAACCCCTGACTCAGAGAAAGCTACTCTGTCTGAAGGCAAGCCTGACACCACCACTGGAGGGTATGTCCAGGCAGGGTGTTTCTGTTTTTGGCAGTTTCAGGCGTACCTAAGTTCAAGCATGGACCAAGGGTTGCATGGGAGGAATTTATTTGTGAAGATGATCATGATGATAATAATAATGATAATAATAACAATAAAAACGTATCTTAATTTTGTGTACAGTGCAATTATATTTCAAGGCATAAAATATGACTGTCAGTACTTCTGTGATTTATTTTTAAGTTGTGTCCTTTTGGTCCAAACTGTGGAATGGCAGCTGTTAGGTGCTTAAGACTGTTTCCTAAAGACCATGTGTTCTGTGTCTCATCCTCAACTGTTCAGTGAGGAACAGGTCGCCAGCCCATCAGATAAGACCCATGATGCATCCGAGACTGTTCCCCTTAATGGGTCAAGAGTCGAATCTCTGGTTACTGCGGCAGCACTGGGAACAGGCAATGATAATCTGGAGAACATTCTCTTGGTGTTGGATGCAGAGAAGTAAGGTTACTGGGCAGTTGGGGCAACTAGGATGGTTAATCTTATTTCTGTCACAGAGATGCTCCGGTCCAGTACCAGTGCTCTGAGTTATACAGTAGTGAATGATACATTGTAACTTTTTTGAATGTCAAATTATCCATTCTGTAGTGTAGTGTAACATTTGAGTTTTATGCTGTAAATGTGTCTACAGTCTAGATGTTTTTCTGTTTCGGGTACTTTGTCTTCCTTAAGTCTAACTGTGTTTCTCTTATGGGGCAGGCCCAAAAAGCTGAGGTTTCACCCAAAGCAGCTGTACCTCTCCGCCAAGCAGGGGGAACTCCATAAGGTCATCCTGATGCTGGGTAGGACCTCTGTGGCCGTCCGTGTTTGTACTGAAGCGCCATGATCAGGGCTCTCTGAAATACTGAATGCAGTTTAGGTGTAAGTGAACCATGTGAAGAGTCTGGGCATCTGCATGGTGTCTCGTCCTAGTTGATGGAGTTGACCCAAACTTCAGGACTGATGGCCATAGGAAGCGCACAGCCCTGCATGCGGCAGCGGAGGCTGGTCACCATGAAGTCTGTCACATGCTGGTCCAGGTGGGGCTGCAGCTGGCCTGCTGGGGAAGATGGACACCCCTTCCAGTCGACGTTTTCAGATGTTTCATAGATATTACAATAGGTTCATCAGTTGCCAGTTTTAGTATTATGAGTGACTTATAAATGCCTCAAAAATATAGAATTTTGAAAAACGTGTTTTGGAATAAAGTTTAATCGTATCACAGGGATGTAGAATCTGCTCCATATTATTATGGCTTATAAAGTTTTGTTGGACTTTTGGTTGTTAGTCTTACTTAATTACTGATATAAATGTTAGGATTTTAGTTATTTCTGATATTTTGATTTATAAATATTGTTCTGACAAGAATGATCAGAAGTCAGTTTTTAGGTGCAAGTGTTTGGAGCAGCTGATCCTCACCTACATACAGACAGTCTGCTGCAGAGCTTTGTACACATGTAGTCTCTCAGAAGGTTCTAGCAGTCTAACTACTGACACGGCAGTGGTCTTCTGTAAAGTGATCAGTCTTCTGTCTGCTTTCTAGGCTGGTGCCAATCTGGAAATGTGTGACGAGGACCAAAGGACACCCCTTATGGATGCCTGTGAGAACAACCACCTGGAGACGGTTGGGTATCTGCTGAGAGCTGGGGCAAACATCAAGCATAAGGTCAGTCTGGATCCATTGAGGGATGCACTGTTCCTCAAAAATTCTTTAGTTATGGAATCCAATATTCTTTTACGCTGTAATACCTTATTAAGTAGTAGTCCAGGGATGCTATAAACAAGGTCTGTGGCATGGCTAAATGTCCCTTTTTATTGTTAGAGGGGCTTATCCCTATCCGCATAAGACATGACGTTTGAATCATGTGACAATACTGTTTCTGGGGCCGACCCAGGACAAGCAAATATGCCGCGGTGTTGTGTGCCTCAGTGTTTTATTCGATCTGAAATGGAAAAAAATGAAAAATTGTCGTTCTACTGCTTTCCATGCAAGAGATAGAGAAGAGGAAGTGGCTGTGTAAACTATACACCCATTTTTCACCATTTTTTCGTGTTCAGTATTAGGGTGTAACAGTACACAAAGTTTATAGTTTGGTACAAACCTCGGTTTTGGGTTTATGGTTTGGTGAGATTTCGGTACAATACGAAAAACCGAATTTGTTCTGAGAATTTATTAAAGCGCCAATATGATTAGGTAAAGTTGTAAAGCAAAAGCAATGTGTCTGTTGACGTGTCTGAATAACAATATATGCTTATTTGCACATTGTAAGAAGTGTTAAAAAATATATAAAAATCGAAAATATAGTATCATCATAATGAACTAAATCCCGTATTCTCTACATCCAGGTGTGATTACCTATCTGTAGCTGCACTTACTTAAATGTCATGGAGAAACTAACTTGCAAATGCTGTTTCTGCCTTGCTCCGATCATACAGTAGATGCACTTGGGTGATGTGCTCTCAAAATGAGTTAGCATGTTGGATGTGTTTTCAGCCACATATCCTAATTCAGTGTAACTCCAACGGATAGTCATGGTTTTATCATGCATTGTCACTCCAGTGTTCCTGTAGTTTATTCAAAAACCCAAAATGTTCCCAAATCGCCGATTATGACTGTAGCCAGGATTAGCTGTAACAAACTCACAGCTACATGTAGCATAATGTTTTCTACTTGTGAATTTAGGTTCCACCCGTATCAAGAAATATATTCGTTTCATTGTGAATAATGATCCAAAAATTATGTATCGGACATGCAGCGATAATTCCTCTTGGAAAAACAGCTACACTCGATACTCTTTCAGTTACAGGAATCACTTATGTTACCAAATCACTTGAAATGGTGAATAATGTTACCAGGTCCACCATTGTGGTGTGTTTGGACTGTCAGGCCCTAGAAACAGTGTTACATCATGCATTGCCCCAGACTTAACACGTGGATAGTGGGATATGGGTAAATAGGCAGCTATATAATAATAATAATAATAATAATAATAATAGGCAGATTCCTATAGTGTGTATCGGTGCTGCAATTTGAACAGCTTGGATGCATGCAGATCAAAGATGCTGGTGTCTGATCGCAGCCACCCACCTTATACATAAAAGCCAGCATTGACCTCAGCTTATTTGTGTGTCCATCCATTTTCATTTCCACCCAGCCAGTAGATGCCTGCGGCCTAACCCAGGCAGCATAGGACGCAATGGTCTTTGCCCTTGTTGTCTATAATTTCATTTTATCTGTAACACCGGTGATGTCTAATGCTTTTATAATCGGCTGATTATTTTTAAGCGTTTCTATAGTCATTGAACTGAGACAGTTGACAATGCATGGAGTCAGTGGTCTTAGGCAGACCAGGTATTAAGTATTTTTACACCAATGGCTGTCACCTATATCAGACAAAATTTCTCCCCTAAGCAGTACGTGTCAGATCAGTGGAAATCCATGACGCTTTGTCCGTTGCAGGATATGGACGGCTCTACCTCGTTACATCTTGCTGCTAAAAGAGGACATCACAAAATTGTGGAACACCTCCTGTCTACAGGGTTGATCAGCATCAACTGTCAGGTAAACGCGTGTCTGTTTACAAATCGGTGTCAGCAGGCATTTCAGCTCCATGTGCAAGAAACTTAGTCGTGGTCTGTTGGCTTCATCTGCTCTGAAGCTTCCTTTTGTCACTCACATGTTGATGCGGAGCGGAGGGATGTTTGAGGGGCTCTTCCCTCTCCGATCATCTCGTACCCCTAGTCCTGTAGTATATGGGCATTCTCTCCTTCACCCTCATTTTGGGGTATCCCTGACTGTTAGGATGCTAGCACGGTTCATTTTTCACTTCAGATCATGTCGCTGAATGATGTCTGGTGGGATACTGACCTCAGACACACTCTGAAATGGACAGTCGTTTGCTAACACTGGAGAGACATTTGAAACTTTTTATTTGTTCGCTCTTTTTCTGTCCATTTTCTCACGATGAATGTAGCCCTGATTGCTGGCAGGGCATTGAAAGTTAACATAACTAGCTAACACTGAAGAAGATAAAAACCTGCATATTGCCCTCATTTTTTAATGGTGAGCAGTTTATTATTATTTTTACTTTATCGGGGGGTGAAAGAATGACGCAGGTGTTCGTGAAAGAATGACGCAGGTGTTCGTACTCATCCATATTGTATCTGGCAGCTAAAGAAGCAGGTTTGTACTTCCTGTCTGTGTCATACTGCAGACTGATATACAAAAAACATACACGCAAAATCCCTGTCATGGCTTTCAGGATGATGGCGGATGGACTCCCGTGATCTGGGCCACGGAGTACAAGCACATAGATCAAGTGAAACTGCTGCTCTCTCGAGGGGCCGACGTCAATATCAGAGACAAGGTGGGAGCCTAGGCCAACCATCTCATAATCATCTGCTTGGATTACCTCTCCGTCCAGTTCACCTTTTTCCTAGTGCTAGTCTCCACTCTGCAGCGTATTTCAAAGGATACCCTGTAATGTGCTGTAATTTCTTTCGTGTTTTTTTTTTTTTATCTTTTTCTTACATGCTGACCATTTCTAAAGGAGCAGAACATCTGCCTGCACTGGGCAGCCTTCTCTGGCTCCATGGACATCGCCCACATCCTACTGGATGCCAAGTCTGACTTGCATGTAGTCAACGTGCACGGGGACTCACCACTGCACATCGCAGCTCGAGAGAACCGACTGGATTGTGTAGAGTGAGTGCTGGGTGGTGCATGGCCTGCTGGCTCAGGCCATCTGCATCTCCTGTTAAAGTCTGTTCACAGTAGCTTACCCTGGTTTATACACTAAGCGGAGCTCTGGAGTCGAGCGGTCTCTGGAATGTGTTTGATGCGTGTTCGGTATCTCCTGGGCAGGCTCTTTCTGTCACGTGGAGCCGACGTTAACCTGAAGAACCAAGAGGGGGAGACCCCGCTGGAATGCTGCAGCCCGGGCTCCACGGTGTGGGTGGCTTTGCAGACCAATAAGAGACTGAAGGAGGCGGGGAGTAGTGTAGGACGCCTGCAGGAGAGGCTCCTCAGCAGGTAGCCTGGCTGTCAGTCACGGGCTGGGCGGGCCTTCAGACCTTGCGGTTTCATTTTGGGTGGTGTCTTGCCACCTCCTGCGGCTGTTTTCCCTGATGTGTTTGTAGGAGTTATTTTATGAATTGATTCAGTATGAAAGTAGTAGTAATGTTTTTAATTTTTGTGACGTTGTGTTTTAAAACAGAGTACTGCGTGATCTTCATAGTTCTTCTCTCTCTTTTCCTTCCAGGGACATCTCACGGGGTTATGAGAATGTGCCAATCCCGTGCGTGAATGCAGTGGACAGTGAGCCCTGTCCAGACAACTACAGGTATATGCCGGACAACTGCGTCACCTCTCCACTGAACATCGACAAGAACATCACGCACCTGCAGGTACCAAACTCATTTTTGTATCCTAAATGTTTCATTTTGGGCCTGACCAGGTAAACTAATGAATGTATGTATTGTGAAGTCCCTTTGGCTCTTTGTGTGGCTCTGCTTTTATTTACGGCTGGTCTTTCCTGCTCTTTCAGTACTGCGTGTGTAAAGATGATTGCTCCTCTGCTCACTGTATGTGCGGCCAGCTCAGCCTGGGGTGCTGGTATGACAAGGTAAACCAGCTGCCAGGTTCGGCCTTTGTGTCTCTCCATCGCATCTGTCTGTTGTCTGTAAGCTACACTGTTATGATACCTTTTTAAAAAAACTCTAATGCAGGAGAGCTAAGAGGGGACATTGCGTGTTCAATAATGCTTGTTGTCATAGCTGTTTTTATATATTATTACTTTCTTATTTTTAAGATTGTGAGCTTGTAGTTTTTAGACACACTGGCAGATTTTAAATGTCAAATTTTAGGAGGCTTGAGAGAGATGCTGTAACCTGTGGGTTATTAAAGTTTCACGTCCCACTGAGAGGTAAAATTCAGTTTAATAAAATCTTATTTAATGTAAGCCAGGGTTGGGGAACCTGATCCATGGAGAGCCGCTGTGGGTGCTGGTTTTTGGGGTGACCTCTTGATCAGCCAATAATGAAGCTGTGGTTCTCAGCTCCAGTCCTGGGGACCCACTGTAATTGGTTGACTGAGAGGTCATCCCAGAAACCTGCACCCACAGTGGATCTCCATGGATCAGGTTCCCCACCCCTGATGTAAGCAGTGTTGCCAAGAAGAATTTTCATTAGTTTATGGTCATATAATACTTTTGAGTTCTAGGTGTTGTGCAGTCTTAAGTTGTATCTGATTTTCTTATTTAATTGTGCATGGAAATGTCCTCATGCTTCTGGGTAACTAGTTTGCCGGGAACTTAACATCTCGCAGCTGTTTGGCTGACAGTCATTCTGCCCGTTTTGTATGTCCGTGTGTGTATGTCCAGGAGGGTCGGCTGCTGAGTGAGTTTAGCCGGGAGGAGCCACCACTGATCTTCGAATGTAACCATGCATGCTCCTGCTGGAGGACCTGCAAGAACCGTGTGGTCCAGAACGGACTCCGGTAAGGTCCCCCCAATGACTCACCCATAAGTCCTGTGCAGTAAATGCTATTTACTCATCAGATGAGCCCTGCTGGATATCAGTAGGCCCCGTGCTCTTTTGGAGTTGGCCGGTAAATATTTGCTGGAATAATGGAGTGAATTCTGCCACCGACTTGTCAGTGTGCCGCTTACCGTAGTCTAGGCAGATCAAGAGCTGCGTATGTCTGAGGTGCATAGCCTAAAACAAGGAGGACTGTCAGAGAAATGGCTGATGGTGCGACCCTGTAGCAGCAGTGACTGATACTGTGGCGGCGTGTTTTACTCCCAGGGTCCGGCTGAAGCTCTTCCGCACTGGCAGGAAGGGCTGGGGGGTGCAGGCGCTACAGGACATCCCCCAGGGAGCCTTTGTGTGCGAGTGAGTCTCCTTCAGGCTCGGCCGTGTTGACATAACAGCTCGACTGTTGATTATGTGCAACACAGCATGCTGACAGCTTCAGATGATGAGATGGAAATGATCAGACTTATCTGAGTCTGTATTTTGCCTTTAGGAGTCTGTCAGTATGTCCTTTTCAGGCTCTTCCTATATGCTAGAAAGTAACATCTTCAGTTTTTTCCATTTTCAGCTTACGTAGTATCAGTCATAGCATTTTGTTTTCTTTGTTGTTTGTAGGTATGTGGGAGAGATCATTTCTGATGCTGAAGCGGATGTCAGGGAGGATGACTCCTACTTGTTCAACCTGGACAATAAGGTACTTGCCTATTTTGGGGGTATTGTTAAGCTCATATTTCCAGCTAATCACTCCCACTTCTTTGGCTCTAGATTACGTAATCTACCTTAGTCTGTGGAGTACAAGTGCCTGGCAGATAAAACACCTGCCATGCAGCGGTAAAGATTTTGTCCCTTACAGACTGTCAACATATATTTAAAGGGTAGTTTTTGGCATGAGCACTTCTCAGTGGTCTCTAACTTCCAGGTAGATAACTCGGCCATCACCTTTTGAATGAGATTTTATTGTTCAGCTCACTTCAGGGCCTTTAAATTGGTTTACACTCTTGCCTTTGTTCTTCCGTTCCTTTGGGGAGCAGGACTTATTGATCAGGCTGGAGTACTGAGAAGAGTCCGTTTCTGTTTGCACTTGTTAGCTGGGAGTGTTGGTTCTGCTGGAAATACCGGAGAATTCCCAGACTTGTCCACAGCTTACTTTATAGCACCTCGACAAGAGTGGGCTGTACAGGATGAGCTCCTGTTGCTTCTGTACTGCAGTTAGCATGTGCTCGGTCCTTTAAATGAAAGAGCCCTTTTGAGAAATAAATGAAGACATTTTTCCTGAAATGTTCATCAGAACCTTTTGTTTTCATGAAATGGCCAACCAGCTAAATTTGCATGCAGGATCGAAAATGCTTTAGTCAATGTAATGCAAGTGATGCATTATGTAACCTTCTAACATTTGTGAAAGAAATAACAGAATAGCTTTATTTACTTTGTTTCTCCATCTCTTGCAATCTCTCTTGGCATTGGTCCTGGATTCTGACTTGCTAATTTATCTGTTGCTCTTGCTGCAAGCCCTGTATAGCAAATAGCTCTCCTGTAACACGTAGTCATGGTGATAAAGTAAGTTATCAGAGCGTTTCCGGTGATCGGTTCATATACTTGATTTCGCTGCAGTCAGCACTTCACTGCTCGCAGTGCTTTTTCAGCCAAACTTTTTAACTCACAGAGGATTTTGAAGTACTGCCTTTCTGTTTAAGTGTTATTTTGAATTTCTTAGAGAAATATCTGGAATGTTACATTAGAGATACAATTTTATTTTGGTGCATAAACATAAGTATTCAGGCTGACGTTATCTGGAAAAACATGTATAACAGCCATACTAAGGTAGACTTACTAAATTGGTTGGCTTGGTGGTTCCCTGTGATGGCCCATATTTGTCAAAACCCTGTCACAAAGCAACTCTGTGCATTTTGGGAAGATCCACTTCATAAAACATGAGGCTGTGGGTTGTTTTGGCCCTGGAGGTAGATCTTGCTTCTCTGCAGTTCATACTGTAACCTCCCCAGCTGTTGCCCTTGCAGGTAGGCGATGTCTACTGTGTCGACGCCCGATTCTACGGCAACATCAGCAGATTCATCAACCACATGTGCGAGCCAAACTTGTTTCCTGTCCGAGTGTTCACTACGCACCAGGACCTCCGCTTCCCGCACATTGCCTTCTTCGCGAGCAAGCACATCAGTGCCGGAGATGAGCTGGGGTAAGGCCTCTCTTCCTAACACCAGGTGACGGAAGCAGTTTTCATTGGATCTATGCTGAAATATTTCTTGGGTTTTTGAGCACCAGAGGGATGGTGTGTGGCTCTTAATGTCTCTGGCAGTTTGGACCCATGATCGGAAGATTGCCAGTTCAAATCCCTTGGCTGGCAGAGTGACTTCACCTTAGCCGTTATGAGATAGGCCCTTAACCCCAACTACTTCAGAGACCTTGGCTGACCCTACTCTCTAATCTTTACTTGCATGTCGCTTTGGACTAAAGCATCTGCTAACTAAATACATGTAATGAGTCTAATGTAATGAGTTTACCTGAATTATTGGCCACAGACGACACAACCAATTCTCTCTGTGTTTTCTTTAGATTTGACTACGGTAATCACTTCTGGGAGATTAAGAGCAAGTACTTTGCCTGCCAGTGCTCTTCGCCGAAATGCAGACACTCAGCAGCCGCTATCGCCCAAAGACAAGCGGACGGCACCCCCGAGAGCCGGCTGGCCGGTGCCGTGCCTGACACCAGCTCCTCCACTGCCCCCTCCAGCCCCTCCTGAGGCCCCCACATCCTCCTGCGTGAAGCAGGAGTCGCACACAAGCACAGAAGCAGAAACCAGTCCCACTGCGCACCTGGCTGGAGGGTTTTTTAAATCTGAACTTCTCCGGTCCAGATTGCAGTTCATTTGTTTCCTGCCAATGAAGACGAGACTTGGGAACAATGCACTGCACTTTGCTTACTTATTAGTGGAGGAATTATAGCATAATTCTTTATTCATTAGCATTCCTGGTGGAAACTTATGAATGGAGAAGAGGGGGACATCTATTTTTATTAGTATGTGTGTATATATATTTTTTAACGCTATAGGATTTTTTTGTTTTGTTTCAAAAACTTCATAGCCCCCCCAGTTTTCAAGCTTTCTCAAGCGTAGATTTCATTTCATTGCAGGAAATGACATGAAGCGTTTGAATACTCACTCCCATATTCCAGTAGCTCCTGGTATAAATACTGATAGTATTTATGGCAGATATAATATGATCAGTTCCATATCCGACTGCCTGTAATTACAGGTAAAGCCATCACCTTACACATGCAAGTGCATTGTGGGTAGAAAAATGGAGATGCAAGGGGCAGAGGAGCGACAGCATAGCCGAGAAGCTGGCACTGTTTAGCATGTCGCCCTGTCTGCTTGTAGGTGTGGTTGACAGTCACTAGCACAGAAGAACAAAACTGTATAAAACAGCAGGATCGGACAAGCACTCTTGTGAAGTGAAGTTAAAGGTTTAAAAAGCCAAATGAGATTAGGGTCATCAGCACATTATGAAGATGAGTATGAAAAGATATTAGTGCTGACAATGGTGTTTATTTTTAATACTGGTCTAGTATACAGGTTGTAAGGTGAACTCTTTTTTTTTTTAACATTTCAATTTACTGCCGGTTTTCTAAATATACCGTCAGCATCCGTTTCCCATAATTCTACATTTTTGGCAAGCCAAACTTTATTTCCAGAATATTTTTACTTTGGTTATTGTGTTTTCCATGTGCATACAGGATATATAAACAAGCAAAATTTCATTGTCATGTATTTCAGGGGAATGAAGTGTAATTCATGCCATTGGCTGTACCTTTTACTTTTCAATAAATTTGCTACTCTCAAGCATGCAGGATGATTTCCTTATCCCCAGTGCTGTGAGTAACATCTTTAGCAATGGACAGACAGATTTGGTTGCCTGGCTGTTGGGGGAGCTTGACATTAGTGATGGTCAAATGAAGCTTCATGAACCATTTTCTGTATTTTCTGACCCCACTAGATGGCGCTCTCTGTTCGTAAAAAAGAGAGCATGCCCCTAAGCAAACCAAGAGCACCATCTAGTGGGGTCAAAAATTACAACTAAGATGAAGCTCATGAAGCTTCATTTGCCCATCCCTACTTGACATGCATTATGGTATCAGTGTCTTTTGTGTGCTGGAACCTAGTTGCCTTTTGAGAGGAAAGGAGTTTGGAATTAAAAGCCATGTCTCAGGTTATATGCATCTCAGCGGGCTAAATATTTAAATAATCAAATCTGAAGCAGGTTCTCCTATACAAATCCCCCACCCCCCATTTTACCCTGTAATACAGCTGAATATGTTGCTTGCATATTTAAGGTTAAGTACCTTTTAGTATTGCCACAAAAACTGTCAAGGAGATACATCAGCGACCCTTTACACGTTAAGGGTACAGGTTCCTTTCCTTTTCACTCAGGTATATTCTTCATTTTAAATCACTGATTTTTTTTTTTTGTTTTTAAATTTTGAGAAATTTCCTACAACCATAATAACGTTGATTGTAAAATGGTTTGTAATACATATAGGGAACCTTTAGGGGGAGTAGATGCTCTGTTAAAAATGTCAGGTTTTGGTAATAAGACTAGTGTTCTGAGAGTGCCTGTTCATGTTTTAAATATTCATTGTTGTGTATTTTTATAAAACTACTAAATATATCCAAAGAGTTTTTTTGGGATCCTTGACAAAACAGGCCCTTGAGAATTTAATGCAAAATTCAGTGTCCAGTTCCCCCTTGAACACCAAGCAAAGTACCAAATGTAGTGATGGACTTTAAGCTATTAAATGCCAACTATATAGCTGAATTCAAACTCGAACTCCACACCTGTTTATATGGCTCCATTTTACACATTTGACCTAGCATAACTAGCTTCATAGATGCCATGACCTGCAACACTGTTCTTGTAGCATAATCACTAAACACAATTGGTTAACAAACTTAAAATAAATATTTAACCCACCCCCCCCCAAAGGAAGTGGAGAAAAGGAAACAATCTCCCAGTGCAGTTCCAGGGAAGAAGAAGAAAAAAGAAAAAGAGAGCGCCTTTGAGGTCAAAGGTCAGCTGCTTGCCTAATACCTGGTGCATGTTATCCACAATCAGGTACTTTGCAGATATTTACAGATGGCGGCATGGAGAACTGCACCAGCAGGATTCAGTTGTTGGTTTTTGTTTATTTTCCTTTTGTTTTGGCCAGTAGAATTCATATTTTAATGCTTAATAGCTGAAGGACTTATTGCCTTTAATTTATTGTAAAATTCTTATTAGTTTTAATTGGACTTCATTGTGCTCTGTTGTTTTTGTGTGACTTGTTACCCTATAATATATTTTATTAGCTCTTCTTTAAGCAGAATGTTTCTCTTAGTGTTGGGTTACGTGGGGGAAAGACAAACAAACTTATTTAGCTCTCATCTAAAACGGCATACAATTGAGAAAACTGGCTCAGATGGTCCTTGGAGCAGCTGGGGTTAAGGGCCTTGAACCAACAATCTTCTGATCTCTGGCATAGTATCCTGACCTACTGAGCCACATACCACTGCACAAACGGCACCTGTTTTAGAAATGTGAAAAACCCTTTGACCATTTTAATAAGTGTCAAGCCAGAACAGAAGGGGTGGCTAACAAAACAAGCCCCTTTTTTAGACTGCATTATCTAAAAATAATTGTGATTGTTTATTCCTAAATGGTTGATTACTTGAGGGACTGGTGGCCATCTTCCACGCGCTAGGAATTACTAGGAACTCTGAGAATGCTGTGCCTTCCAGCTTGTATATGGCAACAAGCTCCTCTGAGTAAACTGAGTTTTTTTTATTTGTTTGAGAAATTCCATCTTAAACTTTTGCAGAAGGCAAAGAGAGGACGTGAAAAGTGCTGTATTGTATCTCTGAGTTGTTCTGCTCTCTGCAGCATATCTAAGTTGTTGTTGTGGTCTGTTCTCCCTGAAAGTGCAGTACGCTGCAATACTCTGCCCTGCTACCAATATATGAATGTATGAGTGTTCTTATAATAGCAATGAATTAAAAATGCCCACACTTCTAAGCTGCTAAAAACATATATTGGGAAGAAAAATGATGAGTGTTCAATCGTGGCTTGAATCATGTGACATCTATTTGAATTAGGCTGTTTCATTTAAATCGGAATTAAGGAGCTGACTCCAGCATTTCTGTTTTATCTTAATTTAGATGTGATTAAACTCTTGTCTCCCATGACCAGATATGCACAAAACTGTAGGCATCGTCTTGGCCATGTAAATTAATGTAGATAAACACAGGAACAAGAATGGTTATCATTTTCACTATCTACAGTCTAAAGAGAATAAAATGGGTCCTGAAGCATGTGCATCTCCATATTTGATCAATTACGATGAAGATGGATCACAACCAGATGTCTGTAAGTACTGAAAATGGTTCTGTTAAATAAGGAGGAACTCACTGGAGGCCAGGGGAAGACAGGCTGTATGGTCAATATCAAAAGGCCCGTATCACACATCTAGCAGCAAAAACCAAGTTTTCTAGAAATCAGTTGGCAGTTCACACTCGCTAGAGTGTGAAATATTGGTTCTCTATAGTGCTGTCATCGGCATTGCCTTTTGGTTCTATTGAAAATCAAACTTGATTGATTTTACAGACAATATATTCTTTTACTGTTGCTGTTTTAAATTGTGGGTCTGATTTGTTAGTGTGGCTCTAAACAGTAAAGTGGCAGCAGGAGGGCAGTACCAGACCTAGTGAGCAGTATAGAGGGACTTCCTGCTGGGCCAGAAGGCCATTACTGCCCTGTCAATTATTACATGACTGAATATATTTTCAGTCACTGATCACTGACTGATTAAAAACCATATATGAGGTTAGTCGTAATATAGCTAATTGTTAATCAACATTGGAAAACAAACTGTGTATGAAGCTTGTCATAATAACTTATCTGGACAAGTCTTGTGAGATTTAGCAGACAACTAGTTTAGATCAAAGTAATGAGCAAAGTCAGAAGGAAAATGGAATATGACATGGGTATTGTGGTCCCAGGCTAAACTAACAGCATGAATGTGGGAAATCCGCTCTGATTCTCCTTGTGATTCTGACCAGGCCAAGTGATTAGAGGATAGATGGATGTTTTCTGAAGTTTTCATTTATGAGGTTATGGTTTTAGATTCCAGAGTACAGTTTAGTTAAATACATGGGAAATGTTTTGTAATCTGTAATTCTGAGTCAAAGGTAAGATTTAGTTCTTAATACAATGTGATTAACTTGTACAGTTGTTGCCCAAAAAACAAAGTTTAATATTTTCAAAGTAATTTGATTAGGCTGTTTGGAATTTTTGTTTATAGCAATTATTTTATTAACACAAGAACTCCTGACAGCAGGCCCCAATTTGAATTGTGAGAGAGTTGATTATTTACTATGTGTTGATTGCTTTAAGTTACTTTAATATGAAGTTACATTCAACTGGCTGATGGTTTACATTCTGGCAGCTGTTTTTTGCCATTTTGGGGAACTATCTTCTACTATTGATTATGAAGGAAGCAGCCTTTTAAAACCAGACTACTCCCTTATCTCTCATAAGATTCAAGACCTTGACAAAGACCTTGCTGCCCTCTATACTGGTGTAATGTCACTTTTCGCATCACATGCAGTTTTGAATATGGAGTTTTTGTATCATGTGACCTGTTTCACACTTATGTGGCTTTTTTCAGTATTTCATCCTTGCTCTTTCTAAATGACTTCTGATAAATCATGTATCTCCCTCTGTCTCGTTCTCGTTAAGGTGAATGATTATGCCTGTATATACGACCGCATTAGTGAAGTCAAAAATTCCCATTATCTTTCTGGGAAATACTCATACCTACCTTTATTCAGAGGTGGATAATCTAGGTCCAGAAAGTACAAATCTAGACCAAGATTTTGTTTCAACTTATCAGTTGAGCACTCTGAAACTGAGACTTTTTAATGCTCAACTGTTTGGTTGAAACAAAATCTTGGTCTGGATTTTTACTTCCTGGATCTGGACTATCCACCTCTACCTCTCTTTCTATATGTTCTCCAATGCCTTTCTATTGGAACAATCCATAGGTTCACTCTGCGAAAATTGCATTGTCTCAGATAAGCTGGAGATGATACGCAGTTGGGGAGGAGCCGTGTCTGGTGAGAACAGACCTTCATCTGTGCTATGTAACTCATACGCTGTGTGGAACATTTAAGATCTCCCGTCACTTCACTTTGCAGCTCCCCAGGCTTCCCTTTTAAAGCTGTAGCCTGCACATGAGTCATTGTTTCAAAGAGCTATGAGTGAAAGTGTGAATTGATTGATTGGAGGAGGGGGAGGTTGGCTACTTGCAGAGATGCAGTCATCTACATACTCTTTTCTTTCAGTGATATCTTAGGCTCAGTGCAGTATAGGGTTACCTAGCACCTCTGGTACAGGGAGCGGAATGAATATTACAGTGTGTCTTTGGAGTGGTAGAGACACAGTGGGAATTAGAGAATCTGGGACTGATATTTTAATAGAGATGTACTGCCTGGTCGTTTGATTTTAAGCAGGTTTTATGACTCTGCATTGGGACTTGCATGGAAAGCTAAGTGACTGTGTGTCTCCATGCAAGACTGTGTTGGACTCCTTACCTGACAATGCGAAACTCTGCTGGTGTGGGGTACTTACAACCTCAAGGGACTGCAACTGATTTTCTAGAAGCACCAATTCATTTGCATTGCCCTACTAGGTAGTGCTCCTGGATTTTTAGTAAGATAGTTTCCACCTCTGATCTTCTAGGCTTCTAAGCTAATTGTACTTTTATCTGTCAATTTACATTTTTATCTTTGCTCTCCAGAACCAATAAGATACTTGTTCCACATACTTCCAAAACTGTGCTCATATGTTACTGATATGAATAATACAGATGGTGGTTATTAATGAGTAGTTTAAAAATACCCTTAACCTCCCTTTTAATTCTTAAAAAGGAGTCAATGGCATTAACACTCATTAACATCAAAGGAATAGCATAACATTGAACACTCTCCAGTGTAATCTCAATCATATGTAATGAATTTTTAATTAAATGCAAATCTGCTTGCATCCACATCTCCAAAAAGAATAGCCATAGTATTGAAATACACACACTAATTAAACAAGGCTTTAAATATCGATGGTTGACACTATTTTCAGTGTTTCATGGATACTTTTTTGGGTTGAAAAAACACAACAGTGGGTCATTGGTGTTAAGTTGAATCTGTGAGCATCTCCCAAAAAACACAATCTATCATGTTATGAGACAAAGTGCATCCAAATGTGCATAATAATACTTAAAATTCTTAAATATTTTGTAGGCAAATACTCTTCTTACATAGCGGTATACAATGAGTAAAAAGGAATAATCATGACTTCAAAAAAGTAATGCTGTAACAAAAGAAACGATTTTTTTTTTTTGAATAGAGGTAGTTCAATGTATTTCAAATCAGCCTAAGATGTTTCATTACATTATAATCTATCTCACAAATTACAAAAAACTGCCATCATACAGCACTCCTTTCTGAAATTTTCACCCGTTCTTTCCAGCCAAAGGCTTTCTCCTCACTAGACGCAAACCTACTGCCTGAGAACAGAGGAAGGGAAATATTCTCATGACCACAACGTCTGCAGATTTTACAGATTTATAGAGCAAATCGTCAAAAATAAAAATAAAAATAAAAATCTGCTTGCATGAAGTGCAGTGCAAGAAATAAGGAACCCTAACGAGCATCGGGGTAACCGGTGAATATGCGGCTTTATGAAAATTGCTGTAAATTAAAGAGTTTGTCGCTTTAGTCTGCTACTGAATATTCTGTAGCGGCACAGGTGGCGCTTCTGATAGGCTCCTTTCAGTCACGTGTGCTTATTAATAAGGAGCTGAGACGGTAGAAATCGGTTACATTATATGCTGAAAGCTAATGATCAAGTAAAACAGGGAAGTGGCAATAGTGGGATTTTCTGTTGCTTTATTTTAATTATGTGGAAACGAACGGAATGGATAAAAGAAAATCCTGAGTCATCATCATATTCACTTCGGATAAAGCGAAAAAGAGAAAAACCGGAGGAAAATATCACATCTGGAGTCCAGTTCATTTTATTTTAATTTTCTGGTTGGTTGTTTGTTGATTGTGAAATCGAATCGACGTTATTTATTCTCTTTTTAAAATCTTTGTTCGATATTTTTTGAACATTCAGTATTTTGTTTTCTCAAGCCAAAAATGAACATAGTTATTTTATCAGTTGAATTTTGAAGTGCACCTTGCACGGATTGTGCGACACCGGAATTTAACTTTCTCTTTTTCTGCTTATACTTGGAAGACTGAACAAAGGAAGGCAGCCGAGAGTGGGAATTTATCAGCTGGAACAAACAGGAAAACTGTAGAAAATATTTACCAATATTTCTGTGTTTGTCGAACAGACTCCAAACAGATGCAAACTCTAAACTAGGAAAACTGCTTGTGTTGTGATGCTTGTCCTTTCTGTCGTATCTGATGTCAAATTGGATTTTTTCTCTTGGATCTGTACGTTTCTAGAATGGCTCGTTTCGGAGACGATCTACCTACCCGCTATGGAGGCGGTAGTCCAGCGGGTGCAGGGAGAGGGGCAAGCCGGCAGGGAGGCCCCCCGGGTGGCCAAAGGATGTACAAACAATCGATGGCTCAAAGAGCCAGGACAATGGCCATTTACAACCCTATTCCTGTCAAACAAAACTGCTTTACTGTCAATCGCTCTCTTTTCATCTTTAGTGAAGATAACATTTTTCGGAAATATGCTAAGAAAATAACCGAATGGCCATATCCTTTACAGTGGTTTGAGAACAGCATCCTTGATCTTGATTGATCTTAATGGTTGTGTATAATTGTAGTTAGTATTTACTTATTGCATATACTTACGGCAGTGCTAAGTTGCATCACCTTTAGCCAACCTTTAAAGTGTTCATGCTTACGCCGTAAGTTACAAGTGACGCATATTGTACGCTCAGCAAAAGCAAAAGATGCAGCTGTTTTGACAAGTTCATTTTCAACTACTACCAGCTTCGGGGCGAAACATAACGGGGAAGTAAATAACAGATAAGAAAACCTAGTTAAAAATAACGCTCCTTTAATGCTATCGAAGGATCCTTTGAATGAGCAATCGTTGCGCTGCACAGCATGTGAGATCTACCGCTGTAGCTCCATGCACAGGGACATTTATGGGTATAAACTGCATTAGGCAGGATGGGCAGGGTTATATCCTTTCTCCACTCCTATAGTAGTGGGGAGACTTGGCTGCGTCAGTGGACTTTGAGAAATATACATACATCGCAACACTGTTTGATTACATTAACGGAGTATCCGAGGTCCCGAGTATAAAATTGCAATATCAGACGGAGTATGGTCTGGTCTATCATGCTTCCTTGTTCTCGCATCCCCGAGGAAGCCGCTGTTTTCTTTTCATATCAAATCACCGCCGTATCGATCCCCTCTGTATTGAGCAGCAGGTCTCCGGTCGCTCCTAGCAACCGGCAACGTTTTTACATGGAGCATCGGCCCTCGGGTCTCTGGGGCCGCCTAAAAGGACGCCCAGTGTAAAAGGAGAGCGGACTTGCAGGACCGTAGCGTCGTGGTAAAAGCTTGCAGCAGCATTAGATATTTTCCGCCTCCGTGCACATGGGGGGAAAGCATATCATAACAAAAAGGATTCCGTTGCGCTTGAGTACTGAGCTAGTGCTATCATTACGTTTTACAGCATTTAAGTATTTTACAGACAATGAACAAACATACCCTCCTACTATTACTACTACTACTACTACTAATAATAATAATAATAATAATACTAATAATGATGAATTAAAATCATAATGGTCTTTAATGAGTAGGTCTTTGCATTCTGTAAGACGTTGGATTGCTGCTTAATCTTGCGTAATCTTCCGTTATATGCCATTTACAACTTCTGAACGATATATATGTTTTATATTTTTCTTACCTAGTTATGTTATTTATCGTGACAACTGTTTTCTTAGGACAGCCTGGAAATGAATAATCAACTAGTCGACAGCGAGCTAGTCACAGCCAGTCACAGTCAAATTCTTTTTTTTTTTTTTACTTTCCAAAATCTAGCATGGTAATATATGAAGTGTAACAGTATATCTGAATCCCAAGCATATGATTGTGTGATGTTATAGGGGCCCTGTTAAGGTCGTTGCATGTGCGTTGCTTTGCGCTTAAGAGTTCCCTTGCACTGTCCCTACTCAAGCTACCTGCAGCGAGAGCCCTCTCCAGGGTCCTGAACTCAGCCACGCGCAAAGTCCTGCTCCACAGTAAATGCTCAGTGACTGGGGCTCTCTAGTAAACACATGCAGACAGCGGGATTTCTAGTGTGGGTGTCACAGCATCCCTTATGCCATCAAACTAGAGACATATATTAGAAGCTAATATGAAACTTACAAAAGGCTAAATGGACGAAGGGCTTTAGTAACTCAATATTCAGAAGGATGCAGGGAATTATGGAGTATTTAATATATAATGTAAAATTTATATATAAAGTAATGGTGAAAACTAATGCAGTAACTAAAATTGTAAGTGAAAAATAAAAAATGTGTAGTTTTGAAGATATTAGATGCATGTAAGAAATTGTCATGATACATTAGTCCTGGATTATTATGTTTGGCACCAGTTTCCACATTGATTTTTATACTTTACATTTTAATTTCGACAAGCGGTATCCTATCAGAATAGCAGTTGGAGGTGTGACACTTGTTGTTTTGATAAACCAACAAGTCAAGCCTTCACTGACAAAAATACAAAGATAGCTTTTAATGTAAATAGAAGCATGGTACAACATAACACAAATACAATTTTTGCTATAGCCTATTTTATACATCAGAAATATATATAATAGAATGCCACAGGCATTATTATATGGATAAAGTAAATGATGGTATTACATTTTTGTTGAGAAATGCAGAAGAAACAAATTTGAACTGTGAGCAGTTTTTAGGCAATATCCTGTTACCGGCTAAGTTTTATGCAAATATCTTTTTTCATACATTAAGTCAGTTATTTGCAAGGAAGCTGCTTGTTCCGCATAATAGGAGCTGGTCTGGTCTCTGATTGGTGACTAATACTTAATAATTAATACTTTTCTTAGTTTCTTCGATTTAGATAAAATATCTGTATCTGTTTGGGCTGAAAAATGAGTAAGGAATGTTGATATTTTGGTACAGGATCAAAGCTTGCTATCTCATTATCATTTTCAGAAATCTTTTGGCAGGAAGTGGAATCTTCTCTAAGTTTTAAGAGCAATGTAGCAACATTCCACGCCAAAGCAGATCCACCTCTGAGTTTGCAGTCAGTCATGGCTCAAACGCTCCTGTTCCATCCGCATTATTGATAATAGCCGTAAAATACTGAATTATGTTGAGAACAGTTTAACTGGAATATGGTTAACACAAATCCGGCTCTAACATTAGGTGTGCCTAAAGTCAGCTTCTGCCTGTAAACCATGTTGAATTTTTCCATAACCTGTAGAGAGACATGAAAAGGATAAATTAGGTGTGGCTTTTATTTCCACTTCAGTGAAGGGTTCCAATATAGGAGGCCTTAGGTGGTTGTGGGGCAGGAGAGGAAACTCGCTATGTTGTTTCTGGAGATTATGATAAATCCAAGATGGATTTGTGAATCCGTGTCTCACACAAAGTCTTGGATATGTAGCTTGGAATTTGATGATGTAGATGCAAACTATTGCTGTTTCAATTTAAATAATATATAGGATAATACTTTAAATATACCAAGTATAATATTCCACCGTTTCAGTTTCTGTAATTTACATACAATTAATTACTGTGTATGTTTTGGTTTGAGCTGTCTGATGCTTACATTTGGTTACTTACCTGACCTATTAAAAGCAGCTTACAGTTTTTATCCATTGCATACAGAGATGTTTTCCCTAATGGATGTTTGACATCCAGCTTCCAAGATTGTAATGCAGGATTGTGTTTTCCACTCATTTTTCCTTCTTTCTGAGTATTTTTTTTTTGAGGTTTCAGCATATTGTTGTTCTATGTTTGGGTTAATTATTTGCCTTATGTGCAATTTGTGACCAAGAATAATTATGAAATTAGTTTCATTAAAATCATAAATGGCCTATTTATATTTTCTGTTTAGCACAGCAGTGACATGTTCTTGAAATTTCTTGAAAGGTTTTTTCATTGTTAAAATAAGCAAAACTGGGCTTATTTAACAAATTTAGAAGTCTAAACATTGAGGAGCCTAACCTAGGTTACCAAGAAAATTATTTCGCTTTCAGGGGATTTCTAGAGAACAAATCTGGCAGAGAGATTTAGGAACTGTGTCCAGCCAGGTACCTGTTTGAGGCCTGTCTGTTTCCATATTTAGCACATATTCAGCATCCTTTTGTGGGGTGAGAATCATCTCCTCAGTAATATACAGCCTCGAGGGACCCCTGAGACGGTCCCTATAAGGAACTCAATGGCCTTATTACACACAATGCAACAGAGGATAAACCAGCAAGCATATCTATACAGGTGAGATTTGCCGTTGCTGTTTGATATTTGTTGCCTTTAGCCTTTCAGACTACTGATATGCTTTTGCTAACTTTCTTGGATTATCATCACGTACCAGATATATTTGCAGTTCCAGTGATATTTTTAACTATTTTGCTTTAATTAAAACTGAGGTCTGGAAGCAAAGCCAAGCTTCAGATTGTGATCTATAACCTTTCTTACCCTCCTGTAATTGTTTAGGTGAGGCATTCCTGGAACATCGGTGGGTCCGTTCGTCAAATGTTCCTTAAAATTTTCCTTAACTTGCACACTCCATTTGAATACATGATCTTAGCGACTATTATAGCAAACTGCATCGTCTTGGCTCTGGAGCAACATCTGCCTGCCTGTGACAAGACCCCCATGTCAGAGCGACTGGTGAGTGAATGAGTCACCTGTGACCCTATACTGACCATTATAATGCATCATGAAGGTATTTATATTATTGCATTATAAATGAGAGCTTCATAGAACATATGAAGCACAGAAATAATGCTTAATATGCATGGCTATAATGTGTTATGTCTTTTTATAAATAGTTATAGGCATGTTTATAATACTTTATGAATGCATTATAATGCATCATGAAGGTATCTATAATTGCATTATGATGACTGCTTTAAGTAAAGTGTTACCGAAATGTTTTACCACTGTTTTCGATTTGCACCCATGCGCCTTAGAGGCTGTGCTGTGAAGTAGCTCAGTGTGTGTTGATGACCGGCTTGTGCAATGTTAGACTGGTGCTGTTTCAAGATCCAAGGGCTCTAACTGCACATAATACGATCGCACAATAGTCATGTCATAGTTATGAATATAAAAGGAATAACAGATGTTATAGATGTCTGTTTCGTAACATTTTAACCAAGCAGTTATGTAATGTCACTGGGGAGCCTGGACCTGCTTCGCTGGCAGCTAGAGGTCTCTCACCGGCTTGGTTTTGTAAGTCAACCGACATTACACACATTGAGTGTGGTTAGACCCCCCTGCCAAATTCACAACTCTCAGAACTAGCAATTTCATTGTGCTGTTGAATGGTGTTACTAAGACGGTAAATGCTTGTGGTATGTTTAGCCCAGTCTAAAGCAGATTATTCAGCACATTATGACCAGGGCCTCTTAAAGCCAGGGTGTCAGCACTGCTGAAGATATTATAATTGCTTGGCTACCTTATTGATTGGCTGTGACAAATTAGCTTAATTTGACATTATGATTTGACTTTATAACATTATTCTATTCCTTCTGGTTATTTAATACTAGGCTGCTGGAAGAGGATCCAGCCATTAATATATTACATTACATTAAAAAATGAAAAAAACTATTCAAAAATCTCTTTAGCTGGAAAAACGAAAACTCTCATTGCTTATTGTGTCTAGTGAGCATTTTCGGGTTGTGGCTGGCTTAACGTTCCAGTGTTCCAGACTTAAAATAGACCTGAGTGATTTCAAGAAAACCATTAACATTTTACAGGAATGCATAATTTATAAAAGTAGACTCAGAATCTCCAGCTACATTAATTGATTATTAGGTAAAGTACAGGAATAACATAAAGATAATTTTAATGTTATATATAATGAAATTTTATTGTATATTTTCCTCATGAATACCTTCATTAGATTTGTGGACCTAAACAGAGATCTATGTACCAGTAACTATGGAAGAAATACTTTATAAATTTGATTCTTAATCTACAGTTCAGGTAAACATATGAAGAAAAAAATCTTCCCTGTAATTTGTGCAGTTAATTATGATGGAGCCAGCAGGAGTACATTTTCAGATATTAATTTCTTTCACCAAAAACTGGCCTTTATAGTAATTTTAGAAGAAATCAACGAAACAAATACAGCTGTCTTTGCATGTAGAATACGGAACTGATGTACATTTAAGAGTCTTAACCAAGTTAACTTAGTTTAGACAGGTAATGATATTGACTGTAAAATCTTCGTTGGTTGAGTTAGGATTTTGTGAAGCCTACAGTTTGCGTCACTCATGTGAGTTACAGTCTGGTCGTCGCTTCTAAACTTTTAGTTCTGTGGATGGTGCAGTTTTTACAGTACATCTGAAGATGGGATGCTGATAGGAGTTGAGTCATCAGTGATAAGATGGACTTCCACCTTCTAACCACCTATCCTGCTCAGAGTTGCAGGGAGACTTTGGGAGGAAACAGCCATGAAAACAGAGAACATGTCATCTTCAGAGACAGAGTGCAGGCAGGAGTCGAACCTCCAGGCCTGGATTTATGAGGCAGCAATGCTGCGCCACCATAAATAAGACATTTCCTGTAATTTATATAATCATGTGTGTTTATGTAAAGGTGAATGTGGTGAATGTGAATACAGTGCAAAAAAACAGATGACATGAAAGACTAATTTCTATGAATGAAGTCTGAAGGGAGGTATAGTGGGTAGGGATGCTGTTTCGTGCCTCTATGGCCTGAGATTCAAACCACACCCACTGCTCAACGTGTGTGCAGCTTACATATTCTCCCCGTGTTCTGTGGGATCATTCTGGGTGCGCAGTTGTTTTTTACCAAGTCCAAATACATGCATTTAATTGAACTACTGTGCATATGTCAGATGTGTCAGTTGAAAGATTGATGTCTGTGGTAAAATCAGAGCTATTACGTGTAATCATGCATGACATTAATTTCTCTTTATTCAAATAAAATTAATCAGGACAGGAAATGGACACACCTAGCCAGAAAGAATGTGTTTAGTTCTGTGAGAACTAATTTGCTCGTGCACAGAACACCGAAAAATAGTTGCTCTTGCACTGTGTGTTAGACAAATGACAACTTTTACTGCAAGCTAACTAAGATAGCATGGTTCATATGTGCCCGGTGTAGTGGTTTGAGCTTCAGTCTGAATCACTACATAGACAACAGTGGTATCAAAACTACAGTTCCCATAGTGCAATGCTGCATGAGTGGCATAACAGCAGAAGTTTCAAAGCACGAATATAATCAAGATCTGCATAGTAAAATATGTGAGGTTAATAAAATAAGACTTTTATGTGTTACTTTAAACAACTAATTGTTGACACTTTTCTCCAGTAATCAACTTATATTAACGCATTATCAGGACTGAAGCTTTTGTTATATTCTTAACTTAGATTTAACAATATTTCGTAAGTGTTAAAATTTTTTTTTTATTTTTATTCCTGTTATGTTTGTCATGTCTGTGCAACAGAAAATCTATGGCATAATACACACCAGTAAATATTGCTGTCTTCATTCATTTATCTCATTTTACATTGAGTTGGCACCTTTTGCGCATCAATAAAATGGTTTATGTGATATTTTGATTTAGCATAACTTCAAAAAATTTGAGTGGTTATTGAAAAAAATGCATCAGTCTTTTCTATTTCACTGCCTTGGCCACTGTGCTGCAAATGTGAGACCTGAGATTTGTGTGAAATATTTGCATTTATATTCCTTTAGTAGACACTTTTGTCCAAATTGATATAGGAAGATCTCAGGTAAAAAGTGTTAGTCAGCATTACAGCAAGAGCTGTAAAAAACACTCTAAAAAGCTAAAATCCAACAAACTGGTTGAATTAAAATACCACAAGGACTAGGTTCTGCTGGGTGAGTGTGAAATACAAGAAATGAGTATACATTGTTGCCACTGGACCATAATCAAGGAAGTGTCAATGAAGACAGAGAGCAGGTGAGCAGTAAGATGTTAGATGGGATGGTGTTGGAAGAGATGGGTCTTGATTTCTTTTAGGCTGTAAGGGACTCTGCTGATTGGATCTGAATGGATACCTTGTCCCACCATCAAGTAACCACACATATACAACGCCTAGAGTGAGACTTATGTTTATGTGGTGGATGGATCACCAGACTTGGCTTGCTGGCTGTACAGGGTAAGACAGGACATAGCTCCTGGTGTAAGTTGATGAAAGTAGGTGCTGTTCTGTTAGCAACAAAGATTTGAATCTGATGTGAGCAACTATGCAGAGCCAATGAGGAGAGACAAAGAGAGGTGTAAAATGTAAGCTGATTGAATTTTATATGTGCTGTTGCATTTTGCATCATTTTCAGTGGCTTCACAGGACATGTTGGTAGTCTTGTCAGAAAAAAGTCACAGTAATCTAGTTGTGAGATGACAAGTGCTTGGACAAGGAATTGAGCTGCATAATCCTGATAGATAAGGTCTGATCTTCCTGATGTTATACTAAGTAAATCTACAAAATCATGAGATAGCTGTAATGTCATGAGTAAATTATAGCTGGTCATCGATCATTACCTCCAGGTTCCTAGCAGACCTTTGAAACAGACTTTGACGATGATCTAAGATGAAAGTGGTGTTATGATGAATGGTAGTGTTGGCAGAGAAGCCAAGAGGTTCAGTCTTTGAAAGGTCCTGCTAGAGGTGGTGATCCCTCATCCAGGCTGCACTGATAATGAGAAATTTGAGTTGAGACTGTGGGCTCCTCTGGAGGGAAGATCATGTTTGATATTATCTGTGTAGTAGTGGTAGGAGAAGCCACGTGACTGGATGATTAGGCCTTGAGAGGTGGTGTACCGGGAGTAGAATAGGGGATCAAGAAATGAAGGTAAGAGTCATAACAACTCAGAGCAGACCCCGTAATGCCATGCTGACAGAGGCTGGATAGGAAGATCTGGTGTTTCACCGTAATGAAGCTTGCTGAATGGTCCAGCAGGATGACAATAAATGGCCAAAATGCAGCTCTTGCAGACATCAGGTTGTCAACAATAGTCAGGAAGGAAGTCTCAATGGTGTGTCCAACTCTGAAGCCAGACTGAAGCGGAGGTTATTCTGTGTGGGAAAATTGAAACATGATTGAGGATAGTACACTCAAAAGCTTTAGAAAGAAATTAGAGGATATTGGTATCTAGTTTTCAGCTTATGATGGGTCGTGTGGGTTTAAGAAGTGGAGTTTCTCAAGCCTGCTTAAATGTAGTGCTGAATATACCAGTCGTGACCAATGTGTTGATCGTGTAAGTAAGTGGATCTGTTATTGAACAGAACTTTGGAGATATCAGCGATATTGAGAGGGGCAAATGAAAGAAGTGCTGGTATGAAAGTGGTGGGTGTAGAGGACTGGCAGCCAATAGAAATGTGTCTAGGACTGTTAGTTGAGAGAACTCTCTCGAAACAGGCAGTGAGGGTGAGATTGTTGCTAAATAAGCCAGGATTTATCCCAGAGAGACTACAAAAGAAACAAATGGTAGCAGGAAAGAGGAGGGTATGGAAGTGAGAATCTGCTTTTCATCATCATGTTTATATCATTGTCTGTTAGAAGATGCATAAGACTACAAGACGAATATGTCATATGGAAGCTAATCTGGTGTGTTACACACATGGTTACTGTAATACAAATATGCCATGTCTGTTGTAGGTATGTCCTCATTTTTCCAAAAACATCCTGAGGTCCACTATGCCTTGACACGACCATAAAGGATGCACTCTCATCTTCATTCTGTTTTTCGTCATTACAGTTGGTTTTCCTCACTGTATCTTTTAAACAAGTTGTCCCTTTCTTTGCAGGATGACACAGAGCCGTACTTTATTGGAATATTCTGTTTTGAAGCTGGAATTAAGATCATCGCCCTTGGGTTTGCGTTTCATAAAGGCTCTTACCTTCGAAATGGCTGGAACGTCATGGACTTTGTGGTCGTCTTAACAGGGTAAGTCTTGGTTAAAAAAAAAATGACAAAAATGGTGCAGATTTCACTAAATGATGCTATTTTCAGAAAGCATTTGAACAAGTGTACAGTTCATAGAAAGTACAGTTATTCAGAATAGAAGGCCTTGAAGGTAACCTTCATCTTCAGAATGTATAGTCTGGTAAAGAAACTTGTTCCAGAAAAAGACACTTTTCTATCCTGGTGGATAAAGTCTATCTATCTATCTATCTATCTGTCTGTCTATCTATCTGTCTGTCTATCTATCTATCTATCTGTCTGTCTGTCTGTCTGTCTGTCTGTCTGTCAAATAACTGATAAGAATAAGTAATGAAACGCAGAGGAGTTCTGTTATGTTGACTGCTTCCATTTAAACTTTGCAATAGTGGTATGAATGTCCTATAGATGTCAGATGGTTTTGCAAAACAGAATGAAGAGGTCATTGTGAAAAGATTTACATTTTCTCCTGCATATACAATACACAATACACTCCTCATGGGCAGCTATCCTGCTCCGATGTACTTCTTTAAAGAAAAAACAAAAACCTATGAAATGATATAGACATAGATTAGCTGTTCTGAGAAAACTAGGGTGAGGAGCACCAGAGATGTTGTGAAGCTGGGACTCTCTGGTTGGCAGGGGATATCCCCCGTAGATCCCTGGCTTCTGCAAGCTTGCTGCACCCAGTAGCCCCCTTCTGAGTCTTACATCAGATGTTGCATCATTATATGAAATAGTACAGTGTTGGCAGCAGTTTCCATGTTTGGAATATACCCAGAGTAAGAGTGACATTTCTACCATCTATCATGTTAAAGTGTTTTCAAGTTATTTTCCTACTAACTTAATTTAGCTTTTATTAAAAGGGTCCTGTATGGATTTATACAGTGTAACAACTGTGTATTACTAGTGAAGTTGCTGTACCTGTGTAGTCTACCTCCAGTAATCTAACCTACGTATTGTGCTTAGAGTTTCCACTGGATTACCTGCCAGCTATCATTTAACATTGTGCCATATACCGATGTCAGTATGGCATCACGATACCAAACATTTTAAACGGTACGATTTTAACATTTTGCAAATTTCGATTTTTAAGATGTCATGTTACATATTGCATGTACCAAATCTGTGCTTTCTGCAATCATTTCACGTGCCTCTTGTGTGTAGTTTACAGGGCGTCAGAAGTGAGATATGGCATTCTATTGGTTTATATGACTGAAACTACCAAATCTATGTATTGAATGGAGTTTAATTATTTTATGCATATTTCAAGTATAATGTTAAAACTATATATTACATGCTGTTGCTGTTGGTTTGATTCATAAAAAGTCCTATTTATTTCAAAGCAATATGTTATTTAAATGGGAATGTTTTATGGTATCGATTTGCTATTGATATTGAGGAACTAAAGCTGGTACCAAAGTCAAAATTTTGGTATCCATCCAACTCAACATACAGTTTTTTCTTAACACCAAAAAAATTGGTCTTTACAAATTTAACAAGATTGCACTCATTCATCTAGCATAATATTAGGCCGCTGTGAAATTTTGCCTGTTGACAAAATGCCCTAAAAAGTCATAATTTTTCAAATAAACCAGTCAGTGCCACAGTAATAGACATAATAACCAGAAAACAATAAATGTAAATAATTAGAATGACACATAATCTCTTTATTGAACAGATGATACATTTGAACATGCTATGGGGCAATTACAGGGGGTTTTTGTTAATACGCTGTTACTGAGGGGTGGGCCCTATGTGTATAGCATCCGTGTTGCCCCTTTGGGTATAACATACAGAATGTCAGGCCGTGGCTCAGCCTGAACATTAATTCAGACATAGAGTGGGTGTGGCTCACTAGCACATAGACATGATTAAGCTGTATATTCACTAGAGTGAGACAGTATGACATGATAACTATGATTGAGGCCCTCGCTCCTTGTAAGGCTTATTACTGGATCATTCTGCTATCAGTGTCACAGGAAAGTGAACCATTGAATTATGTCAGTCCCACATGACTTATGAAAAATGATGTGTTATGCATGACCCCCCCCCCCCAGACTTGAGGTGTTCTCCCGAGAAACTCGTTAGTCCTGTAATTATCATTGATTCAGACGTTTTCTGTAAACTCATTCAGGAGAAGAATGTGGAATGAGTATTTTAAGGCAAATTTAACATGTTCCTGCTCAGGAGCTGAGTAGGAAAAAGAAGCAAAGGAAGGTGACTATGTTCAGCACTGGCGACAACGTTCTGACCAATGTTTTATTTCCGAGTTGGTATATGCTTGTTTTATGTTGAACCATGTGCTGCAATCATTCAGGTGTATCTTCAAACATTCACAGACCTTATTTTCCCCTGAATATTGCAGCTCTGGTGATGAGGTTTCTGGAAGCTCATAAACCACTTATTAGTATTTTTCAGCTAAAGATCTCTGCATGGCTGATACTGTATGGCATGGTGAACACATAAAAGCCCACCTTGCTGTCTGTGTCTGTCCCACCCTGCCCCCCAGACGTTCATTTAAAAGGGTCGGTCTTGTCTTGGAGTAATTAGATATTCAGCTTCCTTAATGAAGGCATTTAGATGATTTTGCGCCCCCAGGCAGTAACAGACCTTTAATCTGTCCCAATCAGACATTAGGAGTTGCTAATAAGAGAATAAATCTGCCCCTCTCTGCTTACAACTAGATCAATAGTGATATTGAGCTAAACTCATGAGGGATAGATCAGCTGCACAGCCTCAGTCTTCCTCACTAGCGTTCAGGAAAAAGATTGCGAGTTGCAAACCCATTTTGCCCGGTTATTAGGGCTAAGCATGCCAGCTACCTGGCTTAGTAGGTAGCTCCGTCTTGACACACAAGTCTCTGCTGACACAGGAACTCCATTCTTAGAGAGTGTCCCTTGGGGCTTGACTCTCTCGCTTTCCTGTCGCAGTAGATCCATTTCGCTTCGCCTTACAGGAGAGCCTGATCCGAGCTGCACAAGAAATTGCTGTTGCGTCGGTTCTATAATCTGACGCAGGCATTTCCATTCAATTGCACTGAATCATTTTCGCACGTCTTGTAATCCAGTGCGAACATTTTCATTGAACCGCACTTTTTGTAATCCCACGCTGCCATTTCCATTTAATCAAACTGCATCTTTTTCTCACTTTTATAATCCCTTTCAGGCATTTCCATTGAGTCTGACTGCATCTTTTTTGCACTTTTGTAACCCAACCCAGGCATTTCCACTGAATCTGACTTTCTATCTCAGCCTCTACAACCCAGATATTTATAGCAGCAGCAGCTATTAACAGCAGTTTTAACAAAAAAAAGTCAATGCAGGGTTAGAGCTCTATCTACCATTTAAGTAGCTAAAGCCCCATGACATGTACAGGGTCAATATTAATAACCTGTTTGTTTACAAATATATTTCATGGTATACATGGTATATACTCCATGTTCACCCTAAGCAAGTGGAGTTAAGAAAGTTTTATGTATTACAGACAAATATTAAATTATGATGTACTATCAACCATTAAACAAAAAACTGATTCTAGAACCTAATGGCAATGCACTTAGGAACAGTACATATATAAAATCTTCTAACCACTTATTGAGGTCAGGGTCATAGGTGATTGCAATAAATAAATACAGGCATTGACGATTATGAAAATAGGTCATCGTAAACATTTCTTAATTTTGATAATTAAACCTCATTATTCTTTTTATACGCTTTGAAATGGCACTGCTCTGCATGTAAGCAATAATTAAGTACTGCAGAAACAAACTGGATAAATGTAGACTGAAGTTTCATAGAAAAACAAGACAGCGACAGTCACCAATTGTGGCCCTTCAGCCTGGTTAATGAAAAAATGAAATATGCCGTGTGAAATACGACAGAGGGTGGCAGGCAGGTGTCCATGCTGCGGCGGCGCAGAAATGGAAGTCGCTGGGGAACGGCTCCCGCACCTCTGAGTTAGGAGCCTCCTGCAGCAGGGGAGTGGCTTTCTCTGTTATTGCCTCTCATTGATTAAACTATACATTTCACAGGGATCTGCAGAGCGCTCCCCTCCTGAATAATTGGTGGTGTTTCTCAGCACCAGCAAAGCAGGGGAGACGTATATCCAGCTTGGAACATTTTTGCATTTCGTCCCCTAGCATCGGCAAAGCAGGCGAGATGGATATCCAGCTTATAACATTTTCGCATTTTATTCCTTATGGTTTCCCAGGACATGATGTGAAATACTTCCTCAGTAAAACGGTTTGAATAGCGGCTGCTCTTACAGTACTTGTGTATATTCAGCGGAGAATCGACGGGCTTGCCTATTCAGCAGGACCGGACACCGCCCACTGGTTCCAGTTTGGACCATCCTGGCTCTTTGGGACGGTCTCTACGTCTCTTGCCCTGGGAAGGATGAGCTGTGCGACAAGCATGGTTCATACTGGAGCTGGTGTGTTTCAGCTTTATACATCAAAAGCCCACCGCAGGATCGAGCCGCCGTTATCCTATGCGAGAAAAGCACCTCTCTGCCTGAATTCAGCCTGGCATTCAACCCCGTTGACATTTTTCATGCTCAGACAAATAAAACATTATTTATACGTTAGAACCTGAGCCAATCGACTAGTGAAAACAGTTAAAAATAGCTATGCAAAATGTGCACGAGCATTCCACTTTTGAATTGCAGTAATAAATCTAACAGCACTCCAGCATTGAACTCCTGTCATCTAACAGTTGGCTGGATTGCGTGTAGCGCCCCCTGTGCAGTGCAGGTTCTTATGAGTGGAATTCATAGCTGCTCTCCAGAAGGTGTGTGTCTATGTACAAAAAACATCGATTTGATCTAGCTATGCTGTTTTACTAGTAAATTTATCTTTAGTTCTTGTTGTCAGCTGTAAAGTAGGCTTATTTTTCCCAACAAGTTGTATGAGTTCTAAGGTTAATGTATTGTAATCACATCTATTAAAAGTGAAAAAAACATAAATAAAATAAACAAATATAAATAAAACCACACCATGTTTGATATTGTTGCTGCACTACCGTATGACAGAGTAATATTCCTGCTGGAGTAGGCTGACTGCCCTTAGAGGTATCTTGTGCTTAATGCACCTGCAATCTGCAGTGACCTGTAAGAGAAGAGTGTCAGTAATCTATAGGGGCAGCTGACCACAGTTTTATCGTTGTTATTATGCTCTATAGTGTGCCAAAGCCTCTGTTGCATAGGACACAAAGCTCTACAGTTTTTTTCCCCCATGTCTCTTCTCAGTGGCATCTGGAGAGGGATTTATTTTATTGCCTCTCGGAGTTAAAGTGCTCATCCACAGTTACCTAATTACAGCCATTCTTGGGAAAGGAATCTTCCTTCTTGGATGAATATTGAGGGTGAGGTGTGAAGTGGCCACTCTGGCGATACAGTTGAGAAAACAGATTTCTAGTGATCTCTCTCCTCTCTGTGTTCCATCTTTCATTTTCTTGTCCTGTTGTGACGCAGTTATAATATTCTTCAACGATTCCTCACTCTCTTTGTTGATTTATGGCTTTATTTTCTTTTATAAATAGAAAGAACATCTGGGAATGATGATTCAGCTGCAAATGAAAGGGAGTATGTACAGAATTATGGTTAATGACTGTTAATCAGACTGTGAACAGATTCTGACGTGCAAGAAAACAGGCCACAGAGCTAAATCCTTACCGAAGCTCGCATTTTATCTCTAATGTTCTATTGTGAGTGAGCCATTCAGTGAATATCACCTAAACAGTATTATGTATTAATTCATATAAATATATCCATAGATTTAGTTTCTTGTTTTTGCTGTGGAAGATAAAGTTATAATATGATGGTGGGGCATTTGCGAAGGAAAAGTATGCACTTGTGTTTTTGCTTGGGTTTTGTTGGGTGAGAAGAAAATAGTTAGACTTATATAGCAATTTATGTAACACTGTTGTACTAAGGTGTTGAGATACAGTAGATAAAACAGTCCATGTTTTTTCATCCACTCTCTGCATCAGACCACTTTTCCTTCCCTTTTCATGCACAGTGGACAATGGAACCCATAGTGGTCTATTTGCCAACATGTGTCTTCTGATTGGTTTATGTGCTAAAAGCCCTACTGACATAAATGCTGTGTAAATGTTCTTCAAAGATCCACTTAATACCAGCAGCCCCTCTGGGAGACGGACTCAGACGACCTATCACTGGTCAGTCCTCGTCACAGTCACGCTGGTGCAGAGCCTATGTTTAAGCCCTCTCCCCTGATAAAAGTTACCGTCAGCCCCTAGTTACGCATTGTATAGTAGCACCTGTTTCAGCGCCAACAATGGCAGCAGGTGCACCATTGTCGACGCTAATGCGTTTTTTTATTCCTGTGTTAGCGGTTATAAATCAGCCTGGCCTTTTGACGTGCGTATGATACAGTGCCGTGTTCCCCGGTGTGGGCCTGTTAGCGACGGCTAGCGCATAACACCAAACCAGCAGGTTAAAAATCCCATCACCCACTGTGAGCTTGCAAGGCGATGCCTTGGAGCTCCTTCTGCCTAAACCCACAGAGAGCGTACCTCCCTGCCCACAGTTTGAAGTCTGCCCACACAGGCTACTGAGCTCAACTGCTAGCACGTGGAAGATTAGCGGGGTATCAGTGTTTCCTGAATTCTTATGCTTAGTCCTTATTCTGTGTCCAACTGCATAACCAAATAGCTCTGAAGCAAACCAATGAAGGGAAGCATAAAACAATTGAACAAAAACATATGTAAAATGTTTTATGACTTATTTATGACAAGATAAACTGACAAAATGCTGCAAAATATTTAAAAAGAGGGACATGGTTTTGTCATCAGGTAGGACAAAAATCTTGTAAATACGATGCATTGCCCTAGAGAAAACATGAAAATAAATGGAAAATAAGTGTAAATAGACTGGCTAATAACTAGTTGGACAGCTTATATATTATAAGGGAAAAATAGCTATTAGCTATAAAACACTTTTTAAGCTGTAGTAAATGTTTCTGCACATGCTGTTTTTGTGTGTTATGTTTCTTTCAACAAATAAGTTGCTTGATAAGGTTTTATACTGCAAAGTGGCAGTTTACTCTATGCCCGGTTTAACAATAAATAATCTTAAATTGTACACAAGATTCATGCAGGCAAATAGACCCTCCATGTGTAGCTTAATAAGAATCTGTGGACATGTTCACGTATGAAGAATCCTTTGAGAAGACGTTATATTAAGGATAATGTACTGCCTGATCTTTGCGGCTCAAATTAATGGCATATGTAGAGAGTTTAATCTCTGCACCGCCTGCTTGGACAGTTATTTGTGTGACTCAGCAGGTTTGGTACGCATTGTATTGCAGACACCTGCTAGCTACATCACTGAGCAGTAGCAGTGCAAAAGGACGGTGACCTTCTCCCTGACACTGAGTAATGACTTTAATTTAAAATTTCACATAATGACTCTCACCTAATTTGGAGTGGTTTGCATTTTTTATCACGGTGATGATTTCCTACTTGTTCAGATTTTTCATTTCCCTTTAGTGCATTCGATGCAAAAGTATATTACAGTACTTTTGTTCCCAGTGTATTCCTTGACATAAATGATTCTTTCCTGCTTTAATTCCCAGGGAATACTATTAATATATTATGCGTTGTACTCTAACAATAGGCCCTTCAGTCATTCGTGAGTGTCAGCAGAAAATCATACCAGAACACTGTTAACCAAGCAGCTCGTCACTCTGCCTGGCATGTCTATGTCCACGCTCAGTAATACGAGGTGCTGGCCAACCTGTCCTCACAAACCTGTCAAAAACCATAAGTCTCTTCCCCAGGTTTGTGTTATTATTTTTTACCAGCTCATTCTGCCAGACTGATGCTAGCAGAGTGGAAACATGTGGCAGAGAGACTTGGCTTCAGGGAACAGGTTTATATGTTTAGACTTTCCGGGGTTAGACGGGGACAGAATGGCGGAAACATAAACAAGATTTTGTGAATGGAGGAGGGGTAAAAAAAAGCGATGCATCAGAGCTGAAGAGGGAAACCTTTGCCCAGAAGGACATTATGGGTCTTGGATTGGCTTCAAATTGGTATCTGGGTTACTGGGATCAAAACGAAGCAGGACACAATGCTGGATAGGCACTGCCAAGGGTGTGGGAAGCAGAACTCTGTGGCACAGGGATTTGGGGGAGAAGGATATGTATGCGTTGGGGTTGTACTTTTAGGAAGGAAGGGGGAAAGATGGGGATCAATCCAATATGGACTGTACCCAAAAAAAATAAAGCAGCGGTTTTGCCATGTGGGAAAAGAATGGAAAAACAAGCTTGCTTGTTATTAAGGTAGATATATTGTCCAGGATATTTACCAGCATATGAAATTTCTGTGAGACTGAGGCCACTTCAAGTCAAACAGATGTAACTGAAAGCTTGTGCTGGGTCTCTGGGAAACCAGCAGAACAATATGTTTAACGGCACTAATGTACTTTTCCCTTTGTTTCGTCTTTGTGAAAGTTAAGAAAAGCCAAACAGATTGCAGGTGTCAAGCTATGACAGGAGCTCAGTGTTTACATCTGTGCAGTTGGGCTATCCATGTTTATTCAGGGCCCCTGCCCAAACCATTAGAGGTTAGAAGTCATAAAACTGTCAAAGACATGAGCATATTGGACGTTTGGTGACACTGTCATCAATTTAACGTGATGAATCGGGAGGATGAGTTGCATCAGAGGAACCCTGCCGAACGGTGTGGTCGGGTCGGCTGAAAGATCCTGTCATTCAGGATCTTTAACGGGTGTGTGGCTACGTCAATTGGGAGTAAATGACTGACACCGTGAGTGAACTGGAGTCTTGATACTTCAGTGGAAGACTGGTGTTAATTGGTTTCCTGGCAGTATAACGGTGAATAACTTTTGATTTTCTAAATTTAAATGTTTCCTTTAGCTCAGCAGGTTTACAGTGCTCATTCTTTTCTCTTCTTTAGGGATTTGAAAAAAATTTGGAAGCCTTCAAAAATGGAAGTTTTATATATGTCACGTTAATACATTTCACAAAGTCATAATGTAATTCTTCAAAAGATTAACATTTGGGGAGAACTTTGGATGTTTGAAATGATATGTTGACAAAAACGCGGCATTCTCTATGGTACTGCAGTCAATTTTCCAGAGACATAACAAAGTAATGTGTATTTATCTGCTTTGAAAGAGGAAATAATGCTGAAATTTCATTATGTATCTTTCTAACTTAAGAAATCATAGCACAGAGCAGCACTGGCTGAAGTATGTTTGTATGTTGTACAAACTGTGTTGTAAATTAAATTACAGTGCTCATAGCTGCAGATATATCACAGACTGTTAGAATCATAGACCAAGGGGGATGGTATTCTGTTGTTAATTGCTGTACTATGCTGTTCTCTTTATGGAGTTATTGCAGTTTGTTGATGTATAAAGGTAGTCGGCAATGTTGTTATAGGTTAAATTTTTTTAATTTAGTTTTTTATATCATTTTCAATTTTCATTTGAAATCCAGCTTAGTTTTACTTGGCTTTCAGTGTGCTTTTATTACTTTTTATTTTTTAGATATAGATATAGATTTAGATATATATTTTAATTTAGTTTCAATATATTTTAGTTTGAGTTAAGTTTTAGTAATAATATTTACAGAGATCGATTATAAGTTGTACAACTGTTTTATGTCTGATCCTACATGAATACACTGTGCACACAATGTGCTGATGTCCTCAAAATAGCCAAAACATGTCCCAAGTATTTTTAATGGTCATCTAAATGTAACAGAAAGCAATTGATGTAACAAAGTATTTCATGTTTGTTTTTATTTTAATTCAGTTTGTTTCAGAAGCAAAATTTCTAGATTTTGTTTAGTTTTAGTTTTTTATTTTATTTTCATGTCTTATTTTATTTTGGTTTGTGAAAATGTGCTATAGTTTTGGTTTTCCTTAATGATAACAATCCCAGTAGTTTGGAAGTAATTCCTTGCATATACAACAGCTTTGACTGAGACGCTTCTCTTGGAAGTGAGCCTCCATATCTTCTGTCGTCCCAATCTGTTTCCTGAGGTTTGCAAAGGTCCGGTGATCGTGTTTCAATCCGCCAGGAGGTCGGTCTCGGCTCTGTGTCTGACTGTCTCCTTGGCGCAGTGTGGGTTGGAGGGGTTGGGTAGGGGGCTGGTGGAGAGCTCCTGTGGCATCTGAGACGGCTCCCTTGTGGCATCCCCCGGGGCAGCTGGCTCTTTCATAGGGGCTGCTCGCCTGATGGCGTTGGTGCCTTCCTGCCGGGCTCATACTAATCAAGCGGGCGCTGACGCACCCATGCTGGGGTAATCCTGGCTGTAATGACAAGAGCCTCCTGTTGTGAGAATGACTCTGCACAGTTGTCATTTATGTCAGCAGTCAGGGGTGTCATTGAAATTTTAATAGCAGAGGACCTCCCCCTAACTTCCCTCCAATGACATTTAATGCCCCATATGATGGAAAATTACATACACAGTAATGATATATACTCAGACGTTATACAATTTCTGTCTTAATGTTTAATTTAATGCTTAGAAATGCACTGTACTAAAAATTTACAGCTTTTACAATGACCCTCTGCAGATGATGAGTATCAGTCAAAATATTTCAATGTAAACTGTCAACAGAATTGTTGGGTATAGACTGTAGGTGTACAGTGAACTATGATGATGATTTTAAATGGATGCCATACAAGGACAGTTTAGTGGTGCTAATGATACAGAGGTGGGCATGACAAAGAGCCAGTGTGAGCCATGTTGACCTGTGTAATATTTCACTGATATTTAGAACTGATAAACGAACATCCGGCCATAGATGAAGAGTTGGGGACTGGTTAAGTTTAGAACATATACAGATTACTTGATATGATAAGCTGTGAGGGTTTAGAATAGGCCCTCCAGCTTTATTTTGAAGACTGTCTTTTCATTGGTTCAGTCAGCATGTTTCTCCGGTGTATAATACCAGTATGAAATGCATCTAAGGCGGTGTTTGGCTGCTCTCCTGCCCATATCAGTACTACGGGTTTCACGATTGGTTATATAGCAGCGAAGTGTCAGTTGATGCTTTGTTATAGGAAAATGGATATTGATATATGGCCGATAAGAAGCCCCATACATCCATTTTCAATAACCGCTTATCCATGGTGATGCAATGCCTACCCTGGGCCGAGGGCATGGAGCAGGCCCGACCCCGCAGCCAGTAAAGCAAACAGCTGCAAGGCTTCGGCGTGATCGCTGGTAGACTGACTTTCCATCCTTTGGCTTCTTTCATTCTACATGACATGCCTACATAGACAAGAAGCTGAACAATCAAGAAATTATCTTATAAAATTTTAAAATGAATTTTTAAAGTCCATTCTCTAGCTTTTAAAAGTTTTGCAGAAAAATATATGCCCTCATTTTCTTCTGGATGGTATTGAATAGCACTTGTAATCAATGGATACATTTCCAATTAAGTTTTCTTTTCAAGATGACATTGGACTGTAATGATAGAAATTCAGGCTGGTAACTTTAAGTGACATCCTAACAAAGGTACTACAGAGCCAAGATAACTGACCTTATCCACATATACGTTTTACAAATGCCACAAGGCTTAAGCAAATGGAATCCGAAAGGAGAAATGTTACACAAGAAGCACAATTATTAGGTAGCTGGGAATTTCAGACTCACATTGATCAATGACTGTAGGTCTGCCCCTGCTTTTTGGAGGAACCTTGATTGATTTGGAGAGCTGTTGCTGGAGGGCATGGTGACCCTGGAATATGCTGGTCTCAGTGACTGACACAGTGGTTTCTGTGGTATTAATGTATATTAATATATATTTTTCCCTTCTGCTGCTGTTGGTTTGCTGCTGTCCTTTAGCTTGGAACCACGTTCCTTATTAACATATGAAATCTTTCTTATCACATCATCTGTGGCTTGCATAGCTACCAAACATAGGTAATGATTTTCTGTTCAGCCACACAATCTATAGATCTACGTGTGTGTGTGTGTGTGTGTGTGTGTGTGTGTGTGTGTGTGCCCGGGCATGTATGTGTGGTGAAGACACTATACAAAGCCCATTTTACTTGCAGAAGAAGCACTCAGTGTCGATGTTGGCAAATAATGTTAGAGCAAAGTACTTCATTAAATTTTCTTTTTTATACTTTGGATTAGATCCATCAAGACTCATAAAGCTGTTGGCAAAGTTTGTGTTAGCGAGAGTCAAATGAGGTGACAGTGCTCTTACGTAGAACAAAAGCCCAACGTAAAAAAACCTTGTTTGCATTTAACTGTGCTATTCCTTCATTATGCATTCTTACTATCTTCTTTTGAAAAATCTTTTCCTCCTACTCTCTCTTCTTCCACTTTTTCTTGCTGTTGTATTCTAATGAGATCAAAGAGCCATCTCTGGGCAGCCCTCCTGTTTCTATGGTGATGTAGTGGAAGTGGTTCGCACACACACGCTGGCCTGGTACACACACGTACACGCCCACGCACTATTTCATGTGTCTGGCAGGGGAAAGCCGGGCTCTGCTTCACGCTGGCCCCTGGGCAGCCTCTGGCCTGAACCGATACAGTCAGTATAAAAGACGGATACCACACGTGCAAATAGTAGATAAAAGGACTTTCTGAGTCCAGCCAAAATGCGGAATTCAGCTAAACGCAATAGGATTTCTAGATATACAATTTGGCAAAACCCTTGCTTAATAATTTCTAAAATCATGGGCCTACATGTGAGCATCCTTGGGTAACTCCTATATTTGGCACTATACATAGACGTAGAATATTATAAATAAAACCTATTGGTACATTAAATCCATTTCATCCATATTCCTCAACTACTTCCTTTAGAGCAAACTTGAAGTTTATCTCAGTAAGCACAGGACACAATGTCAGGCATGGAAGTTGAAAATACCTGAGCTTCAGAAAGCCACTGACGGGAGAAGGAAATCACACCGCAGTGCGTGTTCAGTTTCTGTTTTATTTTCTTTTGATCAATCAAAGGGAGAATCTATCCCAGTCCTGAGCATAGCGAGTCTCTCCACATGATTTATGCAACTCTTCATATAGTAATTAGATTATATCTTGATTATTCAAGAAATCACGTTTTATTTGTTAGCCCACAAATAATATTATACACCCCTAACACATCCCAGATTGACATACACATTTCTGATTGGCTCCCATTTCCCAGGCATCAGCTCAGTATACGCCCAGGTGACAACTAAGCTAATGCCAACCCATCAGTCCTCGATTACCACAAATCAGTGTTTCTGTAACCCATTATTAGTTCTCTTTTATTTTCTATTAATCAACTAGTTAACCTTCGTATGGAATAGATGTCAAAAAGGAACACTTTAAGGGGCACAAATAATGCAGTAGTACACTCTTACTTAATGTATTAATTAATCAGAAACTACGTGTTAGTTTCATGCTGATATGATCGTTAGTTCATCGTTAATCAGTCATAACGATTCAAGTATTTCATGCAGGTACTATATTTGTTCATGATTTGTACTTGAGTAGTAAAATATAAAAAATATAATCATATAAATGTAAGAACCACTCCTTCTTATAACACTAAACTACTGACGCTTACCTCAAAAGATTTTCCTAGAACTGCTAACAAACTACTAAGGAATAAAACAGATTTAAAAAATTTTCACTCACATGAGTACAGCCTGTCAGGATGTGAGCCCATCACAAACGGGAACACAAGGCGAGTGTGCAAATCCCTCACAAATAGACGCACACAGCTTGGGCTGACAAAAATATTACATGTAGTCAAAATGATAAATTCATAATCAAATTAGTCATGGAACGCTTAAAAAGGCATCTCAGATCATGTTTTCTGCAAAGTGCTATGTTCCTCTGGATGACTTTTGTAGATGAATCAATAGCTGAGGTGTGTAGTTTGGTTCTAGGTTAGCTAGGCTAGCTGGTACAGTTCTGTGAGGAGTCTAGGTCTACTCTTGTGAGGATGAGCAAATAACAAGCCCACTCAGGCACCCCGAACCCGCCCTGCTGAGGCTGGGCCCGCCAGGAGCGCCCTGGTGCAGTGCCTACATACTGCTCTAGCTGCCACTCTGTACTGATAGTGTCAGCAGAGCTCGACATCGCGGGCATGTGTTTGCAGCTCCAACCACACTTTTTTGCCGTCGATTATACTGCTTTTCTCAGGTCGGGAATTGATGTTTTCTTCCGGTTGCCAGGAGGAAGAACAGGATGACTTATGGAAATCTGTGGCAATGCACACTGGGTGGAATGTATTGTTCCTGCCAAAATGGAACAGAACTGTGTTTGTATAATAAACCAAGCAAATTGGGATAAGATGTTTCCATAACTAAATATGAATGCCAACTATTTTGACTCACTGTCTATTCATGCCTTTTTTTCCTCACTATGTCACTGCACAACAGCTCATTTGCAATTGGAACTGCTTTAGAATTAGGCGCTGAAGCCGCAGTAGGATGCCAGATTAGATAGCATGCATAATCATGAGCCTTTAGTAAACAGAAAGTCATGTAAATATAAACATAAAGGTAATGCCTGCATCTAGTGCCCTGCAAATATTGCATAATATTATTATGGTGTCCCGTTTTCATTTTATTTATTTTATTAAAAATATGATGGCAGAAGACTTCATGTGTAAGACGTTCTTCATGGCATATTTCTTTATGGTTTCCTTGGTAACTTCAAGACAACTTTTCCCTCGGCTTTTCCAAGCTTGTTGACGGGTTTCTTGTCAGGACAGTGATGGGTCTCTGGAACAGTCTTTCTCTATTCTTTCGATTACTCTCACGGCAAAATTCATGTCATTGACTGGAACATTTTGGCTTGTCCATGAATCCTAACAACCATTCTTGACTTGGTTGAAGAGAAGAATTGCCATAAGATGCTGCTACCACTATTGTGGATTACCATGGAGAAAGTTGCAAATGATGATATTGGTTTGGACTGCACCAAATTCAGTGTTGGCATACGGATCCAATTTGATCTCATTTAACCACAACGCAACCTTCTCCAGTTTCATTTAGCTGCTTAGTTTATAGATTCACCTTATTTTCTGGACGGTGTGAGCCGTGTGACCCTTAGCTTGATCTGTGCTCTCCGTGAAGTTACTCCTGAATTTCTTTAAAGGGTTCTTGGACATTTTGTTTTCTTGTTCATCATTACCAAACCCAGGAACTTTTTACTTTAATGATGGGGACAACTGTCAGCACACACAGGCAGTACAGTCACCTTTTGTGGGTACATCACCCTGCTTGAAATGTTCCTACCACAAGAATGGCTGATTATACATAGCCCATTTTGGAGAGCTCAGATGCAACAATGGATTTGAGGGACATGTCGCTTTTCATTAATAGCCCACATTTCACATGACCCTTTATGCTAGTTTTCTAGTATAGCTTGATTGACAGCTCATCCAGAATGCTTTTGGATGCTTATTGATCCCACTGTGGAAACTAGCTGTCCTTGATTTACCAGTCTCAGGTCTGTAGTGCTGTCTATAGGTTTATACTGTGTATGAACTGGCTCATGTTAATTACGATCCTGTGATCCTAGTCAGCCATGATCTAGGGTTAAGTAGTCATATACATTCTCTCTATTTGGTGTCCACCTGGGCCATAAATGATAAAATGCAGATTGAGATTTGGTTTGTGCTTCACTCAGGAAACGTTCACATCTCTGCTAGAATACATACCCTGACTTCATTTGGATTCTCTACAGTTATATGATCTATTTATATCAGATGAACTAGCAAACATTTTGTTTTGTAATTAAAAAGACTCCTTGTGCAGTGTTTCAATCTCTTTTTGTAAATCCTTAATATCCTAACATACCAAGCATTATATAAGTATACGATAATAATGTTTGTTATTAACGTAAATTGCAGCTGTCATATCCTTTTCATTAAAAGAAATACGAAGGAAATGCTTTAAGATATGTTAAGGTATACAGTACCTGTCAATAGGGTGGATACACCTGCTTTTAATGCATTTTACTCTATTTGAGCTATATTATTCACCTTATAGTAAAAGGCCTCGAGGCAATGAAGTAATACACATCAAATATTGCAATGAATAAGAGAAATGTTCAACATGTCAATTTTCTCATATTTTAGACTCTTCAGAATAGCCCACTTTTGCTTCAATGACAGCATTGCAGACACGTGGCATTCTTTCAACTCGCTTCTAGATGTAGTCACTTGGAATGCTTCTCCAACAGTCCTGAAGGAATTTCCATAAATTCTAGGCACAAGTTAGGTACCTTACTCTTTGATCCAACTCATCCCAAACCAGCTCTATAGGGTTTAGGTTGGGGGATTGTGAGGACCAGGTCATCTATCACAGCACTCCATCGCTTTCTTTGTTCACAAGAAAATACAGTACTTACATAACCTTGAGGTGTGCTTGGGGTTGGTGTGTCCAGACTTTTGACTGGTACTGTACTTACATGCTGCTTATGAATTCTATGAATGCATTATAAATGCTTTATAAAGGTGCACTGAATATTGTATGAATACATAATGAAGGCATCATGAAAGTGCAGTTACACAAGGCTCTTTTAATGGGGGGATGGCTATTATCATGTAAGCCTGTGTCTGTCTGAGTGCAGCTGCCGTCTGCCTTTATGTGTCAGTTTAACACTTACAGATCCTGTTCTGTGGTATTTGTGACAGATGATTTATGTTCTGTATGTTCTACCTAACAACACTGACCGTACAATGTTTTAGACAGAAATACATGCTTATTTTAAGCTTTTTTTTGCACAAGATTCACATGTCTTTTGCTGAGATTGAAGAAAGGTTTTTATTGTTTAATGTTTCCATGACCCACCAAGAGAAAGTCTGAGCAACACATTTGTTTAAAGCTGTTTTACATGCAATGTAATATGCAGTGCTAAATTGATTTTCTGGTAGCCCTGAGGTTTTTTTGTATAATAAACACTTGCACAAAGGACCAGTACTTAGCCATTTGCTTGGAGAGAGAACATGCCTGCCTGGAAACCACCCATTGTGAAAAATTCTCTTTAAATGTGTTGAGAATCATGTTTTCTTGCCCCCCATCCAGGTCAGCACTAAGCAGCAGAGTGTGGAAGGGGTAAGACAGGGCTGCCTAGATTAACAAGAAAAAGAGAGGTGTGCTTCACATGGGCTGAACTGCAGGCTCTTATCTGGGCTGGCAGCAGGATGCCCTAGTGTCAGACTGTCCTGGGCTTGGCCCATTTCCTCAGTGCCAGGCTGGGACTTTCTCCAGCGGATGTGGGGAACTTGAAAATCACACGCGTAAGCAGATTTGATGATCTGCTTAGAACATGTAAAAATGTGACCACACAAATGACTGCATGTTGCGCTCCATCCAGGTAATTCATGTAAAACCTATGTGCAGTAACAGTTAAAAAATCAGTATTGTTTCATACTAGTTTTGTGCTCTCTATAAAAACCCTGTTAATATTTCAAATTAAAGTAGCTTGTCAATATATGATTTCTTTTCTGAAGTTCAATTTTTTGTCTACAGAAAAGTACTGTAGTTTTGTGCTTTGAATGTGTGCCATTTTTTCTTATTTTTTAACATTTCGTTTTTAAATTTATTTAGTTTAATTTTATTTTATCAAACAATAAAACACATATATAAAATAGGATGGTATAGAACCGAAGGATATTAGTTTTACATGTACATGAGCAGTGTTTATTATTTGATTTTTCCCCCCATATAGCTTCATTGTATTCTATCGAAAGATGAAACATTAGAATGTTATAGAAAATTAGAAAATTTGTAGTGAAATATATAAGGCTGGTGTAACTATTCCTGGATGCGTACTATCTTTGTATTGGATATCGTCCCAAGTCTCACTGGCGAGGATTTAGTGGTGAGTAAACTGTTGTGGTCTCTGTCACGGCACATGTGTTCAGCTGTGTTATTCTGGCTGACAGAGGAGTAAGCACAATGATGTCAGAAGAGAGGTTGTGGACCCTTCTGCCTGCTTAATTTGTGCTGGGTGAGCATTTACTTGCCTTCCTGTGTTGGCATGACATTAGCATGGTCATCAACCTTCCTGTGGAGCCGGGGGGTGGGGGGGGGAGTGACTCACAGCCTGTGAGGAGGTATCCACTAAAAAAGGAACCACCTCTTACGTTTAAGCAGACCCTGATAGTCAGTATCTCTGTCTGAAAACTGCCGTGATGCAGCAATCAATCAAAAAATGATTAACGGAGTGTTTATTTATGCTTCAGTCTTATTTATATTACCTTAACTATACAGTGAAAAATAAGACTGACTGCATGCATCTGTTCCTTGTGATGCCTGTACAGAAAGACAGTAAGACAGTTCAGCGATGCTCCATGGTCACATTACACAGAAAATGCATCCTGCTTTCCAGCATGTTCTGGGGCTTCCTTTAAGATTGTATTATGCATCACCCTAAGGATTTTTTAATAAATTACAAAGCAGTGACTGTATCAATTTACTAAACCCCCTGCAGTGACCCATATTAGATTAATTACAGAATGTGCTGGCGCTGCATTTTTCCCATCTTTTTTGTTATTATTGATAGCAGAAGCTTGGAACATTTTCCTTTGGATCATATTTGTAAGCTAAAAATCAATGTTATGCACCTGCCAATGGGGTTTGAAGAAAATGCTTTTGATGATTAGATTTGATGAGCCCTGCCCATCTGCCTTGCACATGACACTGACTGAAAAGGCCACATGGTAAACCTGCACTCACTCTGCCAGGTCTGCTAGCACTGTATCTCTGCTAATTGGTGACAAAAGGTTGTGAAAGGCAAAGCGCTGGATTCTGATGTTTTTAAATGGCCGCCTTTATGTTTACTACAGGTACAGCTATGTATAACACAAAAAACTACTTCTTACTGATCTCAGTGGCACAGATGAACCTCTGAGATATAACATATAACTATATGCCAATTTTACTGAGAAAAAGGATTCTGTCTTCTTGTGTATGAATAAATTTTGAGTATTTAAATTATATATAATGTTGGGCCCTTGAGCAAGGCCCTTAAGTCCAACTACTCCAGAGACTGTCTGACCCTTCTCAACTTTACGTGCCGTTGAATAAAACTTTATAGAGAAATTTATATAATGTGGCAGATTATCAGTGTCTCAGCCACACTGTTGGGGAGTACATTTAAAGGTGATATTCTATTCTGCAGCCTGCTAGTACTGATTTTGTTGCTGGACAAGGTGTGAGTATTACCATGGGCATAAATTATGGGGAAAATGGGGGGGTTGTAACCCCTTGGACCACCTTAAATGGGTGGAGACCTCCACCCCCTCAATGCCCAACCCAGAGTTATGCCCGTGACTGCCACTGATGTACAAGCTCAAGACAAGACAAGTGTACTGTATATATGATTTACAATAACAAATGAACCCCCAGGTTTGAACCTTGGAGCCACAGCCAAAAGCAGGAGGATACTTTGTGTACTTAGCATACTAGGCTAACACCAGTCTTTCCGTATGTCAGCACCAATCCACGGTTGCTGGTTTTCCTTCCAATGATCTGAACACGAGTCTCCATGTGATGCGTATTCCACTCCTGTTTGGTCTCAAGGCTTTTACCCACCTCTCCACCGCTGTTCAAGCGTTGGAGCAGCTCATTATGCAACATGGCGGCAGCACAAATCATTTCCCATCCTGAACTCGAGCCCATGCATGTGACATGCTTCTTCATGCAGACATCCAGGTGGCGTGCAGCACTTATTCACGCATCAAATGTAGCTTCAACGTGTGCCAGCCACCTTCTCTGTACTTTCCGCTTTCTGAGATCATTTACACAACGTGCCCAGTTTTCATCAGCTACATTACTTCTCACAGTAGGAAGATGGCCTTCCCATCTCACCAGACTCAAGGGACATAGATGCAGACAGGATGATGATCCAGGCTTTTACGCTAATGCATTTGCCTGCCAGAGATCTAACTTGCATGTCATCCAAGTGTTTGACAATTTGTGTGCGTTTTATTTTCCTTTTTTCTTTTCAATTAGCATCTGAAAACCATTTCCAAGTCAGTGTTGGGCTCAGACCATGTGTTGTTAGAGGAACAGAAATATTCGTTTGATTAATGACCCGCAAAAGACCAAAACTCAAACATGCCATAATGGTTTTTTTTTTAGTTCCACATGCAAATACAGACACACGGCATACAGATTACACAAGCTGAAACTTACCTCAGGTTTATTCTTGCATAAACACAGCAGATTCCAGGCTTCATATCTGTTGCATTTTATATTTGTACTGAAAATGTATTCATCATCCGTCCATCCATTTCTGTACCCACTTGTCCTATGCAGGGTCACAGAGCTGTGGACCTATCCCAGAAGCTATAGGCGCAGATCTAGTAATGACCCAGTATGGAGCACCAACCAAAATTATTCATTACTACAAACGTTATATTTCCAATTATTGATACTGATAATGGAGTACTAGTGTAAATGATTTTCATAGCATCAGTGATATTACAGTATATACAGTATGTTCCACATCTTACCTTGGGTATATAGTCATCTGAGGTTTTACTGCAGTTTAATTATTTTTCCCTGGGCGTTTTTTCCCTGCTGTGTTTTTTCAATTTATAATTTTCTTCTTGGTGAAACATACCCTCATCTATGTATATGCCTATACAATTAATGCATTGACATGGAATATTAGGAAGAAAATACTGGGTTGTTCTGTGCTTTTTAATTTTTCATCCTTTGTTATTTGCTTAATTAAATGAATTGGAGAATTAACCGTTTGCTAAAAAGCAATATTCTCGGGCCACAGAGAAGACTAATATTTCCCCTCTTAGCTCATCCACAGTAATACATCAACACAAATCTTTTGTATTGTTTTGGTCTCCCCTTTGCCTTATTAACATCTAAAATTGTAAATACTGCCCATTAGATAGCATTCACACTGATGTGAGTCTGAAGTGATGTAAGAATGCTCTGTTTGTGCTAGCCAATGAGCATGCAGATGTTATCATGTTTGGCATGTCTATTGGGAACTGGGGGGCTGGCTTTTTCAGACATCTCTGTCATCCTCAACCTCATTTATTTATAAAGTCACACTTAATGACCTGTATGTTTCTTTTATTCTCTAGAATCCAAAAATATTTACAGTATAATTGTTCATTGCAATTTCATCGCTGGAAAATTTTAATTTTGTTCAGTTTTCTATCTCTTTAAAACGTAGTTAAAGACTCAGATTATAATATTTGAAGTGAACAGAAAGAAATGCATTTAGGGAGTAACATATTGGCTGTTTACTTTCCTAATGCTTCACTAACATATGAGCAAACTAAACTATGGAAATCAATTTGGTGGTTTACTCTAAATTGCCTGGCTGCAGATGCAGGCAGAAACGCAATAAAGGAAATGATGGGGCTTGGCTCTGAGGGTCCATTAAGTGACTAATTTCCTACCGTGTGTTTCTGGTGGGGGAAGGCCCCCCCCCCCCCCCCCCCCCCCCCTCCCCGCCGTCTGTTTTTTTTTTCATCTGTTGTCTCTAGAACTCCACCGCGGCACCCCTACCC
>JAAGVU020000040.1:16346154-16358506 GCA_011763525.2 Mormyrus iriodes | reverse complement strand
TCCACACACATGGAACCCAGGCGCAGACGTGAACCCTGATCCCAGAGGTGTGAGGCAACAGTGCTAACCACTGCACCGCCGTGCCGCCAAACTTAATAAATTAAATACAAAAGTCGATTAATTGGGGGGGGGGGGGGGGCAATGAATGAATCCAATTTAAATATTGGGTGGTTCACGTCCCCCTTGATTCCCTGTCCTCTGACAACACAGCAACTGTTTCACACAGAAGGCTGCTCCCTGCCCCACAGAGCACTAGACTCAGATGGGGCTTTGGTGGCTGTGCCCATGCAGGGTGCAGGGATGCTCTGCCACATTTGCTATAAAATCTCGGCCGCTCGCGGAGGCATTATGACACTCCACTTCTGTACCGTCTGCATGCTCCCCCCGCCTCCACCATATTAATGAGAAGTGAGCCCACCGTGAAACCCCACGAATAATTTAACAGATGTCATGGAGCAGCCAGCCTAAATAGAGTGAGGAATATCCCCATGTCTGGTGCTGGTCTCAATTTACTGTCTGGTGGGCTGATGGCTGGGACACAGGGAAAGACGAGACTTCCCGGCAGTCTTTAGCTATTTAGATTGGAATACAGAAATGCTAGCATGGACACGGCCTTGGGGGACTGGCTGTATGGGCCAGATCTGGAGTGCGTGGTTAGTGTGGGGAGGCTCTACCGGCACGCCTTTTATCCCTGGAGAGAGCTCCACTTCCTCTCCTACAATCTGGAGCTGTGGTCCAAAACAGAGACTGGGCCAGCAGTAGAAACCCTCTGAAGGCCTGAGAAGCTGTCCTACTAAAAGATCGATGATCAGTCTGAACTGAAATGGAAGAAAAATGTAAAGGATTTCTTATACACAAGGGAATCTTTTTTTCTTACTTTTGCAATTGGATTTTTGGTTTGATTTTGCATTTTGGCTTTCATGACTGGCTTTACCAGCATAGCTCAATAAATCAAACTAGGGGGAGATCACAGCAGAACTCTCTCTTGATCTGCCTATCAGCATTCTCCTCTCTCTAATTTTCATTCGCGGCCTGCTCTTGCTCCTCACCCCCTTCCCTGAATCGCTGCTGAACTTGTGCCTGGATCGTTCTGTACTTTCTCAGGCATGCCTTAGCAGGACGTTTAACCTCACACTGCCATCGTGCGCGGCTGCCCACGGGGCCCCTGGCTTGGTTGGATGACGACCTTTCGAAACACGGCCAGGACTGGCTGCTTGGCCAGACGAATCAGCATGAGGGGCCAGACACGCAGCAGAAGGCTCCGAGCGGGGCCGGTCCCTCAGGAAGGCGAACGCAACAGTGTGCATTACTATCAAATAGAGCTGTAACGATTATTCAGTGAAACTCGATTACTCAGTTGTTAAAAAGCATCGATTAAAAATTTCCTAATCGATTACTCGGCAAAATGGCGGAAGTCGGCGCATAGACCGTGAAGATCCAAATAAAGAGCGAAAACGGGTGTGGAAGCTCTTCACATTAAAAGTGAATGAAAATGTGGTCCTCTGTCGGTATTGCAAAGCAGAACGTTAATATCAGCACAGCAGGACTGCAATGCAAATGCATGTTAAAGGAAGCCATTCAGGTTTGACGGACTCCCGATAATACGAGGTTAGCCATAGATATGTGCCATTTAGCCTCTCGGATTAGCCTAACCTGCCTTTGTCATCAATTTGACAAATTATTTTCCTTAATATACTTTCAACGATTCCTGTATGTCAAAATAATCGCTGCTAAAACGAAGGCTAGACACGTCGCTTAGCCTCTTCATTACACATTATGATGTAATTATACAATATACATTATTATATATTATTACTATAACTAATTAATATTATTTTTCGGGGGAACGTGTTGTGTGTTACAGCTAAACGATAATGTAAAAAGTTTACATTGCGATATTTTAAGTTTTTGCGATTATTTAGGAGTTAACTAAACAGCCAAATATAACATTATTTAACAACAGTCTGGCAAATACGTTGGTGGTGCCGTAGACACAAAGCAGTGCCGACAAATTATTTGCTTCTGCTACATATCGTATCTCTGGAATACAAAATATTTCAATGCAGCGAAGAACGAATGTCTTTTCGTTACCAGTTTTGGTTCGCTTTTCTCCTTTTCACGTATTTTTGCGTGACTGCTCACAAATGCGGCACACGGTCTGACTGGAATGGCTGTCTCGTAGATCAGGGCCATGCGCGCGGTTAGGTCCGGTCACTCGAGTATTTTAGCCCCGATGCCAATCTTCCTTCAAAAAATAAATAAAATGAAGCCCCAGGCAAACTTCGCTTCACCCCTGACCTTTTCAATAGCCAGAAACTCTCCTGTGAAGAGCTCATGGAAAAGCAGCAGCGGAAAACTTTACACTTTATTTTTAACATAAACAATATTTAACATAAACGATATCTCGCAGTCTTGTCAGGGCGGTACAGTGACGCAGTGGGTCGCGCTGTCGCTGCCGCTATGGATTTGTGGAGTTCGCATGTTCAAACTGTGTGTGCGTGGCTTTTTCGGCGGATCCTCCGGTTTCCTTCTGTTCAAAGCCATGCACCTTAAGTGAATTGGAGTGCTTCAATTTTCCATATGTGTGACTGAGTGTACACCAACTGCAATGCATATTATTATATTATATTATATTATATTATATAAATGATTAGTCAATGAATCGGCAAAATCTATTATTTCACGTTTCATGACGCATCTGCAGGGCAGTTTTAGGTGAGAATAATGCACTAATACAGGAGGTGTAAACGGACTTTAAACCGATTCCCTGGAAAACAGTCACAGAGCAGCCTCCTTTTGCTTTTGGTTAGTCCGTTTTGTTCAGTTTTATTTACTTTGATGAAGCTGAAAATACAGAAGTGAAAATCTCCCTCTGGTCATTAGGCTGCAGTTGCAAGTCACCCATATCCCTTCATCTTCTCTGGAGGTCACCCTGTAGGGCTGCTTGTAATGCAGGTGTCCATGCGGCAGGAACATTAACAATGATCCATCTTGTGACTCACTGACTTCTTACATAGGATAAACTGCTTCTGACCTTTATTCCAGCCATCCTTTCCTTTGCAGTTACTTGCATCACAGTACTTCTTATTGTGGCTGATTGTTTTTCAGAACAAGGAGGAATAGCAATTCTGTAGCAGCAATTCAGATTTAAGATATTCTTTCTCTTTACTTTGCAGGATTCTTGCCACTGTGGGCTCCGACTTTGACCTGAGGACCCTTAGGGCCGTCCGCGTGCTTCGCCCGCTCAAACTGGTTTCCGGAATTCCGAGTGAGTGTTGCCCAAACAATAACTCCCCTTGATTAATCACACAACACACCAATTGTATACAACACCGGCCTTATTTTCAAAAAGATACTTTTCAGAGATTCCAGTGCAGTCTTAATACTGTCTTAAATGGACCTTCAGTAAGAATATTAAAACTTTAAAGATCTTACTGAAAGGTATGTCCTCACTGAAATTTGACTCTTGTTTCCAATGAATACCCTACGTAATTTGTTCTTCTATCAATTTACCAGATTACTTCAATGTGTGATATCTCTTATTAAAAACTTTAACTGGGGTTAATTTTGAAAAGAAACTTCAGAAGACAAATTTGAACATGGATTAAACATATGTGAATATACTTATACCTATTATGAATATTTTGTGTTTTTGATGTTCTCTGAAGTGGTATGGTATGGTTCTGAAGGGCAATCACTGAGTAACTCCAAACAAAAAGTTCATACAAAGATCCTTTTGAGTCTTTGTCTCTTGTTCGACATGTGTATCTCCTGTCTTCCCTATCAGGCCTGCAGGTAGTGTTGAAGTCCATCATGAAAGCCATGGTTCCCCTGCTTCAGATAGGACTGCTGCTCTTCTTTGCTATTGTCATGTTTGCCATCATCGGTGTGGAGTTCTACATGGGGAAGTTCCACCAGGCCTGCTTCAGGATTGACACAGGTTAGCGATCCTGACACATGGACTCAGCTCCATTTCCATGGCTCTCACTTTCAAGGAGCACTTTTTATTATTTAAACAAACTTCTGAGAATCTCCATCTCTCTCACATTTAGTGATGCAGTGATGGTGCTGAAGTGCTTTGTGGTTTTTACTATGGTTATTTTTTGCTGTAATATTTACTTTAATGTTTGTCGGTCATGCTAGAGTTATGATGAGGATTTATGTTGCGGTGATGTTAATGTGGTCCTAATCCGTCTCCTGCTGCACTACTCTGATTTGACTACCGAGGAATAAGCATTCAGAGTTTTATACTGTAGTCCTTTTAATGGGGACTATATGATACAAAAATGAAACTTTCCGGCTAAATATGTCATTTGGATTTTGGGAAATTTTTAGAACATATTTTAGCAGTACCAGGAATGAATCCAAACTTTTAAAATATTTATAACATTGTGTAATAGGATATATAATAATTTGTCTTTTTCCCCACTTTTTTATTATTTCTTTCTTCTTTCATTACAAAAGGAAGTTGTATTGTATACAAAGGTGGAAAGTCCAGGTCCAGAAAGTTCAAGTCCAGATGAAGGTTTTGTTTTGCTCAACTGGATGTATCAAAATCTTGGTCTGGATTTGTACTTTCTGCACCTGGTTTTTCCACTCCTGATTTTATATATGTATATATATAGCACCAAATATAAATATAATATTATACTTATATGTATTTCTGAACCAAATACACTACCAGTAAAAAGTTTGAGAACACCCCAATTTTCCCAGTTTTTTATTTAAATTCAAGCAGTTCAAGTCCAATGAATAGCTTGAAATGGTACAAAGGTAAGTGGTGAACTGCCAGATGTTAATAAAAAGGTAAGGTTACCCAAAACTGCAAAATAATGTACATTTCAGAATTATTGAAAATGGCCTTTTTCAGGGAACAAGAAATTGGTTAACAACTTAATGCTGTTCTGTAGCAATGGAGGTTGATCAAGCCTTAAAAGTTGGTGCTACCATTCCATACAGGTGTCCCAACTTGTCCAGATTACTTACAACCCCTTCTATCTGCAAAAAATAGTGTTGGAACACACTGTGGTACCATACCCTCATGAGCATTATTTGAACAGTATTGTACTGCAGAAAGTAGTGTGTTGCTATAAAAATGGTGAGAAAAAGGCAATTAACAATGGAAGAGATACAGACCATCATAACACTTAAAAGTGTACGTCTGTCCTACAGAGAAATTGCGAAGAAAGTCAAGGCGTCAGTGAGTACAGTCTCCTTCACCATCAAAAGGCTCTCAGAAACTGGGGGAAACAGACAGCAAGAGGTCTGGCAGACCCAAAACCACAACAGCATCAGAAGACCAGTTTCTGAGAGTCAACAGCTTGCATGACAGGCGGCTCACAGGACCACAGCTTCAAGCACAGCTTAATAGTGGTTGTAGTAAGCAAGTCTCAGTTTCAACTGTAAAGAGAAGATTTCGAGTTGCCGGAAGAAAGCCATTGCTAAGACATCAGAATAAGAAAAAGAGGCTTGCCTCGGCCATGAAACACTGCCAATGGATTACCGAAGACTGGAAGAAGTTGTTATGGAATGACGAATCAAAATTTGAGATCTTTGGTTCATCATGCAGGATTTTTATGCCCTCGAGTAGGCAAAAGGATGGTTCTTCAGTGTGTGACATCAACTGTCATACATGGAGGGAGAAGCGTGATGGTCTGGGGCTGTTTTGCTGGATCCAGGGTCGGTGACTTGTACAGAGTGAAAGGCACCCTGAACCAAAACGGATACTGTAGCATTCTGCAGCGCCATGCAGTACCCTCTGGTACACACCTAGTTGGTCAGAGGTTCATCCTACAGCAAGATAATGCCCTGAAACATAAGCCCAAGCTATACCAGAACTACCTTAGGAAAAAAAGAACAAGATGGTAAGCTTGAAAACATGGAGTAGTCAGCACAGTCTCCAGACTTAAACCACATCGAGCTGGTTTGGGATGAACTGGACAGAAGAGTGAAAGCAAAGCAACCTACAAGTGCCACACATTTATGGGAACTTCTGCAACACATTTGGGAAGAACTTTCTGAAGAATATTAAAATTCCATTGTCGAACGAATGCCATGGGTGTGTTCAGCTGTTATATCTGCCAAAGGTGGCTACTTTGATGAGTCAAAAGTTTAGAATACATTTTGGTTTGTACATGGATTCCATGATTTATTTTTTAACTTCAGTTGTTTATTTGTTCTATGCTTTCATTTCAGAGTATAACGAGACATTGAACTGCTTGAATTTCAATTAAAAACTGGAAAAATTGGGGTGTTCTAAAACTTTCTAAAATCTCACCGGTAGTGTATGCCAAAGCTTTGTTCTGAGATTTGCTGAAAGAGTTAACGGGACATCCCCTCTGAGATGTAAATGCTATCTGTGTGGGGTTTCTGCATGACTTATTGAGACATTTGACCTTTTTCCAAACCCATCTATTAACATATTGACAGTGAAAACAGGACAGCATGTTATTCTCTATGTTATCAGTAAATCCTTGTGACAAGGCCAGCCTGTAATTACAGGGTTAATACGACATAGGGACGTTTATCACTGCTTGAAACCCTTCTCATATTATTCTTCCAGGCTCATAAAAGAGATTAATATAAAGCAATAAATTTGCAGTGCGAAATGTACGGTCACCTTGTTAGCATGACAATAAAAATAGAGATGGGAGGGTAATATGTTCACGGTACGAGTCCTACGGATCCTGTAGAGTAACTGGTGTGACTGATTCAGACCCTGCATGAGGCCTGTGTGTATGTGTATTCAAAGTTGAATTTGTGTGAACATACTGCATGTATTTTCAACTGGGCATCACTGTCGTCTAGCAGCATTCAGCTCCTCCTCAGCTCAGTGGCTGCTCATGTTTCTCAGGCCTTCACGTGATCAAACAGGCCAGGGGCCGTAAAGCTAATGGTCCTGTTTCCATCTTACAAAGTACATCTGAAACCGTTAAGAGCACTTAAGTCTTTTTTCATTAATATATTGCTGTATTGATTTTTATATTATCATCAGAACAGGTCAAACAGGGGTAAAAAAAAAGAAAGAATGGGACAGAATTGGGTGCTTTGTTGTTTAGAATTGTGCTATCTTCTATTTCTGAGGCAAATCAAACCCTCATGTAGACGAGTTGCATAGGCACCCGAGCAATTTAAGACTCCCCCACCTCCTCCAGCAGGTGGCAGAAGCCAAAGATCTTGGATGCTAAAGAAGCCCCACGAAGGCCCAGTAATGTGGGTTACTGTTGCTGTTGAATGGCAGGGCTCTGCTGAGAAAAAGGTTGTGAGTGGGCGAAGGAGTTAGAATACTTTTAAAATGCATTTGGGATAAATCCAAACTCTCGCAGACACACCACAGGCCCGTGTTCATAGGCCTGGTGCAGAAACGGGCCAGATACTATGTAAGAATACTATTCATAACAGTAAAAAAATACAAGTATGAATATTTAGTGGATTAATGCTGCATTTTGATGTAATACTGTGTGTTTTGCCTGCATAAATAAGTAGTGGGGGGAGAGGATTATAATATCTACTATACTTTAGAAAATGAAGAAATGTGCAGGTCTGTTTTTAAATTTAGGTTATTGGTCCAGTGGATATGTTTATGGTTTTTAATAACCTGTCCCTCTTTTCCTTACCCTACCGGAGACAAATGCTGTACAATGAGGGCCAGATTTTAGGCGTGGGCCCAACTGGCACAAGAGGGGCCAGACAAAGTCCTCAAACAGTGATATCTAACAAGGGGGACAACCCCCCCAGAATTTATTTCGGGCTATGAACCTGTCTAGAGCTCCTAAAAAGGTAGAAAACATAGTGAGCATGGGCTGAAAACACATGCAAATGGCTATCGCTAAATGCTCCGTCGACGTGGTGACTTCATCGGGCTGGAGAGGGCTCCAGTTGGCCCCCCTCAAGCAGCTTTTTCCTAGTGTATTCCTCAGGGTCATGCCCTGCTTACCTCACACACTGAATAATCATCAGTTTTGTTGATTGCCATACCACTCGTGTCCCTGCATCATGTCCCTGGGGGGTACCAGCTGTACTAAATTGCTGAAATAAAAAATGAAAACCATCCATAAGTCAGTAAATATAAGACAGTTGTCGGTGGGAGGTCTCCCATCCTGCATTTTTTAAAAGCCTGGGCAGACTCTAGGAATGAAAACCTTAAACCTGTGTGTGTCAATGAGCCCACCAGATTGTTAGAGAGCCTTGCCCTATCCCATTCATCCAGGCTGGATTGCCAGTGAGCTGTTCATTCTGAGATCACAGTAATGATATGGATGCTTTCTGAAACATATGGAGGAGAGTGGCAGACTCCACTTTGGCTCTCTTCAAATTCCTCTAGGCTTTTAAAACGTTTTGCTAACTGGGGCCTCTGTGGAAGCCGCATCTGAACAGGCGGAGACAGAGAAAGCAACAGAGTCAACTTTAGGTGGGAGCTGAAACAAGGGAGAGGGATGCAGGCCTGCAGGATTTTGTCTGTCTCGTTTTTACAACAAGGAGGTGGATGTGCATATTTTATACGGTCTCAGTTGCTGGCATGTCTTTTGAAAGTACATGCTTTGTTTTATGAAATGATCTCCGTATAAGTCTAAGTAGTTAAGTATGAGCAGGAGAAACTATATTTTCTTTACTATACATAAGTAAAGCAAGGCAGCTTTTAAACTATACAAAAAGAAAACATATGACCAGGAACTGACCAGTACTGGGGTGCGTTCCCGAACAACGACGGAACTACGATGCATCGCACTATGTTCGTTCAAACGAGCTAATATCTGAAGTACGACTGTTTCCCAAAACCGTCCGGCGGGTCGTGTGCAAAAACTCACAAACTTCGTAATATTATTTCTAAATACGACAGTTGTGCCGATATTACATTATTACCGGTAATTTATTCTGTCAGTCATATAACAGCAATAATATTAAAAATTCAAAAATAGCAATAACGTAATGATAATATGATAGTTGTATGATGCTTCTGGTGGAGGAACAAAAACAGAAGAACTATTAGGTAGTAGACTACAAATGCATGTAGGCTCTATTTGTATTTACGTTTATCTTTATTTCTTTTAATCACGCTGTAAACACGTATAAAGTCCTGATCCGTACCCGTTCATATAGCCTGCTAGTGGTTCAGATGGGTGTTTATAACACCCACCCTTGTGTACCAGTTATCTCAATTACACAGCAATGGGTTCGTGTCCAAGCACCATTGTTTTTTTTATATAATCTTTTTTCGTGTTGCAATGAAAGCTCTCAATGATTAAGAAGTTATGCATTATTTTTAGCCGATAGTTTGCCCGTGCTTTAAGTGTATTTGCTTTCCCCAGGTCTTTTCCTATTTAATACCACGTGTACATAAGCGCTGAATGATAAATCGTTTCCGCATTGTCATCGCGATGTGCGTGTGCGTAACAATCATATCGCATTTGTCTGCACTGCCGACTTACTAGACACACTCTATTGTTAGATAAGTTGTATCTGGCAATAGGTTGTTTCGGGTAATTTTATCTCCGTTTTGGTTTTATATATATCGCAATATTACTCAATGTGATATTGCGATGTCATAACGCTACAGCCCTTAATATATATTTATCTATGTAATGAATTCTATCATATAGCACAAAAAAGGTGGGTAAACAACATCTTCTCCTATAAGGACTCTTGCGACATTATAGATGTTTATGCAGCAAGATTTCACCATACTTCGATGGTGTCTACCCTCCTTCGACAGCATTTTCCACCATCGATGACGTATTCACCCGGAACTATGCTTCTAACTACGGCTCGAGATCTGTATTTAGCACTACGCAATTTAATGACAGTGTTAACGAACGTTTGATCGAACTGTTGTTTCGGGAAAGACATGCGTCGTACTTGCATAGTTCGAACCGCGCAAGTTGCTAACGTAGTTTTCAACTATGCTTTTGGGAAACGCACTCCTGGATGAGTCAATGTGCCTAATAAACTAAGTAAGCGTGGCTGCATTTGCCAGTGGATCTTCATGTTTAACCTCACCGTTCTCAGTCCACCTCTTCAACCTAAATGGCACTTATCCTTAACTCATTAATGAGCTGATTATAGCCAGGAAAGGCATTATTAACTAAAGGGCTGAGCCTGTTACCTGGTCACCCTTACTGATAACCCAGCCCCACACATTTTAATCACCTGTTTCCATGACGTAAATATAAAAAACATTGCAGTATGACAGAAGCTTAAAACTGTATGCCGTTAACTTATCAGTCATGTGTAGATAATACAAGCCTCGTTGTGGTTCTTTGTTATAATACAAATAGAAAGCAATCGTCACTACCAACCTGACACCTTTGGTGATTATTGAAGGAACTTGTTTCCAAACTATTTATACCCTATTGTTGAACAGAAACTTTCTCACAGTATTTGGGAGTTATTTAAACATTGTATACTAGATGTCTATCTGTCTGTCTGACTATGTTCAATGTATTTATCAGAGTGGAGAAGGTGATGAAGAAACTGCTGTAATGGTTTCAGTGTAACAGAAATAGCCAGCCACTTAATAGAATGAGTAAAAGCTGTTAGCCAGAGTGACAGCAGTAAAGCATGAAAGTCAATAAGCGATGCTGTTGTAGTTAGTTTTGGCTGAGGCTTCCAAATCAATACATTCCAAGAATCCTGAAAACTATTCATTTCACTGGTAGATGTGGGGACTTACTTTTACAGTTACCTACATTGTAATCCAAGAGTACATGTGAAGAGTCAGGGGGAAACTCTTCAGATGGTTCTGTGTCTTTCTACTGATTCAGTTTATAACATAAAGTATATTACAATTTATAAAAATAAACAAATATACTTTTCATGTAGTTCTGTTCCCAGTCTCTGAATCTTTACATGGCTTTCTGCCACAGGCTTAGATTTGGGTATGGACAGCAGGGATATGTCCCTACCAATATTGTGGGAGTGCTGTGTGTGTCTAGGGAGGTGGGCATTTCGGGCTGATTTGGCCCCTGCCAAAGCTGAAACCAAACCTATACCCTTGTTGTCTGCATCCGATTGTTGTAGGAGAGCTGGCAGCAGACTTCCCCTGTGGCCTGGAGACACCTGCTCGAACCTGTGCAGAGCTGAATGACACCGTGTGCAGGGAGTACTGGATTGGCCCCAATTTTGGTATCACCAACTTCGATAACATCCTGTTCGCTGTGCTGACTGTCTTCCAGTGCATCACCATGGAGGGATGGGTGGACATTCTCTACAATGTGAGTCCTGCGTGTTACCCGCCATCTTTAACATTATCGTTAACCTGCTGTTAATGGCTGTGTTATACTTGTTGGGCATAGTTAAACATCTGGGATTTTAGAGCCAGTGTCAGAGAAAGAATGATGAGGGAAGTGATGTGAGTTGTGTGTATGTGCATTTATAAAAGATGGCATGCATTAGGAGAAGTGGGCATTTCTGTGTAGGATGAATGTATTTCACAACTGAATGTTTTGTGAGGGGTTTAAAATATTTTGAAAATCGTTGAGGATCTCTTTATACAAACTATCTAAATTAAATTGTCAGTTTCAGATTAGGAAATTAATTGTGAGGAAACATAAACAAAATAACTTTTGCATCTTTAAAGCTGCAGTTTTGTACTTTTTTTTTAACCTGTTAATTTGACAGTGTCATGGATGATTTGCACATCTGTGGGCTGGTCTGATAGCTCCTTTAAAAGTAACTAGAATCACATTGGAGATATATCTAATGTGATGTGTGACCAGTGTGATATGTTGACTGTGGGGGTCAAAAAAAGGTTTGATGGTGGTTTAATAACGCTGCACTATCCCTTCTGTATTTTATTTCTTCTGTTCTAAATTCTAGAATCTATAGAATTTATCCTCATTTTGAAAATGGTCTGAGGTAACTTCAACCCCAAAAATAACACAGGGGCTATATAAATCTCTGTTTTGTTGCCTTTGGTGGTTGATAGAAAACCCAAGCCTTAATGAGGCATCTCCATAAGTTTGCAAACTGCGGGTTGTGAACTGTTACAAATCTCAAACAATGGTTTTAATGCTTTTACAGTATTCAGATAACTGAGTACAGTAATCCCTCGCAATATCGCGCTTCGACTTTCCGACGATTGGTCTTTTTATTTCTGGTACATGCTTCCTCAGTTGGTTTGCCCTGTGGATTTCATACACAGGACGCTATTGGCGGATGGCTGAGAAGCTACCCAATCAGAGCACGCGGTTACGTATCTTGGGTTGATATACAACACGTATATTTGTGTGTAGTATATAAACAATGTGTTTATATACATAATTTTAACGAATCTTACGTAATATCTAAGAGAATATAAAGGGTTTATAAGGGCTTAAAATATACAAAAATAACCATATAAACATATGGTTTTTAC
>JAAGVU020000040.1:16335951-16346054 GCA_011763525.2 Mormyrus iriodes | reverse complement strand
TAACCATATAAACATATGGTTTTTACTTCGCGGATTTTCACCTTTCGTGGGGGGTTCTGGAACGCAACCCCCGTGATCGAGGAGGGATCACTGTAACTGCTGTTACTTTCTGTTTAGATCTGTTACTCACATTTTATGTATCTTAGTTGAAATTCTATTTAACTGGTTGTGTTTATGCAAGTAGAATAGAAGTCAAACAGGTATGATTTTCTTTTCATTTACATATTGTGGGCATTGATGAAATATGGAAAGTTATTTTCTATGTATTCATTCTAGCCAAAGGCTTTCTTAAAATGATACATTATCTAAAGTAGCCCAATATTTTGTAATTGGAATCAATATACATAATGCTTTAGGTAAGCATTGTAGCTTGGCGCGTCCCATACAGGCTTTTATACAAAGTTATAACATAAAATTATGGGTAATCGTGTGTGTGTGTGTGTGTGTGTGTGTGTGTGTGTGTGTGTATATATATATATATTTCTTCCATGTTTGGCCAAGCATTCTAATTTAAACATGAAAAGACCTAAGAATAATATTATTAATTAAAAATTTAATTTAATTAATTAAAAAATGATATTGTACAGTGATTATATATCCACTTTTGCAATAGATTCAATCTTTCTTAAAGATGTTCACTCATGTTTTGTTGTATTAAGGCATTAATGTTCTGGAAAAATGGAAAAAATGTCCTCATGCACTGATTTATTTGCCCATAATGCGCTCTTTATACACTTACATGCCTCTGGTAGCCATCATTCTGTCTAATATATTTGAAATTAATAGGTCTAGTTCACAATACAATCTGCGGTGAGATAAAAAAAAAACTGCTAAATCTAAAGATAAAAACATTTCTGCTGAAAGGAGACTTGAAGTACTAACCGTGTGTACTGGCCCCATTGCGTTAATCACATCCTGTTGTTACTTGGTAACCCAGAAAGCCATTGACGAAGATTTAAGTGGCTGGAGAATGGGCACTATAGCTAATGGAGGCCTATGCGAGTGCTGGGTGATATGCCAGAATAAGTCTTGGTTACATCATGGAATGAACGAAGGCATCCAGCTTGCGGCAGCCCCTGTGCCGCCTCCCACATCCACATCCTTCCACGTCTGGTAGCTGCTCGCAGTCTGGGTTTTATTACATATAATTATTTTTGTGACATAAAATTGTAGATATTGGGAATTGCAGGCAGCTTGTAATGACTAGAAGAAAGCTGTAATTTCACATCATGTATTATATTTATTGTTTGTAATTAAGTTTATTTATGTGGTATATCATTATAGTAATACATATTCACGCACTTTGACAGACATGATATCATAGTTTTACACCAACATGAAGATCATTTATACGTAATTTTCTTTGACTGCACTTTATACAAACACCCATGCACAAATGCATACATGCACACACACACAGAGGTTTCTATCCGTATCTTTGTGGGGATCTTCCATTTATTTCTATGGGCATACCTTACTCCCAGCAATGGCAACCTTAACCCCTACCCAGCTCTGACATTAACCATTTAGCCATAAATGACCAAACAAAATACAAGACTTTGGGCATTTTTCAGTTTTTTGATTGCAATCACAGATTTTTATAAAATTGAGTTTTCCCTTGTGGGGACCAGAAACGGTCACAAGGTCGAAATAACAGGTTTTTATCACATTGTGGTAACACATGCATTGTGTAATGCATTGGAGTTATGTCATTGTCAGGCTTCCATCGGATATATATATACACACACAATGCCCTCCAATATTATTGGCACCCCTTGTAAATCGCTGTTTGCTTAAGTACCTTTATCTTGCACTGAAAAAATGTGAAAAATCTGTTTATTTCTTTATTCAAAGAAAAACAAATCCCTCGTCATGAAATAAATATTCTTAGCAAAAACACTTGTGCCACAATTGTTGGCACCCCTGCATTTAAGACTTTGTACAACCTCCCTTTGCCAATATAACAGCACGGAGTCTTTTCTTATAACCTTTTATTAGGTTGGAGAATACAGAGCATGGCATCTGAGACCATTCTTCTTTACATAATCTCAAAAAGAATATTTATTTCTTGATGTGGGGTTTGTTTTTCTTTTAATAAACTTAAAGTCAGATTTTTCTCATTTATTTCAGTGCAAGATGAAGGTACCTTAGCAAACAGTGATTTTTTTTTCTAACCCTTCTTAATAATTTTTACAAGGGGTGTCAGTAATAGTGAAGGGCACTGTATATATATACATATATATACATACACACACACACACACACACACACACACATTATATATAATTGTCATTTTGATCAATAGATCCCCAGACTCTGTTTTGCAACATGGCAGACTTCAGCAGCAATCATCTACAACTGACATGGAAAATGTCAAAACCTTCATGTGAATAACTATTAATCTGTTAGACACCTGGGTGGCAGCAAAAGTGAATGACCACTGGCCAGAGTACATGAAGGAGATTGCAGGATATGAGTGTTGCGGATCTTTGTAAACCTGAAGTCCTCGCTAACAAAATCCACTCACTTCCTTTCACTTTAAAAATAAAAGAAATGTGCAGTTAATTTTAACAATTAGAAAAGCATCGAGATTCTACGGGTTATCTGCTGCAGTTGTTGACTTCCTAGCTAGCTATCTAGCCAGCTTTGCAGCCATAAACTAGCTTGTTAATTGCTGCCATAGTAGCCATTAGAGAGAACAACTGTTTTGGTGAATATTAACACAACTTAAATGCTGTTATTAGCTCACATAAATTAAGCGCACATTTTCCTTATGAAGGATTTTTAGCAGGCAAAAAGTAAAAATCCAGACTGAGTCCATCTTGAAACTGCCTGTCCCAATCAGGGTCATGTACCAGGGCCTATAACAGGCAGCATGCGGCATGAGTACCAGTCCATAAAAAGGCACATACACAAGCACTCAATATGAGCAGTTTAGAGATGCCATTTTACCATGTCGGTTGACTAAGGGAGGAAACTGGAGTACTTGGAGGTCACCTGCGTGACACAGGGAGAATGATACTGGTCAGTGGCCATTATTCCACCAAGTATTATTTGATTATTTTTCCCATCACAGTAAACACCACGGGGATCACGTATAAAATTGCAGCCTAATTACAATTGCAGTTACAGTGGAATTCCCCTTTAAATATGAGACCTGTTTTGTCTAGTATTATTTTTGTTTATAATATATAGAAAAGCAATGAAGAATTGCTGTTATACTTTCTAGTAATGCATAACAGGTATCAAAATTTTGAACATTTGATGTAAGTACTTTTCTCAGAGGACAAATATTTACTTTGTTTTGTTAAGCCTTTTTGTTTGCTTGGAATCGTATGTATAGTGCAGTACAGTCCCTGCCCATGTCTGCTTACTACAGAAAGCTTTTCAGGAAGATATTGTTCATTAGAAACGCTTTGAAGATTTCTATTATACTCTTACACTGATTCTTAGAGCAGTATTGAGTGCCTTGATACTATATGTATGTGTGTGTGTGTGTTTACTTTAAGACAAAAGGACAGGGTTAATTTCAGGAAGAAAAAAGTAGACACCAAGAACAATGAGGCCACTGGCTTTGACGTTAACACCTCTGCATATATATATATATATATGTGTGTGTGTGTGTGTGTGTGTGTGTGTGCGGCTTAAGCACCTTTTTCAAATTTTGTCAACTGAAATGATAACATTATTTGGTATCAATGTGACCAAATACAAACAGCTGTAGTTTATAATTGCCAGGCCAAGAAGTCAGTCTTCTGCATCTGTGTTCTTTCCTCTGATTAAAAGAGTATATCCAAAAATGTGTGTTTGTATGGACCTGAGCTTGGTGTGTTGGCATGGTGATTGGGGATGGGCGTTTCTCAGTTGGCAACCTGCCATGAACACCCATTCCTTGGAAGACTGAATGAGAATTGCACTGCATGGCGATGACTCAAAGCAGGGCTGCACTACAGAACAGCTGCTCACTAACCTCTTGTTTGTGAACACATTTTTGGGCTACCAGCCTCTGACAGTTTAACTACAAATAAACTAAAATTAATCCTCGGAGCGATATTATATGGAAGGCAACTATAAATGTAATCTGAAGGTGTTTCACTATGTATTAGTCAATAATAAACTGATACAGAATATTATTTTCTTAAATTACCTTATGCTGAATGAGGTTCAAAGATTTCATGGTGTAACTGGGGTACTGTAGAACAGCAGGTACCATGCAGAGGTGTCAATGTCAAAGCCAGTGGCCTCATTGTTCTTGGCGTCTACTTTTTCTTCCTGAAATTAACCTTGTCCTTTTGTCTTAAAGTTCTGTTTTATTATCATTACCAAGTTGTTTGATATACCAAATTTTGAAATAATCGTGTACAATTTAAATAAAACATGCTTGATTTTGAAAATTAGTGTGGGTACAGTTTATTCAAATTTCATTCATTTAAGAGGAATCCAAAAAATTGTATTTACTAAGGACCCTGTAAAGTGTACAGCAGCCGATTTAATTGATAATTTAAAAACGATATTATATGCTACTTAGAGCAGTCACGATTACTCGATATTCAATATTTTTTCTCTAAATCCCATTCTAGCAGAATCTTCTTCATCAGAGTTTGCTTTTATATAGTTAATTTACTGACGTATGAAGGCCATCTGGTTCATTTGCTTTGCAACTTTCCGGCTCTTTATATTTTTATACAGGTTATTCAAAAAGATATAATTTTTTCTAAAATTCTTATATACACACAAGGATTGGGTTCCCAGGAAGAAATGTGTATTGTTGTAACAGCACACATATTCCTACCACACAGCATGGCCATTGACACTGGCTATTTGTAAGAGCCAGTCACCCGTTTTTACATATATTGGCATGTGTGTGTTTATTTTCTTGAACCACGTCATTAAACTCTGGAGTCTGAGGCCTCTCAACCACTTTTGCAGTAGTCTGACATGCCGTGACATTTTTAAATACTTAACCTATCTAAAAAACATTTATCCCGAAGTGGTGTATATGCTTTTATTCAGCACAAACTCAGCACCAATAATGTGAGACTATTTAGAATGTCACTCATCTGTTTTTTATAACTTTAAACATATACTTTTCAAAAACCTATGTTCAGAGGTTCTGAAAAATTGTAAAAAAAAAAAAATACATTAGGAGACCTTTGTACTCCGTAGCTCTGTCCTCATTGCTGGTGTCAGATCCTGTGTCATTTGTCACGCAGGAATTTGTGATCCTCCCAAACCAGAATGAACATTGACAGGGGATTATAGTTTCTTGAAAGCCTATATAAATTGACTGTGATGCAGAGGAAGTATCTGCTACAATCCCAGTGAGGATTGACCGTTTTTGATATATCACCCTTTCTTCCTTCTCTGTTTCAGTGTTGATGCTTTAACACTGAACAGATGGCTGTTCTCAGTGTGTCTAGGGGAAGAGCAGAGATGCCCCTGGGAGCTCAGATATTTACTAATGACTTCCTTAAGGCCATCTTCATTCACCAGGCTTGGCTTACTCACAAGGCCTGGATCATCTTCCGGTCGCGTTCTGTAAATATGGGCTATTTGCATGCTGCTTGTGGTGCGTTTGTTGGTCCTCTTGAGATGCTGTAAGAGGACCTGGATTTCTAGCGGAATTAGGAAATCGGGAAATTTATAATAGAGTGACATCTAAAAGATGTCCCCTTTAAAATATAAGATTCATTATGATAGGTGCTGATTTCTCTGCAAAAAATAATGTTAGGGAGATAAGGGGCCTGGAAACAGCAGATGTCAGTCACATTGAGGGCTGTTAGAGTTATGTCATTGTCAGGCTTCCATTGGATGGATTTTAATGGGAAATGACTTTACTGCATTTACTTGTTGAAAGATTCTTTAACATTTCATGCAAGTTACATTTCCCTTCAGATGAGGGTATCTAAATCAGTAAATAAAATGGAATTCTTAAAAGATATACTACATGATCCCGTTAATTAATAAAGTTGAATGCCCATTCATCCGTCCTTTCATCTTCCCATTTGGTCAGGGTCACAGAGATGCCTGGAACCAGTCCCAGGCAGCACTGGGCACAACGCTGCATGGTGTCCACTCTGGGCAGGATGCCAGTCTATTGCAGGACTACACTGAATCTATTAATTGTTAAATTGTTACATTCTGCTAAGCAAATTATATCCACGTGGCAATTTAAATCATTCAGCTAATAAATATACTGAATTTCTATGTGTATCATTTCTTAACTAAAATGATTTAAATTGCATAAATAAGCCTTTTAGTGCACCTGCATATCTGTATCAGAAGGGATTTGAATAACAGATCATGCAGTTTTGCTCAGAAGAATTCAAAGTATGCTTATCTATGAATTATATCACTTCATAATGAGTTCAATAAATTTTGAACAATGAAACCTTTGCTTACCTGCTAGCAGCAGAGGTTTTGACAAACATTTCAAAACATTTTATCTTAAATCATAATGTTCCTATGTCTTTAAGAAACATGCTAGCATGCTGGAAAATATATTTTTATAACTTAATTAAAATTGAACTGAACTCTGTAGCATGACACACAACGAAATGGGTATCACATTAGAAATCGGTCTCCACCTGTTAACTGGCTTCCAAAATGAACATAAAATATTCTATAGCACATTACTTTACATCCTAAGAGGAATATCCATGCTGTTGTTAAGTCTTAAATAAACCGTCACAGTGTTTTAGTATAAATAATTTGTTGCGTGTTTGCAAAACATTTACCAAAAATATATGTTTTATAGATATGTAATGTATTGAATTTGGGTTGATGGTTTATTTTTCCATTTACAAAAATGTCACTGTTTTTTTTAATCATAATGTGAATTTCATACTGCCTGGCTATTTTATTTTTCTCTTAGCATGATAATTTGTTTTTCTTAGTTACAATTAACTATAGTTGCATCTGCTTTGTCATGTGCTCATTACCCCTCCTCAGTCGTCTAATAGGTGTCTGATGGTTGATACAAGGGGATTATAATAAAACATTTTAACCTGATATTTAATAGGAAATAAAGAACAGAATCTGGTGCCGGTACAATGCTGACAAATGCTGATGAGATAGTAAGAGCAGAGGAAGATGTCAGACTTCACAGCTCCAAGCCTCATCTTCCTGCAGAGAATCCTGGAGCCAGCAGCCCGGGTGCCTCATTAAAAACCGATGAGTCACCGAAATGAGAACGCGGCCCGTGTAGTGGAGCTCAACCTGGCTCACCGCCATGCCACTGTGTTTGGCCAATTTCACTATTGATTAATTGTTCTTTACAGGTTAAAAAAATACCACGATCACAACAGAGATGGATTATATTTGTGTGTACATCAAAAATGTTCTTTGTCAATGTTTAAATTCAGTAGAACAAAACAATCAATGAATTAGGAGAATCCAAGATTAGTTCTAAGCTGTTGCTGTCCATAGTTGTGATGCTAGCATGCTTATTTTAAAGATAGCTGCTCCTGTCATCACTAACAGTTGTTGGAAATTTATGAAGAAGACACAGACTGGGTATGCAGAACAGAAGAGACTTTATGCCTTTTGTGGTGCGCATACTACACAATTACAAAGCAGCCATTCGCCGCCTCGCTCACAGGAAGGCGGTGTGTGTACGTCACAGCTCCTGCCAACACAACCTATTCTGCAAGGCGTCCGGCTGACTGATGGTTCAGTCCTTCAGCTGCTAGAATAGAAATGCTGTTCAGCTGTGGTGGTGGGGGGGGGGGGGGTTAATGAGAATTGAATGTCCCTGCCGCATGTCAAGCAGAAATTGGCTCTTCAAGGGATAATCCAGTTATAATGGAGACAAGAACTTTTCCTCGGTTCAGTCTGCCTACTTGGAAAATCAAGCTGTTTCATGCAAGCCTTTTCTGTGTGTAAATATGCAGTAAAATGATATAATAGAGTGAGCATGTTCCTGCTGTCACTGTGCTTGTGGCTGGCAACAATGCTGATGCTTATTACTGTGTAACTTTCTTGTCGCACTGAAAAGGCTGCTCACATGTATGGTGAAATGGCCAGTTAAAATCTGAAGGCAAATGTCTCAAAGCAATTATTATTCCTACTTTCATAGATAACAAATCCTTTATTTTGGGAACATTGGAATTCTGCTCTTCGCCTATTCCATCTTGCTTTCCATGGCTAGGGGGTCACAGCATAGGGTCAACCAACGTGCAGTGCCCCTGGAGCTGGGGGGTAAGGGCCTTACTCTAGGGCTCACAGACATGTGATTATACTGCTGAGGCTGGGGCTCAAACCAGCGGTCTTCCTGTCATCGAGACATAGGCTGCCGAGCCGCACACCAGCAGGGGAGCTCGATACCCAGCTGCACCTTGAGCCTATTCAGCCATGTGGCAACCTTGATACTGATACTGATGCTGATTCTGAAATTTAAAAAAAAGGAGTACAGATACAGTCAGGTATGGCTGAACAACAGGGATATGGTCTGAGAAACGTGTCATTCTGCGATTTTTTGGTTGTGCGAACATCATAGGGTGCAAATACACAAACCTAGATGGTATAGACTACTACACACCTAGACTTTATGGTATAGCCTAAATAACGATAAAAAGTGCAGTATAGTAAATACATGAACCAGTAACATAGTTGTCTATTATTATTGTCAAGTGCTGTGCTGTGTGTAATAGTGTGCTCTATACTTTTATACTACTGGAAGTGCAGTAGGTTTGTTTACACCAACATCACCATAAACATGTGAGTAACATGTTGCGCTACAACGTTATGATGGCTATGATTTCGAAAGGCAATAATCTTATGGGAGCACCATCGTATATGTGGTCAGCCATTGACTGAAACTTTGTTATGCAGTGCATGACTGTATATTGAAACTATGTGTTTCCTGAGGAAAATGTAGTTCGTTAAGCAACTAACATGCCGTCATGCTCAGTGTCATGTATAAAACTTGTAGACAGGTCCAGCTGTCTGAATGTCCGATGATGGCCTATTTCGCAAGAACCAGCAGCTTAAGATAATGTTGGCACAGGAGTGTGAGAGTAGACAGAGCAAACATGGGAATAAGAGAATATTTATCACTTGGATAAGTTAAGTGCACTGTGTCAGTTGGTAAACAGACTATTTTATGAATGACATCAATCAAGTGCCTTGTAAGAAGAGTTACTGTGGTTGGTGCCGAAAGATTATTCCACTTTGCGGTACCAGTCTTTTGGAGAGGGAGGTCTACCTCTGACAGGGTTTTCCCACTGCTTAAGCTTCCTTGACTGATTTATGGGGCTGTATTATTGGGTTGTAGCAGTTGTGTGTATGTTACTGGCTTGCAGTGTAACCCAGTTTTGTGTTGGTTTCTTTTACACACAGATAGGGACCAGCTGTGTCTTATTCGTTGAGTGAGTGCAGTTTGCTTGTTTTAATCTAAGGACCAAAGACTTTTCTTTTACAGCTATTTGAAAACTGTTATCTTATGCTGGACTTCAGCTGCAATATTTGCATTGTTAGACAATATAAGTTGGATATCACTTAATATCCACTAAAATAATAACAATAACTCTCAATATTGCTATGTGGATTTGCTTTGGCATGGGTATTATAATATATGTGCCATATCTTTGGGAACAAAATGTAGATGTAAGCCCTGCAATGGACTGGCATGCCATCTAGGGTGTAACCCTGCCTCATGACCCTACTGCCTCCAGGCCCCCCTTGCGACCCTGTTCAGGATAAGCGGTTAGAAGATGGATTGATCCACATAAATGCAATTTATTCACTTTAAGATTTAATACAGCCTGTCCATTAAAGCTGTATTCATAGGGACATGATATGTGTCTGCTCTATTTAAAGAAATTGTGAAGAACACACCTTCAGTCTAGCTCTTCTCAACTTCTATCATGTCAGATAAATGAGTATAGGAGTGGGGTCACAACTAATGGTGCAACTAACCTGGCTGACATCACTTTTATGAAATATGAACTTTGGTCCTTTGAAAGATTTTTTGTAATAGTTTTTAATGCAACATAAATGTACACTTATAAACCCAACACTGATAAAATCCTAGTGTAGGGACTACATCCGTATTAATGAGCAGATCTATCTATCTATCTATCTATCTATCTATCTATCTATCT